>OU461584.1:17861451-18430555 GCA_911812115.1 Pristionchus exspectatus | reverse complement strand
GTATTGAATTGGACAGGTTCGATGCGATTTTTAATGATTTGATGCTGATAGTTTTCTCGATCCAAGTTGAAGATGACAATTATCTTCAAAAATATCTTGAACCGATAAAGGCGATGCATTTCTCGATTTCGACTTTATAAAAAAAAAAGTCAACGGTACTTTCTACCCAGCCCCCTCCTTTTACAGGAGATCTTTTACTTCTAAATGTAACTCACGGACGAGACGACGTGATACTTCAGATTCCGATAGAAGTGATCGTCGTTCTTGCAGCCATTTTCCTGATTGTACGTGTCGCGCAGCCGACACTGCAGGACGCCCCGCGCTTTGGCCATAATCTGACAATAGATCAAAGATCAAGAGCCATGAAATCACAGCGTCGATGATTGCATTCTTGCATGACGTCGAAATTCAGAAATGAAGTCATCGCAAAAGCGATACCGTAATCAATGTGCGCATTTGAAAATTTTATTAAAAAATAGTCTGACATCATTAATGAGTGTTCCTCCTCTGATCGTAGGTATCTCCACGGTGAGATCGTATCCGTTCACCATGTTGTCAACTGGAAGAAAAGTACTAGTTTACAAAAAAAAGGTAAAACATAACCGTTTTTTGAGCTCACAATCAAGTAGAAAATGCAAATGGAACTCACCCATGATGCCGTTGACGAGGTCGATGCCCCAGTCGTTGATCGTCGTCACCTTAATTCCTTTTATTTAATTATTTATTACTATTTATCAATTTACCTTGTCATTGATCTCCTTGGTGTAGTAGGGATACCACTCACTGACGTTGTCCGGATACCAGATATTCTGGAATGAAGTAATGTCAAGTATTACGGACCTCTTCCATTTCGAACGCTCATTTTCATATTCCTAGACAGGAAGCTGAAATACTAGGCAAAAATTGGATAGGAATCGTGCAGATTAGTCCACAATAGATAATGTGTGTGGTCATACTCATCACAACAACAAATACGTAGAAAACACCACCTCAATGAGCATATTATCCCAGATCTTGTACACGTTCTCGAACGTGATTGCCTTGTCGTCCACTCCGATGGCGTCTCGGAGATACTGCAGCGTCTGCTGAGTCTGAAGAAGGAGGGATTGGTCTTTGATCTTTGATCGCTACATCATTGGTACAAAGGAGAAGAGGTATACAGTAACATCTAGTTTGTGAGACTGAATGCCTGAATGCCAAGAATTGCTCATAGAAGACTCTCAACGCAGAAGAATTATCGATGAAACATAAATGAACTTGATAAAAAATATAATTCGCGATTGCCCTCGAATTGAGCAATCTCCATTGGAAATGTTATCACGCACATGTTTCTTTTCTTCGTTTCGCAGTTTGATAAGTTGTTTCAATCAGAAAGTGAAAGAGGAACTCACGTAATCTCCATTGGCCTTCTTGTAGTCGTCCGTTTTCTGCACGAGTTTCCACAGGTCGTCCTGTCTCGGACACTTCGATTGCGGATCACCGAGCTGAAAACGTGATAGTTGATCTTTGAACTTTGATCTTTGATCTTTGATCTCGGAAACCGTCAGCCACTTACATGATCGATCACTCCAAACTCCGTGTGAATCGGTATCGGAATGAAAAAGGCCGGCCATCCCTCCACATCTGGAAATAATAAGTATTGAATGCTTTCGAAAGTAAAAGTTACTTTTAACTAGTTTCATTTCAACTATAAAAATGCGACCTTTTGCAAAGACTGTTGTGAGGTTTCGAAATTACTTGTAATAAAGGAAAATGCAGCAAGCTGAGTCGTTTTGTGCAGAAAGTGAGAGCTCTGTCGAATTAGGCGAGATCTCTCCCTTTCCCTCACCTGGATAGTCTCTGCCGAGCTGCGCCTTTGGCCGCGAGTACATTCCAGCGAGGTTGGACATTGCGGAGACAACGGTCCGGTTCTTGTCCGTGCAGTGTACGTAGATCTCAAATAGAGAGGCGATTTCATTCGGGGGTATAGCTCAGTGGTAGAGCGCTCGCTTAGCATGCGAGAGGGCTGGGGTTCAATTCCCCATACCTCCAAAAAGTTTTGCCCGCTCACCTCTTTTGCCTTGTAGGTATCGGACAGGAATTTGTTGCCGTCCGCGTATCTAGATTATTTAAATATATTTTTGAAAATTTAAAAAGAGTGTACCTGTCATAAAACTTCTTGCCGAGCTTGTAGTGTTGTTTCATGCCGACCTGAAGAATGCAACTGTCAGGGATCAAAGATCAACTATGACGATGAGATAAAGATAAAATCACCCACCGGACTCAGTTCTCCATATCCTCCTCCGCCAAACGTCCAGAATTCCTCGGTCGCCTTCTCTCCTACCATGGCAGACGTAGGCGAGCGGTCACCGTGACGCCAAATCTGAAGATACCTGATCTTTGATCTCTGTCATTTCATAGGGGTTCGACAAATTCACTATCTCGGATGATAACTATCTGTGTTCAAAACTATTTAAGAACAGTTGTATCTCGTCCCAAAAAGCGCACAATTAGCCTCGTCAGATTAATCTTTGATCTTTGCAATCTCGACCCACCACATTGACGTGTGCGAGATCCAGCCCGGCGGGCGTCGCATCTTCGAGATTCTTCACCATTGTCCTTTCAGCCCACGCCTCGCGCTTCTCCCGATCCGAGGGGAATCTGATCTTTGATCTTTAAGCTTTGATCTCCGAACTGAGCGCTTATAAATCAGCCTGCAGTGCAACAAAATCACACACGCATCTTACAGCGAACATTGAGCATATCTGATTGAAACGTAACTGGAACAGGGAAAAAAGTATCTTCAACAAAATCGGAAAAATTAACACACCTGATCGCCAGCGAACATCCCACCAGCAGACAAATCGTTAGAAGTCGGAACATTACCCTGAAGACCAAAGATCAAAGATCAATCCAAAGATCTAAGATCAAGTTCTGCAATACGACACGAAACAAGTGAAACCGCAGGGCGGTGGGGCAAACGGTGGAAGAAACAGCGGATTGACGGAAGACTTTCGCGGGGATTTGGCCGCGACTTATCATTGCCGCGTCCTCTTATCACTCTCTCCATTTCTTGTGGTCTCTCGTCAGTCAGAGACAACTAGAGAGTGTGTGAATTGGAGAGAGCAGAGTGCTTATCGACGTGTTAGCAGTGTATGACACGACGGCTTACTAGAGTCTGCAGAAATAGTGGGACGTAGCCAAGAGATACCAAAGAACGGACGCATTGTTTCAGTGACAAACCGATTCATGCAATGCTCTCTCAATTTCGCCTTATCTCTCGTCGGTCAGGGAACCGAGAGTAGATATTACGAAATGAGAAAGTCTGACCATCGAGCCATATCATCTGAGTCGCGAGAGACATGAAAGGGCAATTATCAAGCAACACGCAATGGTATCAGATGTGCATTTCACTGACAGGCTATTTTGATGGCGCGTAAATGACCGGCCACTATTGGAATCGAGAAATAAAGAGATCGACCTGGCAATGGAACACTCAACTACTCACTGATCCGCTCAATGTTTGCTCTACTACTCTCATAACTCGTGTTCGCTCGTGCGTATTAAATCTTTAAAAAGCAAAATGATCTTTTTTAATCACCCTTTTGAACTCCCTGAAGCCTTCTTCTTGCTTACAATCAGCAAAACATGATATATCAATACATTTATTCTTTACAATCATACAAAATACCCGGGGAGCGAGACCACTACGCTACTCTCAATGCGAAGGGTACGGAGAAAGGCACAGTCCTAATAAATAAATCAGTTTTCGATAGATCTTAGAATGAGGGAAGGGACAATTTAGGGGGGGGGAGAGCATTACGAAACGATTGCACTATCGTGCTACAAAATACCGGAAACAATGCAGAGCGGCGAAATGTTTTTGGTCAACTAACCAGCTACAGTACATAAAAAGGTTTTATTGATCGATGGGGGAAGGAGTCGCTACCGTAGTCAATCAGTTCTCGATTGACATTAGGAGTGGGACTACCGTAATCTAGAGGGTATCGATGGGGTGGGCGATGGGGTTGGCTCCCGCCGCGCACGCTCCCTTAGAGATCTCCGCGATCGTGTTGACGATGGCCTGCAAATAAGTCAGTCATCGATTCGATTCCATCGTGTCGCAGGGTTACTGTAATCTCACCTCATTAGGTGCAGCCACCGACTTCAGATTGGCCTCGGCGCGCGCTGCGGCCTGCAAATTATGGTGTCATTGACTTCTGCCAATTCCCAATAGTCGCCTTGCACAAAATAGTGCAAATACACAGTGGTGGTGTGGTGCGCGGTGCGCCGGATTCTGTCGTTTCCTAAACGTCGTGCACCTACCGTCTCGCAGAAGTAGTTGGCGACCTTCTTCTCGTAGTCGGCCGTCGAACCGGCAGTCTTCGACGTCTGCGTGCATCTGTAATGAATAATAGCTTATTAAACTTTTTTTAGCAAAATAAGCGACCAATGACATCAAGGTTCCGCAATATTTATATAGAATGCGAGTCTTGCATCTGCCAATGCAGATTGGGCTGAGTTGCTCACAAAAAAAACCTTTACACATCACTGCAGAGCACAGAACATTCTCAACATTTCAATGGATTCCCAAAATCTATCTTCGCAGTCACCAGTGAAAGCTAGGTTTCACGATACAGATGTAGTGACTGACTAGTTCATTTGACAATAGTCGATGTTGGTGTCTCAAAAATAAAAATAAACCATTAATGATGAGAGCCATAGTTGATTCCCATCCTACCGTAACCCTCCCAATCGCTACAGTACCCTACCGTACCTGGACAAGGTTCCCCACTATGGTACTATCCACCACTACCGTAACCCCCCCCCTTACTGTAACCTCACCGTACCTGGACAGGGTGGCGGCCATCGCGTAGATGTCAATGGCAGCGTCCGCCACGCGCACCACCTCGTACTGACGGCCTGCAATCGATAATTTAGAGCCATCCCGATTTAGCCCCTATTTTAGTGCAATCGATAATGTTGTTGACCTACTCTTACACTAGCACACGCGCTCACTTATCGGAATTATATATTTTTATTGCCATGTGTCGTCGGAACTCTATAGAAAAAAACATTCCTAGCATGTTAGGATTCATGACTCCCGTAACAATTAAGTTTCAGCCAACTTGTTTAGCGCGAATTTCCCGAGGATGTCAATGGATAATCCGTTTTGAATACAACAAACCCCCATCAATCAATATCTATTCGCTGATCTACCGTATCATTAAAACTACCGTATCCTTCATCAATCAATAATCCACACTCACTGATGATGCCCTTCTTGTGCTTGACGAGCAGGTCTTGCACCGTGCGGCCGAACAGCGAGACGCACTGCAATTAGTTAATCGGTAATTAGGACAATTAGTAGTTTAGTCAATTAGTAGTAGTTCTTAATTAGTAGTGCCATTGCCTCTTCTGTGTTGAAGAGTTGAGAACGAAACATAATCGCGGTAAGTTCTCAGATAACTTTCGAGTTTTTCAACTGGCGAGAGTTACGTTTCACGTTGTTCATGTAATCAGCTTTGGCCCATTAGATCAATGCATGAGAGATCTTTTGTTCAAAAAACTAGAACAACAACTGTAAAGAGGGTGTTGATGCCCAATTCAAACGATTGTCGATTTTCATAACTGACCGTGAGAGTTACGTTTCACGTTGTTCATGCCATCAGACTAGACCAACTACAGCAATAGTAGCCTCGGGCAGCGTTAAAAAAAATTAAACACCAATTTCGAAGTTACACAATTATCTAACCAGCTACAGTACCCCTACCGTAACATCAATCGATAATCGACTTCCGTACCCCTACCGTACCTTGTCGAGGGCGTCGGCCGACTTCTTGAGCGCCGGATCGACGACCTTGTCGAAGGCGCCCGAGGGACCGCTGAAATATCGTAAAGGGTTACGGTAGGCACACCACACGATGGGCGACGTTTCCCACATAGAATTTACGGGGAATGATTGGATGTCGGAAGCAAAGAACTATTAATCGAGGTAGACATGGCGTGCCTTTAGTCAAAGCCATGAAACCTCGATTTGCGATGTCCAATTTTATCAAAATCACTGCTCAAACTGTCCTCTGAACGTTCTAAACGCTTTCGAGACCCTCCAATTCGCCGAGATTCGGGAGGGGTCCTCTGAACCACCAATCCCACCCCCCCCCCCCCATAACTCACGCTAGTCTGCCCATGGCGAGGCCGATCATGCCGGAGAGGCCGCCCGACGCCTGCGCCTGCAGGTGCTTGCCCGCGTGCTGTAATGAGAGATCACTGTTGGGATGTAATGGGATTGGGGTGAGGAGGTGATTGCGCAATCGATAGGCAATTGAGTGAAATTGATGTTTACAAAAGGTGTTTACAAGAGAGGGAGAATGGCATTATTCGGACATCTTTCCCTGGGTTTTCAAATAGCGGTGAAACTCAACACCACCAAACTGAGTTTCATGAAAATCTAGTGATGCAATTTTAAGAGGCTCGTAACCACAAATTGAGAAGAACCAATCAATTCATTTATTAGCGTCGAGAGGACAAGAAGCACTACAAGCCGCTTCGTTCCACATTTGACTCCCCAATGAAACACAATTTCTCCTTCTACAAACAAAGTTGAAAATAAATTCACCTGGATTCCCGTCAGTCTGTTTGCTGACATGCGAGGAAACGGTTAGCACACAAAAAAGGATATAACATATTTTAATACTTTAAGAACACTCGATTATACAATCCAGATTTTTTGTCCTTCATAATCCCCTCGAAACCTCGCCTAACCTGGATTCCATTTAGTCAGTTCGTGAAAGAAACCATTCTCTTGTTAGAAAACTATGTTTATAAATTATGTTTACAACTACTACTTCTATTGGAAAATCAGGGGTTCATGCCCTTCATGATCTCCGTGAAACCGCTCCTCACCTGGATTCCCGTCAGTCCGACGAAGATTCGCATGATGTCGTTGGCGCCCTCGAAGATGCGGAAGATGCGCAGGTCACGCAGCACGCGCTCCAGACCTGAGAGAGACAAGATTACGGTATTCAGCTATCGATTCAGAAGATCATGGTACAGTATCCACACTAATGTTGCAAGGTAACTGTGCTGGAAACCCGAGATGAGGGGTATTTGATTGTCGAGCGATTTTCAATCCAAACGATTCATTTTTTCACAAATTCACTACTGGATCAGGGCAAAAGTTCAATGTCAGCAAGTAAATAATTGTGGAAGCTTTGCTAATAACAGGTTGGCATTCAAATTGTTTTTAAAGAACCAGTTCTCGATCATGAACCTTCATCCTTCTAACGTATCTACCGTAGCCCCTTCTCCTCTCCCCCCCCCTTCCCAAACTCACCGGTCTCCTTCATGAAGCCCATGCCGCCGTGCACCTGGATCGCCTCGTCGCACGTGAACCACGCGCACTCCTGACAATTTATTAATTATTTTATAATCAACGTCGGGCGTTAACTATCGTACATCACGCTTCTCGTATACGAAAAGGAGGTGAAGCGCTAACCATACTAGGTCACTAATGATCTCTTTTTTCCTATTTTGGAAGTCAAGGACGAAATCGCATTGACTTGCTACAATCTCGAGATTTACCTATAACCAGTGAAACACAAAACATAATTGCCCACACCACTGAAATCTCTACAGTAAAGATATTTGGGAAGCAGAGCGCCGTCTTGACCCCGTTTCTTGTCAACTCTTCATATGCGAATATCCCGAGCACATCATACATTCATTTTCATTGCCTACCGGGGACCGGAAATGTATAGTGGCCTGACACAAAAATAAGTAGTATAATGGCTTAAACATCGATTTTATAGTGGATATATTGTGGTCTGATGGCAGATTCCATCGAATATATAGTGGTCTGATTTTTTTTTGAATTGGCTTGCAATCTCCAGATTTACCTATGGACCGTGAAACTCAAACCCGACTGCTAGACAGCAATAATCTGCTCGAAATACTGACGTGAACTCCTATACCTACAAGTAGAGATCGTAGACCCACCCCTCTGGCAATCGCAACAGCAGAAGTGGACTCACCGACGTGAACACCTTCGTAATGGCCGCCTCCAGCTGGTAGTACTGGGCGCAACTAACTATCTACTGCATAACACACATATAGAAAGAGTGCATATTGTCAAGCCCCAACAATATTTTTTCTCTCTTAATACATATACGCACAAGGAATAAATATTGGCTTACTACAATTTGGCGAGTTACCTATGAGCAGTGAAACTCAAATCTGACTGCCAGACCATAATAATCTGCTCGAAGCTTTATCCGACAAAAACACTTTCGCGATTTTCTGGCTCCCCCTGACCCCCCCCCCCCTCCTTCCCCCAACTCACCGACGTGAACACTTTCGCAATGGCGGCCTCCAGCTGGTAGTCCTGGATGCCTCTGTCCATGTTCGACGCGAGGATGTACAGGATCGACTCGCACGCGTACTGTCTGGCAAAGAAACTGACTTATTTAACAATATTAATAATTTAATAAACGAATTCGGGTTACTTAGGCGTGGTTTCCATCCACAGTATCAGTTTTATCATTTTGATATACACTACGTTGTAGGGTTGCAGATTCGGTTTCGAAAAAACCGCAACTCTCCAATCCCCCTTCCCTCTCTTCCAATCAAAACCGCGCGAGAGAGACGATATGCAAAGAGGGTGCGGAGACTCCGCACCGTCGTTGTTTTTCAGAGGAAATGAGGGGTGGATAACGTGCGGAGTCTCCGCACCCTCTTTGCATATCGCCTCTCTCGCGCGGTTTTGATTGAAAGAGAGGGAAGGGAGGGGAGAAAGTGAGGGATAAATCGAAACCGACTTCGATCCGGCATCCCTACTACGTTGCTCGAATTGCGAAGTATCCTGATCTTTTGCTATAGAATAGTACTGTAAACTAGAAACCCCGAGTAGAAATTAGCGTGCGCTTCAGCGGAAATATTTGTTATTACGATAACTAAGGACGATGGATTACTGACAAGAAAAAAATCAACGTTATGAAAAATAGGTGCGGCATGAAACCCACAGGGCGAAAGTGCGTCAGGGAATTTGCCAAAGAGCGACCGTACTGCAACGCAGTATTCACGTTTCACAACTCTCCTATAAGTCACCTGGTTCGATTGACACTGATACATCTCACCAAAATTCCAAATAAAAAAATAAACTCACTTGGCGATCATGTTCGCGAGCTTCTCCTGCACGTTACCGTACTCCTCCAGCTTGCTGCCAAACTGCTCGCGAGTCGTCACATGATCGATCTGTGAGCAGGGATTATTGATTGATTGATTCTACCGTAATCCCCGATAGCAGTCTTCTCGACTATCCATTTACATTAGCTCGAGAACCAGGCAGATTCTAGCACCACTGTTATCTCATAAACTCAATGGCTCCGCAAGATTCAATTCATCGAGCTCTTACATTTCAACACTTAATTCACTTTACCATCTAATAAGTTTTCATTACTGTCGTAATTCTCTTTGCCGGTTTCTTGATTCAACAATTCATATCCTACCTGTCAGTTTCCTGCACCACCACTATCACATAACCTCAAGAGAACCCCATCATTTCAATACCACAAGCAATCAGAAATCTTGCTATGAGCCCGAACGAGTCAGTAAACAATACTACCGTACCGTAACCAAACCAGCGCTACCATGATCGCTACCATAATCTCCCACCGTTCTACCGTATCCCCCTCACGTACCGTCTTCTTAATGCAGTGTTTCATCGCTCCTGTCATCGCTGCGGGGATGCCGAAGCGGCCGTTGTTCAGGATGTTCATCGCGATCTGAATTGTTATTATTATTTATTTCAATTCATAAATCAATTTGCATCCAACATTTCATAATTCTGAAACCTGGTGGTTTTCTGCTCATAATCTATTACTCATAAGCCAATGGGATGTAAATTGCACATTCATCTCTCTTCGGTGACATACCAAACTATCGACTACATCCATTTGTTTCTACCTGGCGGTTTCGCGCTCTATAGTTTGCTCAAATAATCAAGGGGTGCGCACGACTCAATCGCATCTCCGCGAATGCCTCCACAACATTTCGACCGATTTCCATGATACCGCCCCTCGCATTTCTCTAAATTTTGTTCAAATTAGGCTCAAAATGTGGCATGCATGTCCTTTTGAGGGCAGGATTTCATCTCTGCCTCTTCTCAGTTCTTAATTTAAAAAACCTGGTGGTTTCATGCTTAATAATATTCACAAAGAACCAAGAGGTGAAGTAGATTCAATGGTTTCTGCATGGCTTCCGGTAACATCAACAATACCTCCTCAACCTTTCAATCGATTGCCCTTCCCAGCTTCTGTACACCCTTCCCATCCCCTTTCTCCTCCCACCTTGAATCCAACTTCCTCTGTGTCGTGCAGACTAGTATTAATTCTGAAACCCGGCAGTTTCACGCTCAAATGTGTTCACATATGCCCAATAAATGCACTTCGTCGATATTTTCCTCCTTTCCGGTCACCACCACCAAAGCGTGCATCACTTTTCATCGATTCCCTCTTCAAGATACCCTACCTTGAATCCCTCTCCCTCCGCTCCGAGCAGATTCTCCTTGGGGATCTTCACGTTCTCAAAGTCGACCACGGCCGTGTTCGAGCCCTGGAAAGTACTCAGATTAAACTACGAAGTGCATCGATCAAAATATACAACCTACAAAGATGATCAGGTTAAACTACAAACTATATCTCAAACTGCAAACTACAAAGATCAAAGACCACATATCGTACATTGATGTCTATTAAACTACACCGATCAAACTATAAACTACAAAGATCAAAGATCAACTACCGTACCTTAATGCCCATCTTCTTCTCGGGTGGTCCGTTGGTGATGCCGCCGAAGCCGCGCTCGACGATGAACGCGGTCACCTGGGAACAGAAAATGACATTTTATTCAACATTTTATTCAACATGACATTTTATCCATTTTATTCACAACAGCGAACAGATCGACATTCCGTCGAACATTCTGCTTTTGAGATCAAGAAATATGAAAGCACAGTCTTTTATTACGCTAAAGGCTGAGAATGAAATCAGCAACTCAAGTATCACTAGGCTAATGATGCGACGCTGAAACATGAAAGTATAGTATTTTTTTACGCTGAAGGGAGAATGACATCGGAAATTCGAGTACCACTAGTCTATTGATGCGACAGTGAAGCATGAAAGCACAGTGATTTATTGCACATATAGCCGAGAATTCAATAGGCAACTACAGCATTACTGGACTCTTGATGCAACGGTGAAACATGATCTCACCTTGTTCTTCGTAGTGCCGTCGGCCTGCTTGATCGGCATCTGCAAATGGAGGAAATTGTCGACAAATCTCGGACCCCGTCGGACAAGATCCTAAACTGATTTGGGGAGCTTCCTAGCAGCAATTGATACTTTTCTGCGGCGCCCCCCCCCCTCCCTCCAGAGAAATTACTCAAAAGTCTGCGACCCGTCACCAAATATCAGTTCAACAGGTTATACACCTCGCTTGCGCTATGCATGGCACTGCAGAAACTCCGAAAGCTGCAAAACCGCAAAAGAAACGAAAAATTGGAACAAAAATTAATGTTCGTGTCTCATGGCACATTTCGGTCTCACCCATGGGATGTAGCTAGCAATTGACTGAACGCTTCGAAGTTTCAACAGGCCATACAACTCGCGTATGCATGGCACTGCTGAAACTTCGAAAGCTGTCGGAAAAAAGGATCATTGCTGTGAAACGCCTTTCTATTTAGTTTTTCTTCCCTATTCTTCAGCTATCCACAACCCAGATCTTGCAATAATCTCCGCTATGCTGTGAAGGTACAGGGGATTTCTAAGAGCGATTGCGACCGATTTCAGGAGCTCTTTAGTAGCGCACGATACATTTCTTCGGCGCCTTTACAGAGCCCATAAGTAGTGCAAATTCAACGTACCTGCGCAAAGACGGTGAAGACGTCAGCGAAACCTCCGTTGGAGATGTAGATCTTGTTCGCGTTGAGGATGTAGTGCGAGCCGTCGTCCGACTTGCGCGCCGTCGAACGCACCGACTGAAGGATTACGGTAGGCACACAAGCTAAGGATATCGGGAAGTGACTTTATAGTAAATACGGTACTTCATTGACGCCGTAGTGTTAAGTGAATGCTAACGAATAAGAACCCCCGTGATACCGTAACTGAGAAACCGTAACTTCAAACCGCGGTAGAGTATCGAGAAGTGATTGTATACCGACTACAGTAACTCCCGATGCTACCGTAATCACTCACGTTCGCATCGGATCCGGTCGAGGGCTCGGTGAGACAGAAGGCGGCGAACTTTCTGGAACAGGCAAAAAAATGTCCCCAGGTGGTACTTCGTTTCATCGACTGCTCAAACACCTGCGGAGAACTTGATGGTCAGTACTTTCATACCAAAGTCTGGAAACCCAAAAAATCTTTCGAACATGGTCAACTCTCTTGGAGGATCGAAAAGTCAGTATTTTCATGCCAAAATCTAATAGTCAAAACCAATAAGAAAATGTTTTCGAGCTATGTTTCGCCAAATTCATACAAGTCAGTGGGAAGAGGACAATTGATGAAATCAACGCAAATGATGGAACCATCTAATCTCAGTCAGAATGCTCTCTAGTCTAGCAGACAAGGTGAGAGAGTATTGAGAAACGAGACTTTTCGTCTCACGATAAGGTACACTAGTCAGAGATAGACGGATATCTGCTATAGATGCGGCAATCGTGGCATATAAATCAATAAAACTACAGTAATCTCTCACCTTCCCGTGGCCAGATCCGGCAGGTACTTCTTCTTCTGCTCCTCAGTGCCCACGAGCAGGATGCCCTTGTACCCGATAGACTGCAATGGAGAGAGGTTACGGTAACCGACTTGATTGGCGATGAAATGGAAGTGAAGTCAACTTCTGGTTGTAATCTCAATCTACCGGAGCGAAAATGTTGATGTTTACAGAAACCGTGCAACGAAATTGGGATAGAAAAACTGTACTAATCGCTGAAGGCGCTTTTTTAATGATAACACAACCGAGCTTCAATGAATCCGAAAGCGGCCTTGCACTTGTACGGTCTCGGTGTAACCCCAATCTACCGGGTGCGGAAACCTATCGAACTCGTGGAGGTACACGTGAAATCATGAAACCCTACCCTATCAAACCCGGCGCTTCTAGCACACGCCCTTTCCTCATCCCCTTGTCTCACCTGATGCGCTCCCATGATCACTCCCAGTCCGAGGTCGTGCGAGCCGACAATCTCGGCCAGGCGCGCCATCTGCGTGTTGTTCATGCCCGCGCCCTCGTACCTGAGATAGAGGGAGATTACGGTAGGGTAGGATTACGGTAGGATAGGAAATACTGTAGGATGGGATTACGGTACGGAGGAGTACGGTATCACGGGAAAACGGTACCGAGGGGTACGGTACCATGCGCGTACGGTTATCAGATTCGTATTAGATATTTTTGGTCGTACTTATTATTCTGACACTAACAAGAAATGAAATGTGTGCTCAGAATCAAGGATCACAGAAGCGGCAAGTGCCAGGATATTGCCGATGGAGACTACGGAAACATGTCGCTACGCAATTAAAAAATCAGACTCGATTTGATGGTTATTGTAGCCGCATGTCTCCGAATGTTACTAGAATATCCCGTTATTGCTCATAATCAAGGATCATTGTAGCCGTAAAGTACCAGGATACTGTCCAAGGGGAAACGGTATTGACATTCGATTTGATGGTTTTTGTTACGACACCAATGTTTCCGAATCATACTAGACTTTCTTGTTATTCCTAGCAATCAAGTGCCGTCGTAGCCTCAACGGACCAGGGATGCAATCTTTGTTCGATTAATCAGCTTTTGATAAGCACAGCACAAGAGGAGCACTATTCAACGAGCAAAGTTCTGGTTGATATTAATAAAACCCAATAGATCCGCGATAAATCAAACCCGAAATTACATAGGAATTATACTTATTCTATGCAACCGCGCTTAACTGGGTAACCAACCACTATGTAAGAACACTCAAGAACTAGGCAGAGGAACAAGGAGCGCATCGGTTTCACGATATAATCACATTAGGCAAGTCATAAAACACTACAATCGTAGAGCTGTTTCACGCAATCATACCTGGGCCTCAAAGTACCTAGGTACTAAAGTTACGGGCAGCCGACTACGGGTGGCCGACTCGCGTTTCTCGCGCAGATATAGAAAGCGCGCGCTCTAGTCGAGACGGGTTAGAGAGAGGAGAGAGAGGCGAGAGAAAGGGGCGGAGCTTCGGGGCGAGAGAGCACGGGCAGCCGCCAGGTACGTACTTGGCACAGGTATGCACGCAATATTCATATCAAACAAGTTCGCAGAAACTACAATCATATCTTGCGATACGGCAATTTCCAACAAACAAACTCTTACTCATCAGGTACTTGCTCAGTCAAACAAACAAGGAGCACCGTTGTTTCACGCTATATTCTTATCAAGCAAGGTGTAAAAACAACAATCATAGGAACAAAGGCAATTAAAAAGAAAAAGAAAAGATAAAAACTGACTCAGCGGGAACGAGTGCTCCGAATGCGCCCAGCTCCGCGAACTGCTTCAGCACGGACATCGGCGTCTCAGCGTTCTCGTCGTTCCTGCGAGATTATTGATTTATTGATTCCTTAATTTCGAAATTCGACGCCCAACCCCCATCTCGCTAGTGGCTACTAAATGTAAGTTACATACAACTGCAATTTAAATTTACAAAACTTGGTGGTTTCATGTTTGCTTATATCATCAAAAACGTCCTTCTACGTTTTACAGCAATAGATGCCCGAGTTTCAGTAATCGCAAATAATTTTATAGAAAACATAAAGCCTCTGATGTCTGGGCAGATTCTGATGCCAACTCACTTGACGACATCGTTGACCTCGGAGAGGAACTTCGTCGTGGGATCGAGGATCATCTGGAAAGAATGGAATTCAGTTGAGACACGATGTTGATAATTGTCGAATTGGAATAGAAACAAGGAAGATTGAGTGTAAGACAAGTTTCAAAATGAAAAGGTAACATATGTGAATTGAGATCCTGGTGATTTTCATTTTCACATTTACAGTAAATGATCGACAACTTTTCAGTCATTGATCGTAGAGGCATTTGATAGGTTTAAAGCAAAACCATATTTTAAAAAAAGTTACCTGGAGTGTCTCCTTTCTCTCCTCATCGAGATTGAGCGGGAAGGGGAAAACCTGTTCGACTTTCGCCTTGCCACGGAAGAGGTTCATGCAGAACGAGTCCGAGTCCTGCAAGGGATATGATTTTGAGTTGCTGAGGTGATCTAGATGTATTCCTCTGATGCAACAAGGATATTGGATGTCTGCCGTAGTACAAAACGACAAGAGTTCATGAGTTGTGGGTGGTTTTTAAGGGGTTCGAGTGTATGCCGTGAAGAGATCGAAATATGAACCGTGGTAAAAGCGAAAAAGTGAGAGGAATGAAGAAACATTGGTTTATATTTTGAGCTCATCACCAGTGGTACCAGTCGCGGGGCTTCAAGCGAGTATGAGTACACGAGACGGGCTATTCCCATCCGACACTGCAGTCCAGAGACTTGGATAGATATTGCAGCTGGATCCAGGTCATCCTGTTTCTTCAGATTCCCTTACGACCAACCTGAGCTGCCTTGGACGCCGGCTTATCCTTCTTGCTGGGAGCGGCGGCGGCGGCCGATGCGAAGCGGGCGGCACTCAAATTAGTTAGTTACATCATACATGAAAAAGTTATGTGACAAAATCTTACGAAAGCGGGTTATGTTTATGAAAAAGACCTTAGAAACCGACTAACTCTATGAAAGCGGGGTATGTTTGCGAATCGTAGGTAACATGCCTTATCAACGAAACGCTTAAATGCGGGCTATGTTTTCAAATTTCAGGTAGTTTATCACTAGCTTTTTCATGTATAAAAAATGAGTCGAATAAGCTGGGAACATAGGCTTACTTGGTGCCGGAGATGGCCGATCTGACGGCGGCGTTGGGGGCGAGTCTGGACAGCATCCTGGAAAAGGGGAAGTTATTCAATCAGGCCAAAAACGAAGATCACTCGGGGTGGAAAGAACAGAAGAAACTGAGAGGATGGGGAAGAAAGGGATAGAAGTGCGATAAATGAGAAGCATCAGAGAGGAATATTGGTCGGAATATTGTTAATCAGGATTGTTTCTGGCTTCTGCGAGCAAGAACAAAAACATAATAGCAAAAGCGAAATCACCGGGAAGCAAGAGCAATCGATGATTTAACACGAACAACAACAACTGCGAGCGAAAGAGCAGTGGAATGGGATCATTGATAACAAGGAAGGGGCAACGTGGTATGTGGCCATGACTTCATGGGCAAAGTACGCGGGAACTATTGAGGAGCGACGACACTCCAATGGACGAGGATAGTCAGGAAACGGCAAGATTACGTGCGAAAACGAGAGGGCAGAGAAGATAAGGAACGCGGGAGGGAGGCGCCGTACTTTGGACTTTGCCCTCGGCTAGTGACGACGAGGGAGGATGAGAGGGGACCTCGTGTGACCGCAAAGCGGAGAGTGAAGACCAAGCAGTGATCGAGGCGCGTTGAGTGATGGAGGGAGATCAGCAATAATCGATAATTTCGACGAACAAAGGGGAGATGAAAATGGAAATGACTACCGTAATCGCAGCTCTTTTTTTGATGTGGATTGATAACTGGGTTTTTGATATTTTGAAATTCAATCTAGAAGAAACATACAGTGCTTTGCATTCTGGAAACAATGAGTTTTGTCGCAAATAATAACGCAACACAAGAAAGAAGAAGAAAAATACTATTTAGGAATAAAAGTGAATTGTCGATCGAATTTCGTGTGCCCCATTCTGTATTTACGTGTAATTACGACAGTCGCGAAACCTCGCACTTCCACACAATTTCATCGTGTTTTTGTTTTTCGTCATTATTTTTGTTTATTGGTATCAAATTTGCATTCTGACAATTGGAGATTAATGAGCGCATTCAGATGTCCTACTACGGTTCCTTCTCAAGCTCGGCGTTCGCTCGAGACGAGCCTTTCGACGCGAGACGAACGATCGCCGCTGCCGAACCGTACGGTTCCGCGCGCTATGCGACCACCGATTCGACGTGGGCCCTGAAGTAAGCAGCGTTTATCGAACAGTAATGTATACCAAGTGAAATCGCCAAGAACAGACACAGTTTTGTCGCTCATTAGACAACGTAATAGGTCATGTGAAACAGATCACGCTGCCGATTTCAGCCAGACTGCCAACATCTGGTCAACGAACCCGCTGCAGAACAGATACGACCAGCCGAGCTACGCACAGCCGCAGCAGTATGCGCAGCCCAGCTACGGACAGCCTCGCTACGGGCAAATCTTTGAGCAGGTAGTTATGAAGGTGTTTCGGCATGGTTGCTAGTAAAAAGGAGCGTATAAAACTGGGCTGGCATACGATTAATGATGTTTTAACAAGATATATCCATTGGCCGATTCAGCAATCTCCCCAGCCGCTCTCCGGTCGTCCACTGAACCCGATGGCCGGATCCATGGATGCCTTCCCTCGCTACAGTTACATGTCTGGAAGTGGTTAGTGTCCCTTTTTTAAATATATTTTTGAGGTTATCCGAATACCCGCTTCCCAAACGTTCCATCAAGATCATGATCAAAGCTATCTTTTTCTTCTAATCTATTTACTCGAAGTTTATAATCGTCTAATAATCGTCTTTCACAGGAGGAGGAGGCTCGTACGGTGGCTCTTCCTACAACAGCGGCCGCACTGATCGCTACGACGACAGAAGAGGCGGCGGTAGAGACTACGGACGTAAGTAACTCTCCTTATTTCGCCTTTCTGAAAGCTGAATCCACCTGTGGCAGCAACATCATTTGCAAATCGATAGATCATTTATGATAACGATGTTGTTGATCTTCAATATGGGGTGAATCAGACAGATAATTAGTGGTATTGACGAAACGCACCTGTTCCAGGCGACGGTGGCCGTGACAACTACAGGGGCGACAATCGTAATGGGGGCGGCAACAGGAACTACAACAACAGCCGTGGTGGAGGTGGACAGAGGGGCGATGGAAGAAGAAGAAATGAGTGAGTTGAGATGATAGAATATTCACGAGCTTTTGTGTTTCATACACCGGACAAAACGCTATTGAGGAAGGGTATTGCAATGGTGCTATGACTGATCATTCTAAAAGAAAATTATCGTGAAGCCTGCTAGATAGAGGCTCTCTGATAAAGTAGTCGCGTGCTTTTTGTGTTTCACAAGTTCTCCAAAGCTCTATTGAGGAAGGGCAATGCAATTTGAGCTTACTGTTCATTCTAAAACAACATTGGGTCTGTTAGATAATATTACGACTGGATTCTATTTCTTTACAGTGATAACGGCCCTCGCCGCGTGAACGAGTTTGCATCGCCCAAGCAATCGAAGCAGAAGAAGTGAGTAATAACCAATGAGTGGAAAGATATCGAGTCAGACTGAAAGGTGGTGATTTACGTCCTTCATGAAACCCAAAAGATACAGGTTAAATTAGGATTGATACAGGTTGAGTGAGGGTGTTTCAAACTGGATCTGAGGTTTCATGGAGGACGCATGTTCTCGAATTTTGGCCACCTCTGATATTGTTGAGGACTTTGTGCGATATTAACCTAACACTCAATATTCACTGTTTGTGTAATGAGTAAAACCGTTATTGGTAACGATTACTTAATCAGTACCAAAAGTGAATTCAACCTGTTTCTTCTGGGGTTTATGGTAGACATAAGTAGAAAAAAATTAAGTATGGTAAAATTTCTGACCGAAATCTACTACACTAACAAATTAATCATGGTTTAATTTTTTTTTTAATTATTCAAATTCAGGGACTACGGACCGTCGCGCATCGCTCCCGCCGACAGCAACACCTCCGTGAGAGGGGAGCGAAGAGAGCAGCCGAGAGACGGGAAGAGATCGTACAACAAGGACGGAGACGGAGGAAGGGTACGGTAGTGGATACTGTAGTATACTACTGTATTGTGGAGTAGTCGAAACCATACCACGTTCCCTCCCTCTCAATTTTATTGAGGAATAATTAGGAAGGAAGGCGTTCAATAGTCATGAAAAAGCCATGCTAGAGTGCTTTGTAAACCAGCGATAACCACAATTTTTTCTGGGCTCACTGTTCAAATGTTTTCACTTTCAGAGAAACGACCGCGGTGGCAAGCCGATGAGACGTCGCAAGAACCAGTCGACTGATCTCGAGGTACGGTAGTTGATGGGCAGGGTGGGGGGGGGGTAGAGAGGGTACGGTAGTCAATGAGAGAGGGGTACGGTAGGCGCTTAGAATGTTATCATCTCGGGTTAGCAATATTATAATTTTTTTCCCTAACAAACTCGGAACCATTGCTGGTCTATGCGCTTCTCCCATATGGTGCCGGTAATTAAACCGTAATCTTCCTGGTGCGAATTTTCCAACATGCGATAACTTTAGTTTTATTACTGCTTTTGCACCTTACGTTACACCTTTGCGTATCTATGTTCTGTTGTTCTCTCTCTTCTTTTCCTGTCTCCACAGTTGGGTCCATCTAGCGTAGTTACACTACTGTCTAATCTCTTGCCGTGGAATCACTCACCATTTCCCTTGTAGTTCGTCAAGATACCGGACGACGTGGAGTCCAAGTCGTTCGACATCAGCGAGAACAATCTCGTGTGCTTCTCGGGGCTGCAGAGTGTGCTGGCCACCCAGCATGAGGTCACTTTTCAACTTTTTTTTTTTTCTCTCTTTCTCAAACTCATTAAAACGAGGTGCAAATAAGTGAAAAAATTAGAGCATATTTAATTTTGAGATAAAACTAATTCAAGCGCTATTGATAGCTGCGTGCATCATCTGTTCTCGTATTACTGCTGAAACTTCAAAGAGACTTGTGGAATTGTAATTTTGTTTGAGCATGATTCTTGGATCGAATTGGTCTGTGCGAACATTATCAAGTATTGTAGTGACGCTGCAACCAGAAATTGACTAGTTTCGCTTTTTCGAGGCTTTGTTTTTTTTAAAATTTAATTAAATTTAATAAAATACAAATTTTCAGTTCCCGATCGTGATCGACGGGAGCGTGTACGCGAGCGTCGACCACTACTACCAGATCAGGAAGGTGGGGGTTGTTTATAGTTCTTGAGTACTCAACGAAAATGAAAATGCAATTGTTGACTACCGGTTTTTATGTTTGTTTGTATGTCGTGAAGCGTACCCCGCGTGTATCACTGCTCCACCTCACAGCTCTCTGAGATACGGTGCACGTGAAGCATGGATTAGATGAGTGGGCCAAAATGGGAATGTCATAGTAGACTTTCGGTTTTTATGTTATGAGTAAGAAGACTCTGTTTCATCGCTGTCCCATCTCACCATTCTATGATATGGTGCATGGGAAGCAGGGAATCGATGGGTGAACCACAATGCGAATGTCATAGTTGTTATGACAATCAAGCCTAATCTTATTACTGACCCATCTAATCGTCGAGTCACATGTTGCAAGTGAAGCATAGAATCGATGAGTGACCTTCCAATTGCACACTTCCAATTTCCCGCTTGCAGTGCAAGCAGCTGGTGGGCAAGAACTGCGAGCCGCTCGTGGCCACGGTGCAGGACGAAGTGAACTACAAGGTCCAGGTACGGTATGAGGGATGCGGTGGAAGAGGGTGCTGTAGGTACGGCATTCGTAACTGCACGGTGTGCCTTTGTGCCCGCACTTTGGCACAGTGTTCATTAATGTTTTTTTAATGAATAAGAGTAAGTACAGGGCCTGAAGAGAGTATGAGGATACGGTAGTTACAGTTGGGGTACTGTAACGGGATTTCGACCCAGGATACGGTAGTCAATATCGGCTTACGTTGCAGGAGACGAAGGGCGCGGGCGGCAACAGCTACGGCCAGCTGGCCAGGGAGTTCCTCAAGGAGAACAAGGTGGGTGGTCGAGAGGGCACTATGATGATCGGATGTTCCATAAGCGGATGGAGCTGTAATATCGATGAAACACCGAACTGTCTGTGAACTTTTAGCACGGGTTTCATGAAAACTGTCGATATTGTCGCTACCGATTAATATAATTCCCCATAGGCGCTCTCGCCTCGCTCCTGGGGGATCCCATCCGGATGGGTACCCCCAGGAGGAACTCCTTGGGCACCTATGAATCCTACCGTAATCCTGCCATTGCATTCAGATTGATCGTGAGAAAGTGGAGGAGTGGCGTCGCGAGGGCGGAGTATTCGCCACCTACGATGCAATGAGGGCCAAGGTACGGTGGATTGACTCCTGATATCGATAGGAAGTATAGAGTTATGTAATTATGTAGTTATGCAAGGTGCAATTGAGGAATGCCGATTTCCACTTGATTTGTGTGAGAAGTGAAACATGAAACATACCTGAATATTATTATTCCACCTGCGATGCCATGAGGGCCAAGGTACGGTAGACGGACGCTATTATCGATTACTAGATTAGTGTTTTGAATGAAAAGCTTTACTCGGCGATATTGAGGAATGACGATTTACGGCTGCATTGTGCTAGAGGTGAAACATAAAACGCACGCGGTCTGCAAAATTTGTACATAGCAGTGAATTATCCATACCGTGTTATTTCTTACTCGGCTTCATTAATCAATGATTATCGATTTTCCTTCAGGCTACTAATTATCGATTTCCCCGTTCAGGTGCAGCAGTGCTCGGAGATGCGCGACATGCTCAAGGACGCGGCTGACAAGATCATCGTCCATACGTGAGTTTATTATTGTTATTGTTATTGTTTTTTTATTAATTTAATTAATTCGATGTGTTCCTTAGAAAACAATGTATAACTTTTGAGTTTCACCTGCTCTAGAATACATGGGACGATCGTGCAAGTGTGATGTAGGTGCCGTTTGGTTGAATTTTAAAAAATTACCTTTGGTTCGGAGTTTCTCAAGTTCTTAACATCACCTTTAGTTTTGCTTTGATTAGTATATCTCAACCAGTCCAGTAAAATTAATAGATTTCCAACCTGGCACTTGTGTGCTGCGGCCACTACTTATCCCTATTGACTATTCCCGTGCGTTGATTCTTGTAGTTCGCGCTTTCTATAACGACAATAATAAACTGTAAACATCATTATCATTTAATATTAATATAATAATTAATTAAATAATTACAGGTACGCGGGCGACGCGATCTTCGGCAGCGGCACGCGCGTGCAGTTCGTGCGCAAGTGGGCGGAGGATATGGCCAAGAGCGGAGGAAAACTGGCGGTGAGCAGGGGGGATTAGAGGCCGAGATAGGTTCTCAAAACCATCTAATATTTGTTGCTTTTGTAATTCGTACCCGACTTCTTACAATGTGGATGATTCGAAAATCGACTCTCTTTGCAATGCGTATCGAAGTGCACTGCGATTTTACGCTTTAATGTTATCTCCGTAACGAGAAATCACCTAGTGCTGCTCGTAAGCGGAAGAAAACTGATCGTGAGCAAGGGGGGGGGGGAGATTTCGGCTTCAGACCGAGATGAATTAGTGTGGCAATTATGGTAGACCAATTGATACCACAGAATCGTGTTTGAATTTAAATGAACGAAATAATGCTAATCAACTATTTGCAGATATCGCTCGCTCCACTGGTGGACGCAGATGCCATCTCGATGGCTCCTCAGGTAACGAGAATGTTATTACTATTATTGTTGTTGTTATCGCTACTATTTATTGTTGTTGTTGTTATTCTTATTGTTATTATTATTTTCCAGATCGCCCAGGGCAGGAACATTCTCGGCCTGATCCACATGCAGCTCGCGGAGGAGATAGCGCAGGTGTGGGCAATTTCGAAAATTGCTTTTTTTGATAGTTTACATCCTGGTGGTTATTGGTTTCGTCGTTTGGTGACCTTCAGCTAATACCTGCTTTCTCAAATTTGTTGATCGCTCCCTGCGCATTGCAAAATACTGTCGATTTTGATTTAGCTATCGGAATCGATGAGATAACATTTACAAGATAATGCGCTCATTTTCAGGGTGGTCTGCCGCTCATAGTGACCGCTGCCTCGCTCGAGATGTCGACCAATAAGCTGGTACGTTATTTCCCCTTTCTTTCGGGTATTTCCCGACTTGACCTAAATTCATGGTTGATGTAAATAGGAAGAAGTGGTTGTTTTTTTTTGAGAACTGTACCACCGCCGATTAGGGCTGGACTTCACCGATCGGGTTTCATAGAGTTGGGAAACCTCAATCTCCCTTTTTAAATCTATTTTTTTACATTCAATTCGCTCAGGATCTCTCGTTGGTGGACATATCGCAGGAGGACGAGGACGAACTCATGAAGGATGAGTAGAGGTTAGCAAATGCGTATTATTATTATTATTATTCATTAAATGGTTGTACTTTCGAAAATACGGGTCACTGTAATTTATTTCCGGAATTCTTCGTACTTTGTGCATGGTAGAATGGGCTTAAATTCGCTTCCAGACGCGCGTGGTTGCAGGTAGTTAGGGGCCAGGCGGGGATATGGGACGTCAGGAGTCTAGTTCTTTGTGGGATGAGCGGTCGATATTCCCAAAAATCCCTCTCCATTTCACCCACTCTATCGAGCTGACTAGTGAGTATATCGAATGAGAGAAGAGACTGGTGAAATATCCCGGACGGATGAAAGCAGGTCACGCCACCTTCAGCGGAAAGGATGAGATGGAATGGGAAGGGGATGATGAAGTGAAGGGCAGTAAATAGCGCCAGAAGATGAGGACGATTGGGAGGAATGTGACGTAGAGAGATGAAGGATTGAAGTGGAGATCGTGTGGGGAAGACATTAGATGATGTGGAGAGAGCATGTGATGACGTGATACAGTATCGTCTGCCTACAGGCTCGCACGTTATAGAAGCGATGAAGCTTGTCTGGAAGACGTTTGTCGACAAGGCAGTAGTTCTAGTGGAAGTGCGATGGCACTGTCGCAAATACCAGCAACTTTTGAGTTTTGGGAGATGAGTAAGATGACTCTAGTTTTCGTGTTTCACGTGAACCGTTTCACAGATCAATGATACTATCCTGGTTTCTTCCTGGAGTCTGCATCAATTGTCCTCTATTCGTTCGCGTTCTAATTGTAAGGCCACGTCGTCAGGGGTGCCTCTTGACCTTGCCCCTCCTTCAGCCCTCCACTTCCATTCTTTGCTTCGTCGTCTTAGCCTAAGTGGCAGCTTGATCATAAGATCCCGTCACTCGAGGCTCCGAGCCCCACCATCGGGGCAAACATATAATATAATAGGGGGGGGGGGGGTGAGATCAGGGATGGCATACGAAGGGAATGATCTCCTCATTCCACGTTGTGTCTTGCCGGTCTGCTTTGCGAGAGAGTGCCTAGTAGAATGAGGACGGCGCCGAAATGGCTGGAATGGCTCTCGAATCCTTCTTTCCGCTTTCCCCCTTCCCTCAGAAATTTGAGGATCCCCTCAGGCGCAAATTCCAATTTCGAGCCTAACTTCGGGCGTCATCCCTCCTTTCGCGCCAACGAAAACAGTGTGAAGGTGGATGACCAGGCTTAATTAAGAGGAGAGATTTGAGAAGATCCTGTCTGCGGTTGCGGATATTTCGGCTCGTATTCTGTGATACGTCATAGTTTTTTGAAAGTAAGAATTTTGAGCACAATGCTGAAGTATTGAGAATGTAGGAGAAAGGCTGAATAGTCTCGGATCCCCTCCATATACGATGCGCATACTTGCGAGTATTACCCCGTGCAGGGCCCCATATTAATAACAATAATGGGGCAACACACATGAGATGCGATGATGATGCGTGTTTTGCGGAGATTGAATGTGTTTTTGGAGGGGGAGTGCCTGACCCCTCCTTTCCCTTCGTCTCCCCTTCGATGGAGGATAGCATCATCATCTAATGAGAGGGGCTGGGCGCAAAGATTCAGCCTAGCGCAGGACCCTCATAAAGTACCGTGAGCTCTCGTTGGGCAGACAATTCGCGGGATTGGGTGAAATGATGAGAGAATGAAGAGAAGATTCGGGGCAAAGATGCGCGGGGAGCAGGAAGGAGCGGAAGAGGGGCCCTATATTGGAAATGGAGACGCATTTCGATGAAGAGCGAGCGAAAACAATGCATTTGGCCGATATTGGAAATGTGCGGAGGAGGATCGATGCACTTTAAGACTGTTGGAGTACTGTAGGTGTACTGTAAGCGATTGCCTCTCGTGATTGAAAACGTAGTTAATGAGAGTGATGAAAGTGGCTCATGAACGTGATTCTGTGGGTCCCGAGGGATACAAGTGTGACAGAGGAGAGCTATTGTAGTATGCGCGCACCGTTTTTAATAGTCGAGCTAAACCTGGCCAACGGGAATTAAATCACAAAGTTCTGCCGTGCTGTTACACCTAGATATCGTAAATCAGAGTCTGTGCACGTAAATCGTATTGAAGTAACGAGATAATGTTTGTTGCTTACAAGCGATCTTGTGTCATGTGCTTTCAGTGCACATTCTAGTGCATTCATCCCACGGGAGAATCAACCTTTCCAATTCGAGCGAGCGTGGGTTTATCGTAGCCTCATGCGAATCCTCTCATTCATCTGATGTCAAGTGGCTCTGTAAAAACTGCGGCGGCAATTTCGCACGCTTTAACAAGACCAAAGTTTGTGCGCAAATAAATTGAACACAGCAGATCCCGAGAATGATGGCCACATTTTATGAGTTTCAATTTGGCGTACTTACGAGCGCTAGAGTGAGCACTAAATTGCGGTTCGCGCACTCGCAGTTTTTCAGAGCAAACGTGCTGAAATAATGGGGCACTCTGCGGCAATGAATTGGCTCGTTATCGTCGTTCGACGAATGGAAAGCGATGGGGTCACCCAGAATGCGTAATGACGCTGGCATTGAGTGCTTTCCTGCCCCTCACGACAGATTTTGCTGGGAATGGAGCTTTTTCCTGAATATTCACGGATTTGCATTTTTCGGGGGGGGGGGCTTAGTTTTTGTCCGGTTTCACTAGAAATCTCACCAGATTTGTGATTTACAGGACTTTTTTTAAAAAAATAGATGGTTTTTTTCTGCATATTATAGCACGTATTAGCATTTTTTCGGGGCTTGGTTTTTCTCCGGTTTCACTAGAAATTTCGCCTGATGATGTTGATTCGGGAGGAATTTATTATCTTGGAGCCGATTTCTACAGGGTGTAAGCAATGCATAAATCGTTGATCATGTTGTTGAAGTGACGATTGGCTTTTGTTTTGAAAGGGTAGGAATAGCAGCAGCAACAATCGCATTGCGTATGCTGTTACCCCTGGACCGTTCCTCCTCCCTCTCACAATGAGTGAGACGCACGCGTCAGTGTGTCACCTCAGTACGCAAAGACAACAGCGAACAAGAGGGAGGAGGCCCCTTGCTAGGATATTCATGTGCGGGGTGGAGGTGGGGAGGGGGGTGTTTGAAAAGGGAGACAAGCACTGATTTCTGTGCTTGGCTTTTTAAAAAGCGGTTTTGGGTACTAGCAAACTGTGGTGGGTGGAGAATGGAAAATGCGTTGGGTGTTAGATGTTTTCGCAAGGAATTTACCAGATACGTCACATGATCGAATGAGTTAGAAGCACGAAATTGGAAGTGGAATTTGAGCGAAATTTATTTTTGCAGACCGTCATGCGACCGCCCGATGCGAATATTCGAGAAGATTCGCTCCCCCTTTTTTTCATGTTGTATTTTTGTTCAAGTTCCATGTTAATCACCTCCCTTTGTTCCCTACACCTTTGAAGTTGTCTGTACGTTTGAGGCTATAGACTCTAGAGAGAATTTCTCCCACCTATTGCCTCCCCACCACCTCGTTTTCTCGATTATCTTATTATCAAGAGCGAGCAAGTATTAGCCTCTCCTCTTTCTTGTCTCCATCCCCATTATTCTCCTGTATCCACCTTTTTTTCTCCTCTGATTACTGTATTTTGACCGCCCTCGAATTCTTCCTGTAACCCGACAAAGAATATGCCCCCCATCGAAGCTCCACCATGCCCGCATGCGGGTAACCAGGTTGCATCCGTAAGCCCCGCCCCCTTCCCCCCTCACCTCCCTAACCCCGCCCCTCATTTCGCAGATCCCCACTCTCATGGCCGCCGTATGCCCTCAAGCCTAGAGGCCGGCCTTTCATCTCATTTCTCCCCTCACTTTTATCCCCTCGGCTAAATTTCATTAGATCCCCCCTCTCACCTTCACCCCTTGTGGTCGTGTGAATCTGTGGCTGTAGCTAGCGTGGTCTTTGATCTTTCGTGATCTTTGATCTCCAGCTACAGTCCGAATTAGTGTTCCCTGATCTCCCCTCTATCTCCAGACTTGTCTACAAAACATACAATAGTAATGTTATCGTAATTTATGCTAATTTTAAACGTTATTTGGCTGATAAAATCAGAAGAGAAAGGGCGTTGTTGGGGGCGATTTGTTCAAAATTCACAAGATCGTGGTTTGGTCAGGAAAATAGTCTTGTTTATAGCGCGATTCGAAGGCGGAGACAAATTACAGGCAGATTGAACAGGAAATAAATAGGGGAAATGACGGAGTAAGTGGTAGATTGATGTCTAGTATCACGGAAAGCCAATCCCGTCCCACCTCCTGTAGTCAGAAGTAGGTTGGACCAGAGGGCCAATGCATGCGTGATGATTGTCTCTGTGCACTCTCGATATGCCATGCTCTCTCGTGTTCTCTGACTGGCGAGGGAGTGGGTGGGATTGAGAGAGTAGCAGGGAGGGGGGAATTTGAGATAACTTGTCATCAGAAGTAAGGACGGCGGGGCATTGACGTCGTCGACGGGTTGTTGTACATTGTACAGAAAAGCGAGAGGATTAGCAGGCTAATTGGAGCGGGGGAACGCTTTTGACATCGTGACTGCAGGAATGCATTGAATGCTCGTTAGTAGGGCCCCGTCAGAATGAGAAATTCGTCTCTTCATTCATCGTGCTCTCTCTGCGGTCAGAGTGAAGAGAGAGCAGGCGGAACCCCTTGCTTGTTAGAATGTCGAAGCAAGCTCATTTCCTAGAGGATCTCTGATTGTGAATGCGTTCGTTCTCATTTTTCCAGATTTTAATTGTTCGGAACCCCTCTATTTCCTGCGGCGATGACCATTATGAATCGTAAAAGGGAATGGATTCCGATTCCGGGAGAAGGAAATATTGGGGTTA
Source organism: Pristionchus exspectatus (assembly GCA_911812115.1). Classification (NCBI taxonomy): domain Eukaryota; kingdom Metazoa; phylum Nematoda; class Chromadorea; order Rhabditida; family Neodiplogasteridae; genus Pristionchus; species Pristionchus exspectatus. Next base: position 18,402,449 of record OU461584.1, on the reverse strand, counting down.
GCGTTGGTCTCTTCATTCGTGTTGTTTCTAGTCGATTTGAGAAACGAGGGAGTATGCGTAATGAGGAGAGGCCTTGCTCGTCCAAAAAGCGACTAGCAGCGTGAAAGCCTATAGGCGTGGGAGATGATGGCATAAGTTGCGCATCTTTGGACTAACTCGCGCCTAAAATTTCATGGGCCACATCCGGAACCTACACTTGAGCGCCAGTAAAACAATGATCTTGAAGTGTTTTACGTGTTTTTCGAAAGAACATAGATAGTGAACAACAATCACGGGAAAAGTATTCAGGGTTTCTTTCTGATTTCCCAGTGGAAATTAGCTCCATGTTTTCGCTGGGGTTGTAAAAGCGTCGCATCATCGCTGGTTACATTTTTTTGCAATAACTTTCGTGCGCTGTCACGATTATTGCGCTGTGCCTAGGCTCTGTCTGGATGCTATTTTCAAACGCATAATTGGTGTGCTTAGAACGGGTCGCTGGTGCCTAATCAGACACGGAAAGTCATCAACGTTCGTGTAGGGTTCAAAAACCGGGTACTCGCAGCTCAATTTTTGGCCCTTTTCCGGGAACAATTTCGGACTCCAAAATACCCGTAAATAGCGTAGCCGAAACAGATACTGACGAGGGGTTATTAGCGGTGAGCTGAGCACGCCAATCTAATTACCGGCTCCAATTTTACGGCTCTACTCTGGATGTTGCTGGCGCTTGCAACGAGTTGCGCTATTATGTTGCGCATTCCCGTAGCTCGTTTAGAGGGAGGCTGGGGATAGGGGATTTCGCTGGAAAACGTGGTTACCAAGAAACGGCGTTTACCATGAAATAACGCTAGGTAGACGTAGTCTAGTTAGCGAGCAACTAGAAATAGGCTGAGACTACTCGATAATGTTCTATTCCCAGTATTTCCGACGTACGTGAAACATGGATGGATCGCATGATCGAAGACATTTTAGGCCAAGGGTTTCTGCTCAGTCATCTTTATTCTGGTCACTCAGAAAAGTCTTCTCGTATAGTCTAGGAATAAATGGTCAACTGGAAGTCTGATCTCTGATAGTACGGGCAACTGATTTCCGACGAGTCAACAACTCCCCAGACATTTGAATAACAACCACAAGTACTGAAAGCCGTGAATGACATTTCAACAAGCTCTTTCCGTTTTTTGTCATCGCGAACCATTTTGTCATTACTTTGCTCTGCTTTCATTCGATAACGTCGACCTACCGCATCAGGGTCCCCCAACTACAGTATCTCACCGCTACCGTATCCAATGGCTGCTTCATCGTCATCAATCGTCGTCCTCTCCCTGCTGCTGGTCGTGATTACGGTAGACGCCGGCACTTGGCTATCGTTCAGTGAGTTTATTTTGAATATGTTTTTCCTAACATTTTTTTCCTAACATTTTTGTTAACATTTTTGCAAGTTATGACTCATCTGGCTCCATTCTAGCTACTGTGCAAGAAGCTGTTTTGTGCATTCCGCGATGTTTTGAGTGCATCCGGGAATCTTGTGATCAAGCTTACATTTCCTCTGAGAGGCTCTCAAACAATTTCTTTCATTCTCAAGAATTATCGCTAATGAACTTAAAAGTCATAGACTCATTTCCCGGAAAAGCGGAAAACAATTCAATGAAACCTCACGCCATTCTCACGAAAAGGGAACCTGATTGTGAGAGCGCGAGCAATGCAATTATATCGAATTATCGTAATGCATTTTTTGTAAATAGACAGAGTAATTAGGCTGACCAAAGCCGGCTATAATAATGGCTCCTATTTTCCGGTCCGGGCATGAACTCGAACGACCTGGACCTGTCCGGTCTGTCCAACTTCAAGCTGACGCGTCACACGCGTAACGTCGCCAACCTGCTCGACGTGTGCGCCGAATCGGTGAGAGCCGGGAATTACAGGACCGGGTTTTAGAAGGACCAGAGCAGTAACCGCCCGTTTTCTCAGAGCCGGCGAATGGCAAAGCGCGCCGCGGCCGGCATCGTTACCAACCAGGACCGAACGACGAGCAAGTTCTGCGACTACCTCATCAACATTGTGAGTTTGGGCGGCTATTTGCCGGTCGCGGGGCGGTCCCGGCTCTTCCGTGAATTGACGGCTTCACATTGCAGCACTCGCAGCCGCAGCAGTAGTTCGTGCCCATCTACCGGCTACCGTATACCATGATTATCGATTGCGCACCGTCATCGTCGATCGATAAATGAATAAATTACCGTAATCTCGTCGCTCGCTCGCTCCTCCTGTCCTAGCCCACTCGATTCCTCCTCCCGACCGCTCTGTGATCTACCGTATCGACGTTTGACCTACCGTAGTTTGAAATATCGCTTTATCGACTTTCCCCTGCTATCTAATTTCCAATTCATGCCCTCTGAATTTCATTGATTGATCATCTGAGAAGAAGAACACAGAAAAATGTCTGCATTTTGCGATAAAGTGTGTGTACTTGTTGGAGACGTTTCCGTAAATATTTCAGATATTTGGGAAAATGAAATCCATGGAACTTCTCTAAATGGGAAGTAACACACTTTATGTATAACAACAATGGATGCCACTCATAGCTCCAGAAGTTGAATGCCTTTTTTCGGCATAAAACATCATAAACCCCCATGGAAAGTCAACTGGGAAGCCTATCGTCAATGAAGAACCCATCTCTTCTCTGCTGTTTCATATTTGTTTCTATTCTTTTAGTTGCCTTCTCAGGAACCTGGAACAAACTTGATGGGCTTTTTCTTTCTCGACTTTGCTCATCAAATTTATTCCAGAACAACAGAAAAAGGAAGAAATGGACCTTTTCAAGCTATTGTGCTTGCCAGGTCCCTTGCACACCACCGGTGTGTCCGCTTACTGCGAAGAGCAGACAAGCAAATGACAATCACTCTACCGTATACTGCGTTTTTTGCGATAACAATAAATGCCCATATCCGTATCTAGCGACTTTGTGTAATGCAATACACGGCCACCTCGAAGCATTTATCTGCTCGCATGGCGAGTTCATGATCGAGTTACACATTGAGTAAGGGGTGAAAGGAGGGATACGGTATCGAGGGGGGAGGTCGTCGATCGATACTCTACCGTATCTACCGTACTCAGACGGGCAGTCCAAAGGTCTCGAGACGGCCCGTCTCGGGGTCCACGTGCGAGAACGTGTGGTAGTGCTGCACCAGCGCCGAGATCGTCGGAAACTGAAGGATACGGTTGGGAATCTGATGGCCCTCCTATTTCCCGGTCCGGGCCTTTCCGAAACCTCCTACTTCAAGATAAAACAACGCAAGGTGATGCACGGTAGTTAGGTACAGTTGCTACAGTAATCATCATCGATGCATTGGAATACACGTACCGTAGGCAGAGTAACCATCTCGTGTAGTACCGTAACCTACCGTAACCCTCGCTTCCTCACCATCTTCATGTCCGTGTCCGTCTGCATGACCGCGTAGTAGGACTCGCCCTGGCAATCGAAGCGCTGGATCGGGAAGTGGTAGATCTAAATAACGGCTCTGGTTCTGGATCTGACAATTGCCGGTTCCGGTGAATCCCGGCTCCCTTACCTTGTTCGTGGAGCTCATGTAGCCAATCTTGAGCTCGATCGTCACGGGAATCTCGCCGCCCGATGGCTTTTCGTAGTACATGTAGAACTGACCGGGACTGCGAAAGTAGGTTACAGTAATCTGATTACAGTACCCGGCGGAACCCCGAAAAGTTGCTTGTAGGCTATAAATAGGTAGCAAATGGCCTTCTGATCTCTCCCCATAACCATGACGTCAGGACGTAAATCAATACAAAAGGATATGATACGGTAACGCTTACGTGACCATTATCGATGAAACCCGTATCCCAATTGGCTACAGTACCCTGACTACCCTACTCCAACTACCATATACGATCAGTCACTGGAACCCTGACTACCGTTCTCCGAGTCTTCCTTACGTGAGTTTCTTCTCGACGGCTCTGCGAGAGCGGACGCCAATGTAGTGCTTGTCCGCGTCGTCGCGTGCAGTCTTCTGACGACCCGCCGTCTCCTCCTCCGGCTCCTGCAAGGGATACGGTACGAGTTGGTAGGGTACTGTAAGTTACTGTCGACTACAGTAGATTATGATACGGAAGGGTACGGTAGCGTTGTAGGACACGTAGGATACTGTAGGCTACGGTGAGCTACTATAGAATACTGTACAGTAGGCTATCACATGATGCAGTAGGGTACGATATGATAGTTGGGTACGGTAGGATACTGTACCCATAGAATCCCTCCCGTACCGTCTGCGTGGTGCTCTCAACCGTCGACTTGAGTTCCTCCTTCTCCTCTTTCTCCTCCTCCTTAGCCTCCCTCTCCTTCTTTCTCAGGGACGCCCCGATCACACGCTGATAGCACGCCAGCTCCTCGGCCTGTCAAAGTTGATCTTTGATGTTGATCTTTGATCTCTGCCCTACCGTATCGAACACGACCGAGTCGATGTTGGTGGGCGAGAGTTCCCAGGGCGAAAAGTTATTAAACTCCTGCAAAGATGAAAGATCAAAGATGACCGGGGTCTCGAGCGGATCTGCTGTGGATTACGGAAGGCCGGCACTAGGTCGGATCAGACCTTTCGGATGATAGCCTACTGGATTAGAACTACTATTATCCCACAATCAGAAGAAATCGAAAACTTTTTTGGTTCTTATCGAGTAGGTATCACTGACCTAGCAGTGATCTCCCTCAGGACGCACGTGCCTTGATCAACTGGATTACCTTTACCTTTATCCACTAGGCAATCATCCGACTGTTCTCATCCGCCCTATTGCCTCTCACACACACACAAACATACCTCATCATCGTCTCCCATCATCTGATCGGTGGAGCCCGTACCGCACAGGTCAATGTAGCGATCGTCTACCGAGTTGTCCTCGCGCTTGTAGTTTGCGTACGCGCGCTCGCGTTCCACGCGGTCGTACGGATATCCTCGAAGCGCGCGTTCCGCGGCCGACGCCGCATCGGCCGCAGCGTCCAGCTCCGCGATCGAGATCATCTCGTACGGCTGAAGAGGAGGAGTTGATCTTTGGTCTTTGGTATTTGGTTTTTAATCTCTACGCCTCATTTGCGCTCATTGTGCTCGCTCCTTTTCATTTTGGCAATATTCCGTTAAGACGATCGGTTCATTCAGAGAGACAAAATGAGATTGGTATTTGATCTCTACGCTTCATTTTCTAGACACAAAGCGTATTGTCCGTTCTAATTTTGCCAGTGTTTTGTTGAGACGATTGGTTCATTGAGACAGACGAGGATGTGATTGATCTTTGATCTTTGCCCCTTCTCACCGAGGTGCGAAACTGGTCCTCGCCATCGCTGGGCACGGTCGACTGGCCGGACGAGTAGTCCGGGTAGCGCTTCTGAATTGCCGTTATTAGGGTCCGCCCACCCGTCGCGCCGAAGCCGCGCACTTACCACGGAACGAGGAGCGCGCGCCGGCCACGCCACGCCCAGCCGCTTGTTCACCTGAGGATTGGATGGGGTTAGATAGGCCTCGCCCACTCGTGTACTCCCGGTACCGTACCCTTTTTGCATTCAGCATTGCATCAGCAGAATGTAATCGTATCCATAGTACTCCTACCGTCTCTAGACACACCGCTCATTGTGCTCTACTGTTCTCATTTTGACAGCGCTTTCTTGAAGCGATCGGTTCATTCAAATGGTCAAGACAGCGATCTTGTTGATCTTTGATCTTTGCTCGTTGACTCCGCTCCCTCCCTTACCAGTTCTCCGTCACTGTTCTCCTCGACGCGGTAGGTGGGCGCGGTGGAGCCCGTGCCGGTGGATGACGCGGACGACGCGGATGACGCGGACGACGATGCGGTCTTCCGGCGGTCCGTCGTTTTGCGCCGCACGTATTGTCTGAGATGAGATGGAGTACGGTAGGTATACAGTTCACCTTCAGTTCCCTCGAACGAGGAGTACGGTAGGCCATACTGTAGCATGAAAACCCTACAGTAACTACGATACCGTGCCTGAACGAGTACGGTAAGTAATGGAACTGAAGAAGATACGGTGGGATCCTACAGTACCCACAGACCCATTGATACCATACCATACCTACACTAAACACGATACCGTACCGCTGATACATACCCTTTCCCCCTTTAGCAAACTCACTTGACGCTTCGCTTCGGTTTACGCGACGTCGACGACGAAGAGGCCATTCTGCAGGAGGGAAGAGGGTGGAAATGAGGAGATGGGGAGGGGGAGATGAGATGAGGAAGAGGGAATAATACAATTGTTGTTAATTATGTAAAGCGAAATCATTGAAACGAAATAACGAATTTGATTGCGTTCTGGCTTTGTTCAGCCTTCAAGAAGGCATTGTAAGGAGCAGCTAAACGCACGTATTGCATTCCAATTTCAAAGATTGCTCCTATCCATTGAGGAGGAGAGAAATTATGACTATCTACGTTGATAATCGAATTATGTAAAGTATGAAGAAATTGTAAGGAATGAGGTCACGTATTCTTTCAAATTCCCCGATCCCATTCCATGGATGGCTTCCATTCCTTATTGCAGGCGCTTTTTGACAGGGAATGCCCATCCTTATCTCTTCCTAATCGTGTGATAAATCACTTCCTTTCCCCGTTCCCCATTCTCTTCTTTCTTATCATTCCTTATCGCTTTATCACCTCTCGCAGTTTTTGCCCCTCATCCGTTCCGTTGACCGTAATTCACCGGCTCGGAAAAAGCCGGCTCCGGTTTTGTTTTGGACTCGTTGAAATAGGTGTGACTGCTGTGTAGCGGGGAAACGTTGCCTCACAGAACGATGACGCGGAAATTTGTTGTTGTTTTGACGAAATTTATGATAAATTTGGTAAAAAAAGGGCCTACTACAATACTTCAATTTTTTTCTGAAAGTAGACTTGTTTGGCACTTTGAATTCTTACCATTATGAAACATAAACAACACTATAGTATCTTTCTCCCCACATTGTGTTTAATACCCGCTAGAGACAGAGATAGAGCCCGCGAAAAGAACATTGATCCCGTTTTTTGGCCGATTCGAGGGACAACTCCCTTTCGATTCCCTCACTCTCTTTTGAGGAAGAGAGGATATCGGCTCCCTCCTCTCCCCTAGTTCCCACTTTCGCCCTTATCTCGGCGCGTTCGAGATTTTAGATTCTCGAAAATAGTTCTTAGAAAATAGAAAATAGTTGGCTTCGACAATTTATTAGGATACTCCTGAAACCTATTTCATATAATTGCTCTGTCGTTATGTTATTCCCACCACATTTTACTGCCGCATGAATTACCTTCTTTCCCATCTTTCACTCCTTTTTCTTATCGCTACAACGGATCACGCATTCTCGACACGTCGGCACACCTCGAGACCCATTCGGGATTCCTGTTCGTTTTGCACCATCATATTCACACCTCTGGTCCGAATGGGCGTTTAGTTCAGGCATCTATCCGTTTCACACTTTCACCTCTAGGAAGTGTCCCATCGAAATTGAAAAGGTGCCCTTTCCACCAATTGTCCTTCTGTACAAGATTGTTATCGCCTCCCTTTGTCTACTCAATATCCACCTCCTAAAACGCTGTTCCTTCGATCTCACTTTCACTGCTCTTCCTTTTTGCTGCGCCAGTCTAGAGAGCTGCAGCCGCGCCGCGCATTTTACGACCCATCAACGTCGCGTTTTGTTATCGTTAGAGAACCGTGGATCCTCCGCCCAGTCATTCCGGATAGATAGCCCCGTGCAATTTTCGCAGCTTTTACGACCGCGCGAGTTGATTGTTTGGTTTGCGGGCCATTCGCGCAGAGATCAGATACTTTTTGTATTCTTTAAATCGTGTCGTCACAATAATAATTTACACATCTTATCAGTCGCACGGTAGAAACGATTCTGTATCGTACGCAACGCACTACGACTGTGAACGGTTTTGGATTGCGCGTATCCAGTTATGTTTCAGGATGACCGCTTATTGAGAATATGCTTTATTCTTCAGTTGTGACATCGGGGTTCTGCTAATAACAAAAAAATACTAAAGCTCGTCATTTCTTCACCTACAGTGTCATTTTTCTCTCGCTTCGTTCGACAATTTCTATCGCATTCGCACTTCCTTGTGCTCAGTCCACTCTTTTCACTTCCTCAATCGTACTTTCTGTTCTCCATCCACTTCCCTGCCCACCGACCATCCCACACAAATATCCGTCCTAGACGATCCTTCGTCCTTGCCTCTGCCCTGTGTGCCGTGAAATGGATAGCGGGATAGCAGGATTGTTTCTCCCTTCCAATCCCTCATCCCTCCCTTTCCCTTTCGCTGCTCCCCTCCTAACGACTTTTCGTTCACGGCGCAAGCTCATTAGAACCCTGCGTGATTAATGACCCATTCAACCGCGTTTTTGTTCCGCTATCAGAGCGAGTTTCTGACCCCCGTGCTTTGAACGTATCGGTGTGGTGGAAAATTAGGGTTTTTGCACGATTGCATGCAATTTGGCTTTTCATTCCCGTTCTCACTAATTCGCTTTTTGCCGTTGATCGCGGTGCTAGGATGTGCGAACATTATTGCTTGTTCGTATTTCCTTGTATTTTGTCTGTTTTCTCAAATATTTCCAAATTATCTGCATGGAGGAAATATACTTTTACTGGTCTGTGCATGAGATTATTTAGAATTGTGAAGTGGCGCAGCATAAAACATACATAACTACTCAAATTGTGTCTATTCAGATGGGTGGCTCGGCGGACCACGATCTCCTCCGGCGGTACAATGACTATCGGAGACTGGCAAGGGTGTCAGTGGTGATGGCCACGGTGGCGGCTGTTGTGGTGAGTGTAAATATGACTAAAAGAAGGTCCCTGATAGATTGGAGTTAGCCATAATAAAAGAAGTCAAAATTATTTGACATATCTAAGTAGTTCGCTTGAGTGAACACATTGGCAAAGGCTTCGGTGGTGATGGCCACGGTGGGTTGTGGTGAGTTGAACCATGGTAAATAAATAGTCCCTGAAATAGGGAGGGGGTGAGCCCAGAATGAACAAAGAGCTGAAGCAGGGCTAGTTAGATAGGTGCATCAAGATACTCCGCTTGACTGAGCACAAGGGCAATGCTAGCCAAAACAACGGCAGCGATCCAATGCTGCAGCCTCATTTTGTGCATGTCGGAAAGGATCAAAGTTGTCAAAACAACAGCAACCACAGCGTCAAAACAATCAAAAGAATCTCAGGTAGCGGTGCTCGTGCCGTCGCTCGCCGTCTGGATTCAGCACGCGCAATCGTCCGTCGATAATGAGCTGTCCCACTGCAGATGGAGTGCAGTGGCACTGTGGAAAGAGTATGAGATGGTGAGGAACAATGTTATCTCTCTCAAGAAAAAACTCAGTCAATCCAAATATTAAACGTACACTTTTACGAGTAATCGTTGTTTATCTTCTTTACCAGTACTTTTGCTCGCCCTGAAACATATCCGAACGATCGACTAATTTTGGACTACTAAATTTTCCTCTAATCGCTCTGATCGCTATTTCTGCTTTCTCCGGTGAAAATCATTGAAATTGCCTGTAGAAAACGATTGTTGCTGAAGTAATTGCATTGCTAAATTCTTTCCAGTTGGACCACCTCAAGGGCGTACCGGGTCGTCTCAAGCGCGAGACGTACTTTGGCCACTTCAGAGAGCCGGAAGACGACGAGACAGCGACCACGGTTAGTATTGAATCGCCTTTTAGTCCTTTTACCGTGCAGACTAACATGTTTCCTAATGATTGCAAATTAGCAGTCAATGAAGATGATACTCTAGCTGTATGTAAGATTCAGTAGCTTAAAGTATCGTAAACTTGAAGATCTAATTGACACTGCATGCAAAATTCGGGTACGAAAATTTCAGGAGGAAGAACACAAGACGGGCAGTTACGCAGACAAGGCGTATCTCATGCACCAGGTCAGAAATGTGATTTGATAATGTTTCAAATATAGGATAGATGATCCCATTCAAGCGCTGGGTGAACTTCTTTTTATTGTTGGAAATTGAAGCGAATATCTACGAAATCGCCGTTCATCATCTGTTCCAGTACTTCAGCTTACCCTGAAACAAATATGAACCACCGAAAGCATTTTCATTCTTCGAGTCAAAATCGAAACTCGCTCATTGAAGGAAGTCTTCATGCCGGCCCGTGCTCGTCCCGTCGGTGGCAACTACGGTAGAGGCGGATACGATCAGAGGTATACGGTAGGGATCGATGACTGACTTTATTCCTTGGTATCCGATATACATAGGCATACTGTGAACTATCGATCGATAAGTATCTTTGTTATTTTGCATATGATATTCAGTGGTATATGGTAGGCTATCGATCGACAACTGTCTTTATTTCCAGTGCTCCTTCGACAACGACGCCTTCCGACGGCGGCTACGCAGGCAATGTGAGTGATCAACTGTATCCATCGACTGCTACAGTATCCCTACCGTACCCGAGCATCATTCCAGATGGAAGAAGTAAGCACGTTCGATGGCGGACCGATGGTGCAGAAGGCACACCAGACATCCAATGGTTACGGTAAGGTCATTTCGAAAATCGATATCAGACAATCCGTTCAGAACCCGCGCCGCCTCCTCAGGCGCGCGTCACCTCGGGCGAAGTCGTGCCGCCAACGCCCAAGTAAGGATCGATTGATACGGATGATGTATCCAACCATATTCAGAGAATACCGTATCCTTTCCTACCGTACCCGACCCTTGCAGGAAGTCCCCGACCTCGCCCGGATACACCCCGTCGAGAATCGACCCGTACTCCCCAGCGTACACTCCGCCCCGCCTGCCGTACACTGCGACGTACATTGGCACGACGAAGAGACCGTCCGGAGGCTATCCGGGTTATGGAACGACGATTACTACGACCGGGTAATTGGTTATTAGGGCAAAGATCGTGACTGCGAAATGCCAAACTATCACCTGTTAGAACTTAAAAAAAAGGATAGCCCCCACTGATGCAGAGTTAGTGTGAAGCATTCTGCATTTCTTAAAGGCTGCAGCACAGGAATGCCGAAATTTTCCAGCCAACCCAAAATTCAGAATTCTTGTCAGGTATCCGGAGGAGGTGGCGAATCCGTACGTGCAGAACCCGGACCCACTGCCCGACACCACTCCTCGACCCGCAGCCCAGCCGCCCGCCCGCCCTCACCCCTCCTACCCGGACTACCACACGCCGGGCAGCCCGCAGTTCCCACCTCAGGAGGAGCACCATGGATACCCCGAGGAGACCACGGCATGGCTTTGTATTATCATTGGCTTGCTGTGTTGAATGGTGCTCGATCACCGATGAAAGTTCCATGCATTATGCGAAGGAAAACTCTGTGAAAGGCTTGGTCAGAGTAGAACCGCCTCTTGCAGGTCGCCCTTCCGGAGGCGAGCAGCACGCAGGGCTACGATGCCCCGACGACGTCATCTGCAGCAACGACCACGACCACTGTAGCGCCAAAGACAACGACTGCCCAGGTGAGGGTATCTGGATAGGTTTTTAGTGAACGTGCTTTGGAATCAATCGAGTGCATGCTTCAGTTTATTTTTGTCCGATTTTGATGTTTTCGCCACGAAGAGGTTCTGGGATCGCTATTCTGATGTTTGACAAATAGTAATGCCATCCGTGAAACTCAACTGAACAAATTGAATTATGTGAAAAACGATCCATTTTTTTCAATTCATTTTGTTCAATTAATTTTTATGACACCGCATATATGTTCATTCGCAGACGTCTTCATACGACGACGTCACTCCCTCACCACTTCGTCCTGCCGCGCCGCCCGGTCGCACACCCACACACACCCGCATGCACGTGTCGTCCGGCATGTCCGGCCGACCGGGGCGACCGTATCCGGGAACGAGAGTGGAGGTTAGTATTGTTGTGCAGCCAGAGAACGTACAATCGTTCACTCCGGCTTTTGTCTGTCTTGAGCGAACGCTGAAACATATTCTTTTTTCACTGTTCGCAACATATCGCAACGGGCTCTGTGAGGCTCCAGTTGTCGTCAGACATCCGCGCTAGTTGTTCCTAGTTGCGCAGTTACTTCGTTTCATCGATACACACACCGTTGAGAATAATGATTCGAGAAGCTATTGGGATGGTCAATTCCAATTCCATTATCACTGCAGGCTCCCTCGTCCTCCTCGGAGCAGTGCTGCGGGTGCTCGTTCGGCGAACCGGGCGAACCCGGACCGCCCGGAGACGACGGAGAGAGGGGTGGGTGTATTTATTCAATTTAAATTTTATTTGAGCAACTTTTTCATCATGACTAGGATTACTGCATAGGTGGCGCCAAATTCAACCATTTTTTATCATGAATGAATTCGTGCCCGCCCTTGCCTAATTTACCCCTGCTGATTGTATTGTTCTCCCCGACCTGACAACCTTCATTTCTTTTGTTTTAACCACTGCAGAAAAGCAGGGGTCAAAACAAGCTGCCCAACATGGAACCATGGCTATTCTCTCTCAATTCGCAATGATATTTCGCTGTGTCTGACAGGCGAAAGAGTATTGCGCTTAGCAAAGGGCGTAAACAGTTCAAGACACTGTGCCGTATCTCCCTCTCATTCCTCACTCGCATCCCTCAATGGCAGCCCGCTTGCCAGTCACAATCAATTTGCCTCGCCGGTGTTGATTGAAGATGGGAAAGGGAAAGCAGCGCGAGCTGCCGATCCTTTGATCCGGAAAGAAATATCAGGATGGCGCAAAAACGTGTGGCTGGTAATAGTGACTCTCAAATCAGAAAATATTCAATGGTTAGATTTTTAAAGCATAAAGTGTATTTTGAGAGCTTTTCTCACAGAAGAGAAGTGGTGAGTGGACATTGATGGACCTTTTAGTTAAGAGAGCGGATCTGTAATTTTCGACTACCCCGTGGCCACGATACCCCGGAATGAAATCCGTTGGCCCATATTCCGTACACGTATACCCCTTTCCCTCGCATTTAGCAAAGTACCATTCAAAACCAAATTGGAGCTTGCGCTAGTAAAATATAAAGCTGCAAAGTCAAAAAATCGAAAAATTATAATTTTTGAACCAGACAAGCTAGACTCAAAATCTCTTTTGCAGTGTACTAGGTATCACTAGAAACCAAAAATAAGCCATCCTGATCGAACCACATCCCTTTGCAAACTTGATTTCATGGTCATATTTTTTGCTTTTTGGCCTGAAATTTTCTAAAAACGAATTTCCGCAAGCTCTCACATAGCTCAAAATATGTTTATTTGAATCCTTTTCGTAATCCACCAGGAGAGGAAAAAGTAAAAACTACCTAAAGTCCCCGTCCAGAAGCTCAAAAAAATAAAGTGCATGAAACGGACGGTTTTACTGGGAATTCCTACATGCTGCCTGTGAAATCTTGCAATAATTTTACTCAAATAGTATTGTTACACTGAATTAGGAATAATCAACATCATAAAGGTTGATTACAAAAAGAAAATTTTTCGACTTTTTTGGACCATGACCCGGGGTTCATGCCTCAAAAGAATTCCACCACCATGAACCCGGGGTCATGGTCCAAAATGGACCTGAAATTTCATGATCGAGAATGTTCAAGTACTATACGCCAATACATAGTGCTGTACCAGAGTAATATACAGTACCCTGAAATACCGTATTCGGAAAGGCGAGGAATCGAGAAATGGCTTTTTTTGGAAGAAATGCTTTATTTTTTGAGCTTCTGGACGGGGACTTTAGGTAGTTTTTATCTTTTCCTCTCCTGGTGGATTACGAAAAGGATTCAAATGATTATATTTTGAGCTATGTGAGAGCTTGCGGAAATTTGTTTTTAGAAAATTTCAGGCCAAAAAGCAAAAAATTTGACCATGAAATCAAGTTTGCGAAGGGATGTGGTTCAATCAGGATGGCTTATTTTTGGTTTCTAGTGATACCTAGTACACTGCAAAAGAGATTTTGAGTCTAGCTTGTCTGGTTCAAAAATTATAATTTTTCGATTTTTTGACTTGGCAGCCTCATATTTTACTAGCGCAAGCTCAAATTTGGATTTGGATGGTACCTTGCTAAATGCGAGGGTAAGGGGTATACATGTACGGAATATGGGCCAACGAATTTCATTCCGGGGTATCGTGGCCAGAGGGTAGCTGAAAATGGTCGAAAATTACCGATCCGCTCTCTTAATTGGCGGAGGAGGAATGATCAAATAAAACTGTCTGCCTTGGTTGTTGACTGCTCTGTGAAGCGTAACTGAACGAAGAATATACTCGAAATTTCGAATCGGAAATTCGAATCACCCCACACGTTTTATCGAGACCGGTCAACAGTTCTGGCCAAAATTAGAAATTGATCGTTCATCTCTTCCCTTTCTTGGGTTGATAGGTGTTTGATGACGCTGAGATTCAGTCCTTAGGAAAACATCAGCGAGTATCCACGAGTGTTGGTGAAACAGATTCCAGGCCAATGCAGTACGGATGGTCTCATTTTGGTTCTTCTACCTTACCGCGCCATTTATTTAGCCATTAGGTATAGAAATAGCCCCCTCCGGGGGCTAGTCCTCCGGAGGCCCTGCCGGGGGCTGGGGCGAGCTACGCTCGCCCCGCGACGCTCCGCGGTCGTCTCGCGCCCTTCGGGCGCTCGCCGACCGCTCCGCTAGGTGCGCGAGGCGAAGAATGAGTGGACTCGACTCCCATTGATTGAATTAGTCTCCTCTCTCTCTCGCTAATCCAATTCATTCCGCCAGAAAATGTCGCCGAGAAAGTCCGAAATTGCCCTAGTTGTAATAGACTAGCGCCCTTCGGGCGCTAGACCCTGCGGGTGGCATGCAGCCTGCGGCTGCAGTGAGGCTCGCTACGCTCGCCTAGTGAGCGGCCTACGGCCGCTCGCGATCGCCTCGAATGCGAAGAATGAAGAATGAATTCGACTCACACTAATTGAATTACTCTCCTCTCTCGCTAATCCAATTTATTCCGCCCGATTTTGTCGACAAGAAAATATCGAAATTGCCCTAGTTGTAATAGACTAGCGCCCTTCGGGCGCTAGACCCTGCGGGTGGCATGCAGCCTTCGGCTGCAGTGAGGCTCGCTACGCTCGCCTAGTGAGCGGCCTACGGCCGCTCGCGATCGCCTCGAATGCGAAGAATGAAGAATGAATTCGACTCTCACTAATTGAATTACTCTCCTCTCTCGCTAATCCAATTTATTCCGCCCGATTTTGTCGACAAGAAAATATCGAAATTGCCCTAGATGTAATAGATAGCCCCCTTCGGGGGCTAGTTCCTGCGGAAGGCAGTGTCGCTGCGCGACACGGTTGCCACGCGGCAATGCGAATTTATCAAGTAAAATTGTTAAAATTTTTTATGTAGATAATCCATACAGTGCAAAAAAACAAAAAAAAGAACAAACCAAAAAATGGACAATATCTCCTGGGAGTATCCGTATCTCACTCGCTAGTATATGTATTTCCTTCGCTAGTACCCGAATCTCCTTCCCCTAGTACGCCATCTTCCTTCATTGGTATCCCGGTATTTTTAATCGCTGGATCCTGCGTGTAGCAGTTTCGCGGGCGCTTTTTTCCGAATCTTTCGGTTATCATTACTTGTATACTCTTCACAAGGTCACTCATTCATTATCACTACAACCATGAATGCCGTCTACCATCGCTCCGACCTACGATTGCCCTAAAGTTGCTGAGTTTTTCGATACCACTCGCTTGCGAAAAGGCAATTTACGTGCAAGGATTCGTGGAATGAGTCAATATTCTCTGATTGAAGCATCAGAGACATTTCTCACTCATTTCAGTCATTCTTTACGGTGCAGAGTGGTCGCCTGCACTATTCCTACGATGGCTACGCAATATAACGATCAATTTCAATGTCCTGAATGCGAGGTTTGTTCGTTTATCCAGCAGATTCCTTTGTTTGTAACGATATTTCAGTATTTGTCGAAATCCCGCAGGGCTTTCATCATGCATCTAAGACTCAAGCATTCGACCACCCCTCATTTGGTTAGTTGTATTTTCCAAGCATAGCCAGTTGATCGTGTTTAGGCGGGTCTCACCTTTCGCTGTGAATGTGGACATGAATCCCGTTCGGAGGGTCACAGAGTGGGCATTACTGACCAAGACATGTGCTCGACATATATTATTCAGCATGTGTCTGTTGGAGGCGTGTGGCGTCCACCGTATTTCATGCTCATTCGAGACACTAATCAACCTATTCGTAGATTGACTGATCCAAAGGTTTGTTGTAAAATATATTTACCGACTATCTCATAAACGCAATGTCATTTCGTTCCCATATGCATTTTGCCTGAATGACATTCAACATAGATTGATATCTAGAAATGTTGCAAAAAATCTATGATCTAATGAATGATGAAATATAGTTGACTCCGAAGTGTTTCCTCTGCGAGGAGCACCCGTCGACGACCTATGGATACATCAAGCACCTTTTTATCCACCACAAGACTACCCTGGCCAAGGTTCAAACTTCTACAAAACACCGATCATAATTTATTATTTTCCGAGCAAGCATTATCTCATGTGCAAGTGCAGTCCGACGAATTCGTTTAAAATCACTTCGGATTCTCGACCTTTCAAGGAACACCTCAAGAGGGTATCGCTAAGATCTCGCTTTTCGATTATTTTCCTAAATATGTTTAGTGCTACGGGCGTGATTTCTCTGTCAAGTCTAAAGTCGCAGCCACGACCACTTCGCAGTCCAGAGTGCACAGACTCACTCTTGATGATCATTCTCCTGATGATGTAATCGTGACTGAAGACGGTCTTGGATATGCATATTGATTGTTTTCCACTTGCATAAATAATTTCGAGAACAATAGTCTGATACTGTAACGTAAGAAAATTAAAAAGTGAAAATGGGTCGAGTCTCTGAAAAAAAAAACGAGGGTGTCCACTTCCGGAAAACTCATAATGTCTTTCCGCTTGTATTCCGATCTCCCCTCTATGTTCCCCAGTCTCAATACCCATAGAGACTTGAACTGATTCTATACTGAGAGGGAGACTGAGAGGGAGACTGAACTGAGAGGGAACTTGAACTGATTGATCTTGAAAGCCAATATCTCTCTAGCTCGAATCCGTATCTCCTCACTCACTCCTCATCCACTCCTTCCAACGACGCCTCTCCGAACAATCGAATGAAAAGAGAAACCGCCCTCCCTCACCCCTCTCGCTCACAATGAACCCCTTTCCATTTCAATCGAGACATCGTAATTGAATCACAGCGCGGATTAGCTCGCTATTCGACTCTCGATAATAAAATCCCCTCTTGTCTCTCTCATTCTCTTCGCTCTCTCACTAATCCAATCTATGCGCTCGATTGTGAAATGGGTGTCAGAATTCGAAATGCCTCTAGTTATAAGGGTAGATATGCAAATAAATATGAATTCAAGGCGAGGACGGAGTACCGGGCATCTCCGGTGAGCACGGCGCCGATTACCAACCAGATCCGTACGCGTTCACTTCCTTCGGTGGCCCGTGCTACGAGTGTCCCGAGGGACCGGTGGGTAGACCGGGACGACCGGGAAAGAAGGTGAGGTCATGGTGGACATTTTGTTGGAAAGGAACGTTTAGAAGCAAGGAACAAAGAAAAAAGTGTTTTTTTTGTTCTGCGATCTAATTACTTCTTCTACATTACCGAATGGAAGGTTCGATTAACAGCTCGCAATGAAGTGAGAACTAGCAATGTGAGAAGGATGAAAACGTCTCGTACTGTCAGGCGTGACATATTTGTTTGTATAATATGAGAATATGAGAATAATCAATCGAAACGACCAATTGAATACGGTCCTTCTGAAACACAACTGAAAACGCTATTCAATTGGGGATGAATGTGAATTGGAAATTGTAGGGAGAGAATGATCATTTCCAATAACATAAATTGTCCGAAAAAGAGAAATCCAACGATTAACTTTCACTCGCTCAGGGCCCTCGCGGCAACGACGGCATCCCTGGCGCGCCGGGCAAGCCTTCGTTCGTGTCCAACCCGGGACCTCCCGGTCCGCCCGGACCACCCGGACCCGACGGAGCTGCCGGAGCGCCCGGTGACCAGGGACCAGAAGGACAGGTACCACAATTGGACCACACAGGGTGGCATAGTGATTGCGCAATTGCAGATCGTGGACATGCCCGCTGGTGTGCCCGGACCACCCGGACCGCCCGGTCCCCAGGGGCCGGCTGGCAATCCTGGATCCAAGGTGCGTTTTCAATTGTGCATAGCTTAGAAATTATATCAAGAACAGCTAATCACGCAATTATAATCGTATTTCATTTTGATTTGTCTAATCTTCAGGGAGCGAAGGGCCGTCGCGGTCGTAGTGGCAAGCCGGGAGAGATGGGCGATCAGGGCACACCGGGAGTTGATGGAGCCAGAGGAACGGTACGGTATTTATCTATGTTCCAGATCTTTCCACCTTGGTCGAGGACCATATTAAACTCTGACATTTCGCTAAGTTTCCCCGAAAATATAAGGCCGAAAATAGAGCGTGCCCTTTTACGATGATGTCGAAAGTGCGCCGGGAACGCTTGAGATTCAATTGATGGCGCGTGGTGCACTCGAAACCGAATTATGCCCGCCCTAGCTCTATCGGAATCACGAGTAGGAAGCTGTCTTGGGTACACCAGCCAGAACGACAGTTAACGCTAGGAAAACGGTAGGTGGATAGGGACCGCTGGGCATGAAAGACGATGAATAATTGAAGGGCCCATTGAATCCGCTTCATTGCAGGACGGTCCGGCCGGAGTGCCTGGTGCGCCGGGAACCGGTGCTACGGCCGCATGCGACCACTGCGCCCCGCCCCGACTCAGTCCCGGATACGTCGTGGCAGCGTCGGCTGCAGCACGGTCGTAGACTGCTCAATGGCTGCAGCAGCTGCAGCAACACCACCCCTCAGTGTCATAGTAGTGTAATATCCTCCAGACCCTATCTTAGCCTTTAGAAGGCGCTGTGCCATACTATTTGCTGTCTTCCTCGAAACATTCCTGTCTTTCACCTCTCCTCAAGTACTCGGATCAGGCAAATCAGTGCAATTGCGAGCTGATTCGAAGTTGTAATAATGATAATTAAAGAAATAATTAATATGATTCAACTTCTTTTTATTACGTAGCTCACAAAAATTGTACAGAAACAAAGGCAAAATGATGGGGTTTATAGACGACTGTTTTTTAAAAGATTTATTTACGGAAGTCCCTCGATAGAAGATCGGCTAGAGTAATGCTCGGTCGAGTCCTTGCGAATTTCCTGTAAATGGAATATTCGGAAGTTCTCGTTATTATGAAAAATATATACTTTCAACACTTTTATCTTGACGTCAGGTATCAGAAGGAAACAGAATTAGTGAGTAGGAAGAGAAATCTATGAAGTAAACAAAGAAATAAAAACTCACTTGTTCATGGCGTAAAAGTTGCTCCTCTTTCCGATTCTGTATGGCGAAAAGAACATACTGTCGAGATCGAGGTCGGGCGAGCCCTGTAATATTGTTATTCATTAAAATGAACATTATTTATCGTATTTTTTTGTTATTTTCACTAGACGTTCATAGCTGTGGGTGTTTCCCGTCATCCGTCAAATCAAGAGGGACCTTGAACGAAATCAGCAATGTAAATTTCCCGAGGAAATGCGGGCGCTTTCGATAAAGTGCTCGATAGAGTGACGAAGAACCGGGAACTTCCCAAATATGATTGGTAGCCCCTTCAGACCTCTTTTGTTTTTGATACAGCGAAACGGCATACATGAGCCCACAGCATCCGGAGAAATCTCTGAGCTACTATACAGTGTTTGATGCATACGTATGCTACAGTGAACATCCGGAAAACAAAGGAACACAATGTCTACTGAATGTGGTATTTGGACAACTGAGGCGTGCAGTTATGGGCAACCATAAGGAACTTATAGTTTAATTTGTTAATTAATAAATAAATAAACTAAAAGGAAAATCACCGCTAATTCCGCAGAGAGGACAGATGAGCAGAGCAGTAGTAGGAGAAAGGCGCACAGCGACTTGATCATCATCCTTGTGTATGTGTTACCTGAAATGGTTTGACCATTTCATTTGGAGGAAATTTTCCATGAAACGATATTCCAGTGGGATTGATTGATTGATTGATTGAAGCAGCACAAATGTCGCTGGGAGATAAGAAAGTAGCAAAGCATCTTCTGGAAACGCAACGGATAATTCACTTCCTAGTAAGTATATGCTGGCTCCAATTAGCAACCCCACTAATTACAAAGAAGAATCGGGCGCTCTTTGCAACTCCGCGTAAATTGGAGTCTTGCGTCACGACTACTACTATTGCAAAGGATTCAGAGATGGAAGAGAAATGGAAGGGGAGGATGGTCGAATGAACAGGGCGAGTTTTGGTAGTAAAGGTAGGATGAGAGATGAAAGAGGATACTAAAAGCAGGAGGAAGAAATGACCACTTCCGGTAAACTGCAGGGATGAAAAGGCGAGAAAAATTCTCTGAGGGGCCCTGCGGTAGAGAGGTTCAGTTATGCTTCACAAGCATCCATAAGAAGGTAATAATGTCTAAAACAATTACAATTCGCCTACAATTCGCAATTCGCCTTAAAAAAATAAGAAATCGATGCGACGGCTACGAACAGCCAGTGCGAATCAGGTCTGAGCAAGTTTAGTTTGAGGTGGGTGGGGCTAAAGAGGTATACCGGTAAACGGCAGTCAGCGATAAACTAATTTGAGGGACCTGGCTGTGTTCAGGTATGTTTCACAAGCATCTCATAAGAAGGTAATAAGTTTTGAAGCGATTGATTGACGTATTTGTTCTCAGCAAATATATTACGCGATAGTCTAGAACAGCCGGTGCGAACCCGGTCTGAGCAATCCAAGGTTGAGGTGGGAGGGGCGTTGAAGGGGCGGAGCTCAAGTGCCGCTGATTGAAGAGGACTGAAGAGCGCAAGGGCTCTTCTGCTGTCTCTGATGCATAGAGAACAGGCTGAATGAAGAGAGTGGTGAAGTTCGCGGTGTGTTTCTCTCCGTTTAGCGTTCTCTATCACGCATTTCTGACAGGTGAGGGAGTGCGAGGAATGAAGAGATGAAGAAGAGCTTAAAAAACAAAAGAAGAGACTTTGAAGAGCGAAACCGCAATGCATCATTCAGAGATTAGTCGGTCCTAAATCGAGACAAGGCCCGGAAAAGATTGAAGGGTGAGCTAAGATTTGCCCATGATGTCACTCGAGAGATAAGAGGCTCCTCCCTCCGGGCGGTCTCGTCATTCTCCACGATTCCTAGGCGGTCAGAGAAATAGAGAGAGCAGGTGGAATCAAGAGACCGAGAGCACGCTTTTGGACCCATCTGTGCTTTGTTGTTTTGGACCCACAATCATGAGTTGGATTTGTCATTCAACTAAAAAGATGAAAGATCTACAAGAGAGTGGTCTGTCTCAATATGCAGGTTAGAGTGAGCGAGAGAACATGCGAATTAAAGAGAACCAGACACCGATTCGAACGTCTCTTGATTGTGAGCGAGTATGTGAACTGAAAAGACAAAGGATTGAGTAGAGGGGAACAATGATGTCGAAAAAGCAGCCTTTCTCTCGAGGGGAAGTCCGGCTGCTTCCGGAGCGCGTGAAACCTTTCGTAGCGAGCGGCTGACAGGTCTCTGAACCCTGAGTGGGGGCGGAAAGGCTGGAAAAGGTTGAGGGCTACACTCTGGTCTAGGGAAAATGCGGCCTTCGCTCAAACGGGATATTCACGAGAAGTAATGCAACAAATTGTATGTTCTTGGAGAAGTCACATTGATGTTGTTGTTGTTGCTGGACCAAGCTTGAAAGGAAACGTGAAGACTCGTCGAGACACGTCGTTGTAATGCAGTGAATCAAATTCGCTGCGCGAGCAAAGGCTGACAATATTCGCTGCAGCACTCGAATTTGCTTGGTTTGTTGGTCCAATGGTTCGATGCCCAGGATCCGAGATGAATGGGTTTACTTGTCTGGATGGCCCACTCAAAATCACGTAGTCACGTAGGAATATCGAATGCACGTCCTCAGACACGATTCTGGTTGCTTTTTTCCATCGTTCCGTGTAGGTACACATGGTGCTTCCGGAATGCTTCATATTGCGGGGGACTGGATAATGACGTCTGTAAGAGGTTCTGTGACATCTGACAGACATTTCTGTTATGGGTTCTTCCAAACACGAGGTCATTATTAATTTTTGGAAGAAGCAGAAACCAGAGACCCTTGTGTATCAAGCACCAGAAGATATTCCGCATTTCTAATGCTTCGAATGGAGTTGCATGCTACACAACAGGATGATCGATGAGTAACATAAGCAATCAAAGGTTGGAAAACGGTTCCGGTTTGACTACATAATCGGCCCAGGGCGTATTTTATTTCTGTTCGGTTCACTCAAATTTATATCGTATTCACAATTTGCAATTCACCCTAGTAGATACTCGTAAGAATTTTTAATTGCTATAATCGGAATTTACTACCGTTTTTGGGGCGAATAACAGGGGAGCAACACGTAGGACATTCAAAAATAGCTTTGTCGATTCGAAATTGCGAAACGTGCGAGAGCCCTCCACGCAGAACTATTTATAGGCACTTCTCCAAGTCTAATTTTGTCTGTTACTTGACAAGTCCTGCAGGGCTACCTCGTGGGACAGCACCCTCCACATTTCGGTTGATATCTCGCTTTTCTCTGACCGACGAAATAGCAGGATAAATATAATGGGAAATGCGTCACTGTCCACCGTCGCGCCTTATATTGTGACCTTCTCACTGAATTTCTCGCACAATTACTGTCCGGCAGGTAGAGCTAAAAAGTGTGTCTCTTCAATTCACATGCTTTCTTATTAGTCAGAGATTCAAGTGCGTATGTGAAAAGAAGAGACAGTTTCCTCGATTTTTAAAAATTCTAATCTCATGTAAGACAGCAGTAGCACACGTGAGAGAGTCAGACAAATTTCTCACCCCGTCGTAACTCGTACTTTGTAAATCGCACACAGGGGAGCAGTTTTGTCATAAAATCAGGTCGCTCTCGTCGTCTCGTCCCTCTTCGATTCGCGTGCTCTCTCACTTCTCTATTTCTCTAAATCTCGCCGAAATCTATGATGTTTCGACGATTTCTCCTACCCTCACACGCGCGCGTTGAACAGTAGTGGGCGATACAATTTCGTTGATAGATACACGCTGTTGCGCCATGTGACGATGTGTCCTATTTATTCCCCGCTACTCTCTTATCATCACTCTTCGACCTATAACCTGTAACCATTTGCACTAACTTCTCTGCCAAAAACAGAGAAGCTCCCACTTTCTGTATCCCATTTCAGTGAAACGTGCCTGAAAACGTGCCGTTCTCCTCTTTCCAAACGCTTTCAAAGAACATACCGTGTCATTTCCCTCATAATTTCGAATTCCTTCGGATACAGTAAGCTCGTAAACAACTTGTAATCTCCCCCAAAGGCCTTTCCCGCGCCCACGACTATACTATTTTCGTGCCTGTTTCCCTGTTCGCGAGTACGAACCAATTAATAATTTGTTAATTACTTGTAATTTAGGGAAAATATGGCCACCGCACACGATCGTGACGTGCTCAACACGATTCTGAATCCGCTGATGCCTACGGGAGACGTCAAGGACATCGAAGACGATGGTAAGAAGTGGCAAAGAGTAGGGCTGAGCCGGGGATTGAACCCGGGACCTCTCGCACCCTAAGCGAGAATCATACCACTAGACCACTCAGCCATATTGCTGCAGCTCAATTAATCACTGAAGATACGCGAAACGAGAATAGATCGTTAAAATAATAGCAAAATCAGGGCTGAGCCGGGGATTGAACCCGGGACCTCTCGCACCCTAAGCGAGAATCATTCCACTAGACCACTCAGCCATGTTTGCTGCAGCTCAATTAATCACTGAAGATACGAAAAACGAGATTAGATCGTTAAAATAAGAGCAAAATCAGGGCTGAGCTGGGGATTGAACCCGGGACCTCTCGCACCCTAAGCGAGAATCATACCACTAGACCACTCAGCCATGTCTCAAGGAGGGAAAAGATCTGCCCAAGAAGGGATCAAGACGCGAAGATCCGGTTCTCGCAATGGCGAGGAGATCCAAGCTCTTGCTGGAACTTTTACTTTCTCTTGTGCGATTAGTCGCATGCGACTCCCTGCACTAAATAAGCCGTTTTGGATATTTGACGTTCGATCATCCTTCAATCTATACAAGTCGATCTATGAAAATGCACGATCCAATTTCAGTGCCACCTTTGATAAGTGTTCTATCGATTGATATTGGGCATTGAAATGACCTCAGCGTTACTTGATCGCCTTTATTTCAGCCCCCATCTCCCATCCACATATCGACGAGTGCAGACGCTTGGAGCAGGAGGGAATCGTCGCTGCGGAGAAGAAGGAGCTGGAGAGGGCGATTCAGTTGTTCACCAAGGCCATCGAGGTGTGGACAAAACATAAAAATTGAGAAAAACGAGAAAAAAATAGAAGTTATTCATATTCGCGATTGGGATACTGAGCAGAACTGCATGATGTAATAGTTTCCACTATCCGCATCAAAATCATAATCGGATTTAACTGGATTCTGCAGTGATTGATGATGTTGATCCAACTAGAAATGACTGACAGAATCTCCATACAGGCCTGCCCCATCGCTCCCTCCGCGTACAACAATCGCGCGCAGGCATTGCAGCTGAGTGGGAGGCCCGAAGGTGAGTAATTTTTTTCACCTATCTAAAATATGAATTCCAATACAAATAAGTGAAAAATGAAATATGTTTCGCTGCGCATTCTTCCGTGTGTGCAATTATGAATATCCGATTTATTGCGCTCTCCTGATTAAAAAACATTAAAAAATAAATTTCTGATTCCAGAAGCGTTCGCGGACCTCGACGAATCGATTCGACTGTCGGGCGGCAAGGGAAGGAGCGCGTGTCAGGTGAGGTTTAGGGCGGTCAGATGAAGAATCCGTTTCGTCATTCTTCGTGCGCTCTTGTGCGTAGGCGAAGTGAAGAGACGGGTTCTTCATCCTGACAACTCTGGTGAAGAAGTTTTCGAAAATATGATTGCCGTAAATTTTTCAGGCATTTACTCAACGCGCGATGATCCATCGACTGCGTGATGACAAGGAGGCCGCCAAGGTAAATCTTCTTTATCAATCCGTACCAATGTCTACCATACTCCTCGGTAGCAGTACCGTCACCTTATCCTAGATTACCCTCGGCGCTATTAGATATTCTTTCCTACCGTAGCTATCAGCTCCTACAATTACGGTACCCCGACAGTAGACATCGTTACTGAATGTATGCCGTAATCATCGATACCAGACGTTACCTATCCTACCGTATCCTCAACATCCTCTATTCAGGCCGACTTCTCCTCGGCCGCCGCACTCGGTTCGCCCTTTGCCCGCATGCAGCTGGCAATGATGAATCCGTACGCGGCAATGTGCAATGCAGCCCTTGCAAAAGTGATGGGAGACCTCAAGGGAGGACAACCATGAACCAACATGTATTGTATCAATCTCAGATCTATTTGTAAATGATATGATAAAGGTGGTAAAATCCGAGCTTGATCATCAAATAATACACACACTTTTTTATCGCAGTGTTCATCGGTATTCCATTCATCGGATTTTTCCAACACTTCTCTGTTGTTTTCATCTCATGATAAAGTTGTTCCTTATTACTCGATATTTTTTGTAAATGAATTGTTTCTCTATGAGCATTGCCACTGGCGTTACTTTCATAGACAGATCTCCGCCAAACGATTTTTGGCGGGCGTCTTTTTTCCTAATTTGAAATTTACTAGGCTCCATCTTCCTTGTATTTTATCATTTCGATATCTATGAAATTTAATTGTTTCACGGTTCTGAATTTCATGTGTTGATTCATTACATAAATATGTTTCAGAAATGCTTTGTAACGAAACGGCATTATCAACAATTGAAAAATGGAAGGGACTGGTAAGTCTCCTGTTTTTTTTTTAATTTATATTTTCATAGTAGTCTTGACAATAGGTATCTTAGTGATTGGAGCCGCACTAACAGCATTTTCAGAGCTCCGGGAATTCTCTTAATTCTAAAGATAAGCTCGTCAGAGTAATCGATAAAGGATTCGATGCGATGAGTCACATTCTATCAAAAGATTCTGACTATGAGGTGAGATTGATTCCGTCGTGTCTTAAAATATTGCATGAAAAAACAAATTAATTAACTCCAGAACATATATCGAGCCCTAGATCTACTAGACCGAGAACGGTCAATCTCGCTCAAATTCGAAACAGTCAAGTAGGAATTTCTTTATCTTTTACAGATTCGAAGAAAATGCTGGTGAATTATTTCTAGGAATGACTCAGTTCGAGATCTCGTTTATGGCCTGCTCGAGTCTGTTTATTTGACACTGAATGAGTTGACTGAAGAGCTGAATCAAATGAAGGAAAGGGAACGAATGCGCGTGAAGGAAACTCGCGATTTTGACATGCAGACAGTAAGTTCTTCTGAATCTGATCTTTTTTCATGATTTGAATTGATGAACAATGGTCTTTTGTTAGCTCTGAGTTTCACTGATATATTCAGGAAAAGAAGAATCTGCTGAGTTGTCATTGATGCCACCACAGGTTCATCTCGACCTGCATCCCACATTCGAGGTAGGTAATTATTGAACACATTCTATATAATTAGCTTGTTCAAAATACAATTTAATTTGAAGAATACGCTATTCGATGATGCTATGGATCCGAAGCTTGAGCCATTCGAAGACGAAGAAATGAATGCAATTGAGATGAACCAATCGAGATATAATGCAAACCATTCTACTGTAAGTAACTATTCGGAACTACTCAAAATTCATTCGCTTGTTCATAGGCCGATTCTATTGAGCTATTAGCTGCGAAGGAAGAGAGCATTTCTCCGCCTATACTTTTCCCTGAATATCAAGTTAGTTGAATTTCTATGGATGATGTATAGTCATATCAATATCGATTCGTATTCATTCATAATTCAGGATGATGCCGAGGCGCCTTCAGCTATGCCGAATGAACATAATGATGATAATGTGAACGAGGAAACAAATAATAATGAAGATGTAATGGTCAAACTAACGAAGGATAATGAAGAATCCTCGGAGAACAAATCTGGCCCTAGCGTAAGCGGATTGTTCTGTAGTGATATTCTCCTCATTTATTTGTCAATTTAAGGAAAAGGAAACTGTAAAGAGGAAAAGAGGAAGACCTTCTAGAGCTGTCATTCCCTTGAATTATGCACAGCTTGGTACAGAATGTGATCCACCTTCTGTGAAGAAAACGCGAAAATCAGCGCCAGCTAAAGTGAATGTGAGATTTCAAATCGCTAAAATAATAATTGAAAGGAATTCAGACCTACTTCGGCGCAGATAAAGAAACTATCAGAAAAGGAGTTTCAAAGGCGAGCGCAAAGGGAAGGATCTCGGAAGTGTCTCGTCCGCAACGAAACTCCCTAAATACGACTCTTACAACCAAGCGAAGTGGCACAGAAATGGAATGCGTTGAGTGCCCGGTCCGTTGTTTCTAAAGCAGAACAGTCCTAAACGATTTCAATTTCAGTTAAAAACAAAATCTATAAAGAATTTTGTGGCACATCTTAGAAGGAATCACCAAACTACGATGAACTTGGTGAATAACGAATTCCTAATCGATAAATCATTCAGAAAAACCTTTTTAGGCCAATCTCGTGTTTCTGTGTGAATGTGGTAACAAATCGCGCACTGATTGGCACAATTCAGGTGAGATCAAGTATGGATACTGCAGCTTGCTTTTACCCTTACATATTTTCAGTGTGATAAAGCCAATTTCACAATACTCAAGGTATGATGACCCGATAAGAAGAATTGGATCTGCAAATGTGAGTCACTACGACAAGTGGGAAATCAGTAAGAAAGTTCTTTTCAGGCTGCTTCATAGCTCTCTAAATTTCACAAAAAATCCTTCCAAGTGACATTATTACTCGCAGTTTTCATCAAGTATTTGCCGCCAGCTCCGCATTGTCTTCCTTGCCCTTCGCGCGGGCCTTGGCGACCGAGACACCCTTGCGCGCCGCCTGCAGATAGAAAGTTCGTCGATCGATGGAGAGTACAGTAGCTCCTCACATCGAGACCCTTCTGCGCCGCACGGGCGGCCTTGATGTCCTGCAACGAGGGGATTGATCTTTGGACTCTTGATCGTTGATCTCTCTCACCTCCTTGAACGCGGCGAGCACCTTGATCTGGTTGGCGTCAACGGCGGCGGCGTAGGCGCGACGCGCCGCTGCCGCAGCTTGGAAACGAGCTGAAATGAAGTCAGTCCTCGATCGGGTACCGTAATCGCAACGAAGTTTCGGGTTACGGTAGCTACAAACCACAAATATCACTGAGTACGATACGAGAATGGTCTGTTCATGAGGCGCCAATGGCCAATTGACCACTGCAATCTACAGTAGAATTTTTCGACGTGATCTTTGATCTTTTTATCATTGATTGATCTTTGATCTTTGCACTCCATCTTCTCACCCTGGACGTTCGTGTAGATTGCGCCGGCTTCGGCGTTCTGCATGCTCTGCAATAACGTATTCCTTCCAGAGATCAAAGATCACTCCCCTTACCTTTCCGAACACTCCGGCCGATCCGGCGGCCTTCTCGAGGTGCGCGGACAGCGTGTCGCCCAAGTCCTGAAGTGTGGCGTGGTGTGATTGTGCGATTTCCTAAAGGTCGCCTGTCGCAAATTCGACGGCGGTACCTTCTTCATTTCGGTGCAGGCCTTGAGCAGCTTCTCGCAGAAATCGATGGTCTTGTCCGTTTGCTGCAGGACCGTCGTCGTGTCGACGGCGAGCCGTACTGACTCTGGAATACGGTAGGCGATGGTCAGTTCGCGATACGCTACCGTAACCCGGAGAAGTCTGGTTACGGTAGTCAGTTGTCGATGGCGGATACCGTACCTTGCCGGCGCCCATCTTCGCGGCCATAACGTTCATCTTGCTGGCCATGGTTACGGTAGGTGGCGGGGTATCGATTGGAGGGGGAGGAGGGAGAGGGAGGGAGGAGGGACCGTCCCGCGCGAGCGCTTGTGAAGAGAGTGAGGAGTGAAGAATGAGGAGAGAGGAGTGGAGAGGGGCGATTAGCATTTCATCTATGGGATTATCGAATTTAGGACAATATTCGATTGAAAGGAAAATGTAAAATTGCATTGAAGATAAACAGTTTGTTTACGAATTCGTCAACGGAGCTATGCTCAATACTGGACATAGCTTGAAACACATTGCTTCAAGAGAAGACATACTACTAACGATATACTACTAACAGTGACCAATAAAGGAATAGATGGGACACAACGTTTGTCTCTTGGAATTGCATCAATTTGGCAATGAAAAGATACGATTGCTTTGCTCTTCGAGTGTTTCTGATTCCGATTTTCGAAATGACAAGAGACTTCGATGTGCGCTCTCAACATGAAATGCAAATCATTCAAGGCAGTGTCGTGAGAATAATCATAAATGTCATCATTTAGGCGCACCTAAGTTAATTTGCAAGATATTATTTATCGATTGACGAATTTCGTCACAGTTCAATAGATTTCAATAGTTCGTCAAGCACTCGCAGACAACTCTGTTCGTGCCTGCTTTGGTGGGAGTGTGTTCGCCATAGCCGACCGTCAGAAGAGTAGTAATCTGGAATCAGAGTATATTTGTGTTTTGCCTCAATGATTTTGCCCTATGCTTTTTTATAGTTCTCCTAATTTTGATTACGTTATCTACTCGCGTCAGTTGTTTGTTGTTTATTCCAGTCTCCTTCCCTCCAAATAGATAGTTCCAAATCGTCATTCACGAAGGGTGTCGCACTGACGAAATCCACCCTTCGTGAGGCGGATGGGTGACTACGGCCCAATGGACCCTGGTATTCAACCGCATTTTTGTAACACTCTCTTTTGACTCTATTTATGTTTCTTTTTTTCTTTTTCTATCGAACACAATTTTTCTTACTAATCCGGGAGAAGTCGGTTCTCCCTTGACTAGTGTGGAAGCGAAGCAATGCTCTTCGAGTGTTTCTGATTCCGATTTTCGAAATGACAAGAGACTTCGATGTGCGCTCTCAACATGAAATGCAAATCATTCAAGGCAGTGTCGTGAGAATAATCATAAATGTCATCATTTAGGCGCACCTAAGTTAATTTGCAAGATATTATTTATCGATTGACGAATTTCGTCACAGTTCAATAGATTTCAATAGTTCGTCAAGCACTCGCAGACAACTCTGTTCGTGCCTGCTTTGGTGGGAGTGTGTTCGCCATAGCCGACCGTCAGAAGAGTAGTAATCTGGAATCAGAGTATATTTGTGTTTTGCCTCAATGATTTTGCCCTATGCTTTTTTATAGTTCTCCTAATTTTGATTACGTTATCTACTCGCGTCAGTTGTTTGTTGTTTATTCCAGTCTCCTTCCCTCCAAATAGATAGTTCCAAATCGTCATTCACGAAGGGTGTCGCACTGACGAAATCCACCCTTCGTGAGGCGGATGGGTGACTACGGCCCAATGGACCCTGGTATTCAACCGCATTTTGTAACACTCTCTTTTGACTCTATTTATGTATCGAACACAATTTTTCTTACTAATCCGGAGAAGTCGGTTCTCCCTTGACTAGTGTAGCGAAGCAATGCTGTCGAACCAGAACTTTCGCGACCTGAGAAATTATTTGAAGCTTTTTGAAATCAGAGTCAATTTAAAAATTAAATCAAAAAAATAAAATAAAAAATTGTTGCGACTTACTTTGCCTGCGAATTGTGATTTTTTGCTAGCTGAAGATGTTGATCGAATCGCTTGTTTGTCGGCCAATCTAAGTTGATTTTTTTTACATTTAATGAGATAAATAATCAAGACAGCTCACTGGGAATTACGAGATCCATCGTTTGACCAGCGCTGTTGGTGATAAACTCCGCACACTTTATTGTCGCGCGTCCCTGAACGTTTTATAACAAATTTCCTAAATTTCTAAAAAAAATATTTGTAAGAAGCTCACACTCGCATTGTCCGGTCGCATGGTCGTAGGCGTGGTCTAGGTGAATTATTCATTTTTATTTTTTATTTTTTAAAGCTCGTACCGCGTAGACAGGGAGTGTCCAGGGATGCACGTGCCACGCTCGTTAATGTCTTATCACAGAAGCAATTGAACTGAGTCGCGCCATTGTCAAGTGCTAAAATAAGTGTTGCTAACATATATTTGAATTATTTTCAAAATTTAATTTCAGCGCATGGCCTGTTCGTTTCTGGCTTAGGGTGCGAGAGAATTCTGATAAAGTCCCCGACCCAGTCTGTATTTGCAGCAATGCCTCAAATTATAAAGAAAATACTCACATCCAACCTCAACATCACCCCAGGTCTTCTGAGGAACACGGTAAGTACCGTACTCTGCGAGTTCAATGCTTCGGTACTGAATTCGTATCTGATTAGCTCGAAACACAAAAGAGGTGACACAAAACAACAAACTATACAAAAATTATTTGAATTTCATTTACGTTATGTTGTAGGTCAGTAATACACTGATTGAGCCTGAGTCAATAAACATTCAGACCTCTTTGCTTAGGACGTGCCTGACATACGCTGATATAGTACATCCCTGCCTCACTGTCATCCAAGTTGCCTAAATATGACTACTTTTTATTAAAAACTCGATTATGATTACGACTCGATTTTTTGGTTTCCTTCTTGTTTACCGAAAAAAACTTACAATCTTGTTCCAATTGATATCCGACGTAATGGGGTTCTGAAAGATACTCAAGATTAACCTTGAAAAAATAAAAAAACCATTTATTACAGGAATCCCTCAGATTCGAAATAATCTCTGTGAATGCGAAAATATACACGAAGGGGTTCCCGCTAGCCCTTCAATGCTAGTGCTCACAATTCCTGCCGGACTTTCGGGCCACTTCTGCAGAGGGAGCGTTTTGTTCTCTCCTCGAGTATTTCTAAGAAAGCCACATGCCGTTTCGGGGCCGTTCCCTTTAAAAAAATTAGATTAAAATATTTAATATGCTGTTTGATAACGCACATTCGCATCTCTTGGTTTCCTTATTGTAGGAGTGCATTTCTATACACTCTGGGGATACTGGAACGCGAATTCTGCGAGCTACAAAGAGAAAAGGTGACTCTATAATAATTCAACGGTGATGATTCATTGTTAAATATAAATATGAGTCCGTTTGCGTTTGAAATATGGTTTTCGCACAGTTCAATAATGCCAAAATTGGGTAAAACAATTTGTGGCCTGTGTCAGACCCAGTCTGATCTACTCGACTCTCTCGCAAACGGCCTCATATTGTGCTGATTTAAATTTTGTTTGCATTGTTGACCCATCGTGTGGACCCATTGTTTCAACTATCGTAGTGCTCACCCTTTCCACTGTCACCATTCATACACTCGCAAACTATTCTCTGTGCCCCACTGTCCACTTTCGTCAAGGCCTTTTCTTTCGCGTATTTCGATTCGACCATGTGGCTGCCATATCCGACAGTTCCACGAGGCTGATACTGAAATTTTTTTTTTAAATTTTGAATAGAAAAGTTGCATAGTGTACCGTGGCAAGATGATATCCACTGTAGATCGTACAAAAACAGCCCTGACGGACGGTTATGCGAGTGACCTGAGATAGTCGCTTCTTTTTTTACCGCAAAGGATTATTTCAGTCAATCGAGGGAAATCAATCAGAACACTCAATATAACGAAGAGAATGATGCAATGGCGCTTGCAAAATAGTAAAAAAAATTTCAGCCGCGCACCGAGAGAGATTTTTTTCAACTCCTTGATGTATTATTTTTACCTTGAATTCAAAATCCTGCAGTTTCGCATCACGAAGATTCAGATCATGATGTTTGTTGAAAGGCCAATCTGTAGAAAAACATCCATTATTTGCGGTATCCTCGTGAATATCCTTTGAAAGGTAGCTAATCAACTACCCAAGGAATAGGAGCTGCAAATTTCTCATTTACACCACTAGATATTCCTCCCAAAGGCAAGTAGTAACTCACTAGGTATCTCCAAGAGCATTTTCTTGCCTTCATGTGTCTCTATTTCTCCGGCGAACTTTTCTTCTTTCGTCCCTGTATAAGAAATCAATGTTTTGCCTTTTGCATTTCTTCCAATTATCTACTATCCATGAATAAACTAAATATAGATATTTCAAACTCACAAACGCATCTCTGTTGTTCGTCATTCCACTCATGATGCTCCACACACGTTCTCGCATCCTTGGGCAACTGCGCCTCGGTCTCATACGCATCGCAATAGCAGTTGATAGAAGACGTGCTGGCCATATCTGCAAACTTTGCGTTAATGTGCCATGACTACATCTTCTTCAAATTATGCGTTATAGTACCTATGCGCACAATTACCTGTTGCGATAAAGCACGCAGATTTTTGAAGAAGTATGAAATAAGGTCCATGAAATCACAATTATAACAATAATTGCTTAACCAATTACAATGATTTTCTCCAGAGGCAGTTCCCATGTTCCACTGTGGAACCAGGTAATCCCCGTACTCGACAGTCCGCAGCAGCTTCATCTGAATAAGTAGAGAGGTAGACAAAGCTTTGCCTGTACCTCTCTAATAATACCAACTTTTTTGTTTAGATGCGTTAAAAATCCAAAAAAAATTGTCTCTCTGTCTCTCTGTTTGTCAATATATTTCTTGCCTAGATACTATTAGGAAAAACAGCACGAGGAAAGAAGATTCAACTGCTTCATTCCGATAGAACAAGTGGATATTCCAAACCTCTTCCGCGACTTTCCACGGCCATTCAGCGTTCAATTGATGCGAGATGAATGTTGCCATACAACCTTTCCGTACGACTGCTCGCCAAACCTTTAATATACTTTCCAATTTTTTTCCAATTTCGACCGAGCCTCACTTTATCTTCAAAACCCGCACTGATCCGGGCGTTCTTACTGTCTCCCATATTTAACTGAAACCATTTAGATATTTACAGAGTCATTTTCAGGAGACACACATAGACTCCTGCGACGGTAGGATAGTTCGGAATTCGGATGAATTCGGTTTGGTTCTTGAGATTGAAGATTTGAACGCACGCTTCCGGCGGACCGGTCCCTGCAAGTGATATCTGAGTACTGTAAACAATATTTTATCGATAACATGCATACATTCGCAACGTCCTTTCTTTAGTTCATGCTGATCTATACATGTTATTGGCTCCACTTTCTTTGGAGGTCCTGAGTTACACGATAAATCAGTAAATCAATAATTCACATCTACTAACGTGTCCAAAACTCGCTCTCCGCATCCCCAACGCACAGCACATCCAACCTGTATTGTATATTATTCTTGAGCTAAATGCCGAAAAAAGATCGTACATGCTTGATTGCTCAGCCATTGTCCAGTATCCAGCAGGCGTATTTTTAGCATTTGTTAATGAGGCCACTGGTGCCTTGCACCAAGATGGATCATTTCCCCCATCTGTGATAGCCAATCATGATTGCCCACATGAAAGAATGCGTACAGAAAGGCGTTGCAGGGCAAGTTCCGAAACGGGAAAAACTGGTTCTTCCTGACCAAAACTTCGAATATGATGGACTCAACCATACTGCGCTGCCTCTGTTCTGAGCTGAAATAGTTTTCCTCAAAGGACACAAAAAAAACGGAAAATAATGCAATACCTGCAATTTCATTGTTCTCGATGTCGTTTAGTGGGTTGGGAAGTGTTCCAAATCGAGCACAAAAATTCTCTGCCTGAACTTCGCCCTCAGTAATTCAAATGACTCTGTTTAATACTTGTCGATAGTTCATCTTCTTGTCTCCCTTTTGCATGCATTTTCCAGGAATCGATGTGATAACGCTGTTCTGGCAACTGAAGTGACTCTCTGAAAACATTTCCTCATTTTGAGAAAAAAAAGATTATTCCCACCATAAATGCACATAGCCTTTTTCAATCCATCTGTGGAACCGCTTTGCAGAAAATCTTTCTTCTGAAAGTATAGATTTTTTTTATTCCGTGGTGAAATAAACTATTATCACATCAGCGAAAAGTGCTCTCCAAACTCCGTCGGGAGCTTTTCCAGCGAATTTCGATCCGGAAAATATGTCTGGGCATTGATTCGTGGCGGATGCATAGTCGACCTATCAGAACCAATTCTGAGACAATGAGATAAATATGCTTATAACATACGCGAGATTCGATGACAAAATAGCAATTATGGTCGATGTACACTGTACGGTACGGTAGCGCATCGCATTTCGACTTGAGCAAATCGGCTCAAATTATATTTAGTTAAAATTGTTTAAAATTTCATGATACTTACACCGATGGATTGCATGCCTTGTCACAATGGATCCTTCATTGAAATGTAGAAGAAATAACAAACACCAGAAATGAGAAATCATACCAAATAAGAGAAGTGAATGAGAGATCAAAAGGCTCTTCCATTTATACGCTTCTCGAAGTAGTGGCTTTAAGTGGTTGTAAATGCACTTCTTCGGTCGTATTGGCCTAGCAATTTCAAAGCGGCTTCAGAAACACTAGTAGAGTCGAGAGAGCAATCGTATCTTTTCGTTGCTGAATGAGCAATTTCAATCGACAAACGTTGTGTTTCATTTTTTCTTCTTCTTGCATAGTGTGAGCAGCATGGTGCTCCCTCTAAGTTGTGTGTTCAAAGCGATGTTTAACAGTGTTGATCATTGATGCGTTTCAAACATTTTTTTCTTTCTTTCGATTACTTTAGCTCAAGGTGTGATTGAAATGTAGAATCAGGGAACCACATTTCTCTTCATTACTTTATTTCGAGCAAAGCATGATTCATCCGAGTACTCCAATTCCGAATAGCACGATTAGGACGGAGCCAGTGATGAGAGCAGCAAGGATCGCCCAGTAGAGAACGAAACAGAATGCTCTGTAATTTGACGGTTATCGGATAAACGTTGGAACGTTGGATGAGTTAGAGCGATCGTGTGTGTTATTGTTTGCTGAACAGATGTGACACACTATAACAAACAAAATCAACGGGGCACTTTTTCGAACTTAAAAAAAAGAAACGAATCGTGAACTTTGCCCTTTGCACCAAGATATCTTGATAAGTCATCAAGCACGTGAAATACAAATGATCCGCAACAGAGAAAATGGCGTCAATAGATAAGAGGAGGTGAGAGATCAACCATGCACCGAATGGGCGAATTTTAGAAGTTCAAACGCATGACTCTCCTCAATTCGCACACTCTCTCGACTGTCAGGCAATACCAGGGTATGAGAAACGCATAAAATCGAACCTCATGGGCTTCCAGAACGAACTCTTCAGCATCTTGTCCAATTCCTCCTGGGACAGGCCGATTTGCGGCTTTCTCAGTCTGACCTGAACGTAAATATTGTGAAATTAATTTAAATTATTTTATTACCGACTCGCACTGAACGCTGGCGACTTCACACGCATCGATGTCGGACATTTCTGGAAATATTCGAACATAAAAGCGGATTTAAACACAAATAAAAATGAGAAAAACAAACGAAGTATCAACGAAGCGAAAATGTTCAATGACATTTGCAAAATCGGAAAGTTGCCGTCAGTAATCCGTAAAACAAGATGAAGCGCGCGTTTCTTATCTATCACTTGTAGAGAAATCGATGGTGATAATCGGGTTGAGTGCAGTGTTTGTCCAGTTGGTAGGATGATTGAAGAATAAGCGGACAGATTATTCCGGGAAGTGTCATCAAAACGCATTCAAAAACAAAAACCTAAAGATGCATTGAAAAGAATACAGTCGCGAGCATTTCGAGCCAACGCCTAGCGATTGCACATTGTCCACGCTTTGTCTACTTCACTAATCACATTTGCGCGCATGGCTGAGTGGTCTAGTGGTATGATTCTCGCTTAGGGTGCGAGAGGTCCCGGGTTCAATCCCCGGCTCAGCCCGCATTTTTGCAAAATTTTGCATGACAAACGGGGAAAAGGCAACGAATATTGAAGAAACTCTATTAGTGTAGGACAGTCAACGAGTCGTCCTCGTTTTATCCACGCTAATGCGGATATCTCTCTTGATCCCCACCACAGGGTAGCATTAAAAGTACTATTTTTATAGTTCGCTGATACGTAATGACGAAGGATGTCTGCAGAATTCAATAGTGCGTATTGAACTTTAATGGAGTGTTTTATTTGGCGAGTGGAATTCCATGAAGTTCCAAAAATTATTATCTTATTTATTACAAGTGGGGAAACTGGAGAAAAGTTTTTTTGTTTTTTTTATCATTTCGATTTCGATCGCGTCGTCTTGATTGCAGCACCTTCTGCTGAGTTCTTCGACGTTGAGGTTGTGGCCACCTGAAAAAATAATTAAATTAATTTCAAATTAAATTTCAAAAACAAATACCTG
The DNA here is from genome assembly GCA_911812115.1 of Pristionchus exspectatus. NCBI lineage: Eukaryota > Metazoa > Nematoda > Chromadorea > Rhabditida > Neodiplogasteridae > Pristionchus > Pristionchus exspectatus. Next base: position 18,365,176 of record OU461584.1, on the reverse strand, counting down.
CTGCGATTTCTGATTTTGCAAGGACGTTCTAAGATAGTAGAGAAAGACGGAACCCTGCGAATTGTATTATTATTTCGGTCAAGCCTTTCAGCGATATGAAAAATATTTATAAATTAACGTAAAGAAGATTATAACCTGGACCATCGGGACCATCCACACGGAGAACGTCATCGAGAGGGTTGCCGGGCCGAGATCCGATGATGTTACTAGAAAAGTTGATCTTTGATCTTCGCTTTGAAATCAAAAGGCCGTCTCACTAGACGGAATGATGAAAACTGCGATGGGGAACGAGATGACAACCACGGGAAGAATGCTCTGAAAAGAAGGTGATGTTTGACGATGAAATCTCTTATGCCGATATGTATTCATAATCAATAAAACTGCTTGACAAAATGTTGTGATTAACGTAAGAATCAATTGCAAGCACAATTCCGAGTAGTATTTGCCCAATCTATTCGATCCACCTGCAGTAACTGCATCTTGTAGAACGTATTTTCCATCTTCAGCGTTTTCTCGCTGAGCTTCACGCCGAATGACTTGAGATGCCGACGAATCTGTATTTTTTTGGATAAAGATCAAAGATTAATCTTTAAAAGATCAAAGATCAATCTTCTCACCATGAGAATAATCGCACCGAAGATGAGGTACGAGGCAAAATATGTTGAGATCACGCAACCCAGCGCTAGGGTAATGCACGTGCGATTGTCCTTAAAGATCTGATTATTTGTCAAAAAACGGTGTAATTATTTACGTTCTCCGTCATTCGTTCGAACGGTAGGCCATACACGACAAACTTTTCGTTAGGATCGATGTCGAAGGCTTCCTAAAATATGTTTTCATTATTATTATTTTTTTCTAAAATGACAAACCCTTGAAGTGTTCTGAATAATTCGCTCATACTCTGGAGTAGGCACGAGTTCTCGGACAAAGAACTGAAGAGAGCTCGATTAGCTTCTATTCATGTATCCATTGCGTATTTCGGTGCTTACAGTAGCCATAATTTCCCGGAAAAGCATTCACTCACATAATCGTAAACGACAAAGCAGATGGTTATCGCATAAGAGAGTAGTAAGCGTGAATAGATGCTGAGTTGAGGTCTGAACATGTGGTGTTCCAGTAAAGCCAGCTTTATATAGTGTTTGGCTGGAATAGTGTACCTAGTCAACGCAAGATATTGCATTAGGCAAGGTCCCGGGATCAGTTGCCATATCAGATACGAGAAGATTGTGAGACAGATCATTGACATATCCTGGAATAGACATTGTTTATACACATTTCGGTATGTCATATTTCGTGTGAGTCGCATTGTACATTCGTGAGAATATTTAGCAGCCCGTGTGAATGTCTATTATAAAGATTTCACTGCATAGCATAATCTAATGGAGAAAATCCTTGCAGCCGTGCGAATTATTCGAAAAAAATGCAGCGATGCGTGTGCAAACGATTTTACTTCCCTCTTCAACCTCTCTAGTCTCGTACTAATTGAGTTAAAGCACATTTTCAAATTTCACCTGCAGCCAAAGACCACAAAGTGAGGAGTGAAACAGTGAAACGAGTAAAAACGAAAACTACAACCTGCAAGAATTTGGGAAGCAGCTGTACGAGAGGGCCATAGAGAGGCACAGAGAAGTGTCCGTGATGAAATACATGGGCCTGAAAATTTCTTAATCATTCATCAAAGATCTAATCATCAAGTAACGGTACCAGCTAGTTACAGCTTTTCATGCTCATTGTCTCATGAGTAGCTAAAAGAAGTAAGCTGTGACCTCATACCGATAGGACGAGCCAGATATTGAATGCGTACATGAGTCCATGAACAGCGACAATAATGAGAACGAATCGGAACGATTGAGAGACTTTTGTGTTCTTAGCTGAAGAAGTCATGAATTTCGACGATTATCGACTTTGGTGCAACAATATTCATAAGCTAACCACAGTACCCCCAAATGACTTGATATCTGAGGATATGACAAATAACTCACCGAGGAGGTACAAAAAGATGCCATAGATGAAGAAGATAATGCTGCTCTCGCAAACTGTGACTACTCGGGTTACGGTAGACCAATGGCTTGACATTCTCTAACAATCTGACAGAATAGGCGTAATCACGAGCGAAGAAAGGCAAATAACAGGATATCAACGACCGGATAATCAGGCGATTATTCATGAGAGGACAGCAATCACAAGGCTCTCAGTAAATTCTTGTATCGTTTATAACGACTAGTTTGATACCGGCAATAAGCATGGTCTCAATGGATTCGAATGTACCGCGAATCATGCGATAATTAGCACAAGATCGCTCAAATGACCCTGGGGAACAGATTTCAGCTGGAAAAGGCAGATAATATCTAGAAGTGGAATATTGCCACGAGATAGATGAGTAAGACGTTTTTCATCTTTTAAAAAAATTTTTTTGCTGGGATATTGTATCACGGGGGCAACCCAAACAATCACAGCGCCTGTCTATTGCTAAATGCTAGTGAAAACAATGGAAAAAAACAACGGTAAGGACGATACCGTAACCGCAAGAGAAAATACTATTTGTTGATGAAAACACCGTAAACGAGAAGGTGGAAAGCTGTGAAAATGAGTTCAAGGTCAGTGGCAGAGTTCAAAATAAAGCTAGAGAGCGAATAGTTTATTGCTCAATTCCCCTTGTACGTTAAAAATGCTGTCCTATCGCTAATACGATATCACATAAATCAGTACGGCTCCAAAGTGCTTTCCAACATATCAGATAATGCTTGGTGAAGTTCAGTTCGGCCACTGCAGCAATTCGCTAGACAGTAAAAAAAGTGAGTAAGTTTGAAAAAATAAGGCAGTTATTGCACCCAACGACAACTGTTTATCAAACGGTGGTAAAAAGCGACAGGTGCTTTTCTTCCTCTAGAATGCAGATGTATTATCTTGCCTGATTTGGTGCTCAGTGCTACTTACGAGACAATAGACCAATTTGGATCTGTCAGCCGCAAGAAATATGAGGGACATGGGAAATAAGGAGGGTACGAGCTATATTTGCTCATACTTGTGACAGACTGAGACAATCTGTGTGCGATTGATACCATCTGCGTTCACAGTATTTATATTTTTAATCCGACTTCCCGGTTCGCTACCGTACCACATAGTTATCTCACATAGTAAACAATTAGTATTTCACTACAGTATCCCCGCATAAGGAAGGATGGAAAAGATGATGAAAAAAATGTGGAAATTGACCGAAAAAGTGAACGGAAGGAACTCACATTTCTCGTCGTTCTGTAAGCGTTCGAGTTTCCTGCATTTTCAATGCCATTTCGCTTGACACCTCGAACAATCACATTTTTCGATAAAAAACTGTTCAAAATTCTGAAACCGAATGCGCCAATAGTTTGCATAATCGTCAACGTGATTCTGTTCTCTTCAAAGCACAATGACACCTCGGCAATCTGCTGTAGAGAATACGAATCGTGAAGAGAGTTATCGACCTCCTACCGGGGTATAAAATACAGTGCAAACGAAATAGAAATCACACAGAGATGTTCTTCTTCTCTACTTTACTCGTTGCGCTACTCCTATTTGATGGAGCCGATGGTATCCTCAATTCAATCATAATGCTGTCTCGATTTTGCAACCTGATATGAATATCTCAAACCTTACAATTAGGCGCCGCTTGCAATTCCTCCGGAGCTCACTGGGCCACCTACACAACCACGGACTCGGCGGGTCGAATGTTTATTAGATGCGCTAATAGCAACGCCTTTTTCGACGTATGATTTCACAGTTGAATTTTGCCAGATGATATCCGATTTAGGAGTTTGAAGTGGAGAAACTCACTTGCATTGATGGAGACTGGTTCGGAACGAGGTACTTTATTTTAAATTTCATATTTTTCCAAATTGAGTATCTAAAGTTGCGCTGGATCTGCCTATTACATCGGTACAAGCCTGCCGTCATTCCTCTGCTACACTCCTCAAGGTAGGTCGTTGCATTTATACTAGAGTGCGCAATACGGGTCGTTGTCTCTTCATTTCGCACACTCTCTCGGCTGAATGAGCATCGAGAAAGTATGTGAAATGAAGAGACGGCGAGCCGTATTGCGCACTCAAATTCGCTCGATATGGCAACAGAGATTCAGAATGCCTGTGGTACGACCTGGAAGTGGAGGCATTCTACGATGAATTTTTCCCCATATCTCTTATAGTAAGTACCTACTCTTATTTTTTTATCTGTATACAATATTTTTTTCAAATGCTCACATATGCAAAAAAATTAACGTGTGTTCTTAATAATAAAATTAATTCAAGAGCGAACCGGTAGCCGAAGGGGAAATCGAGTGGACTTCCTGTATGGTTCCAGGAGACAATTTGAAGCCGTGCGTTTCGTATTAGATCGAAAAACATTTGCGAATTATAGTTTCCGCCAATCGTCTGCGATTGAACGTTATGTCGATGTCAGCAGCAGAGCGGTTCTTTTCGTAGCAACTGCAACTGCACCATACTTCGACGCGGTTATACTCTATCAATATTGTTTTCTAGAATCTTCGGTGCACACTCATTTCAGTTCTCATTCGGTAAATTTGAATGCGCATTCAATGCGGCTAAGAAAAAGTTCGCCCTTCGTCTTGATGACGGCGACTGGATCCCTTCGAATAATATATCTTGCGGATTCAAAAGTGCGTATTTCGAAGTTTTAAACTTTCGTGAATGCTGTCTTTTGTGCTCAGAATGCGCCCCCTGGCACGTTTATGATGCGTCTACTGGTCGCTGCGAACGTTCGTAAATGCAACTAATCAAATCTCAAATAAACGTTCCAGCTCAATATACAGAGAATTGCGCATACATTATGGATGTGAATTCTACCACCATTGATTACAAACTTGTTGTTGAGCCGAGCAAATCTGCCCGTCTTGAGAATATTTCGGCAAGTGTACAAAGCTATTTTCTTTTGTCATTTGATTAAAAATAGCTGTTTGTGAGTTCTGCTTACCGAGGAAAGAAAAGGAAATTGGTCGACGACCAACTAGAACTTGAACGACCCTAGCAAGTACTCTCTATAATATTTCAGATGACCCATATGCTCGTTAATCAGGGATGCAAAGCGTCTTTTACCGCTGGATTTGTGCGTGCTTACTTTCTTTACATATATGTATCTATGTATATTATTTTTATTTTTTGTCTAGGTTGAAATTAATTTTATTTAAAAAAAATTAACTTTCTTCATTAAAAATAACGCATCAATTTGTAGATGACCGTAGTCGGTGATCGCACTTATGGATTTTCGGATGTATTCGATCCTACCGTTAGTTTTCTTTATTTTCTATGTTGCGTTTGAAATGCTCACCAAACGAAATGTTCGAGAGAAGGAGGAAGGGAGGATGAGGCAATGTAGGTGTCCTCTCGCCTCCTCTCGACTTCTTCCTCTCTCCGCTTCAGAAAAAGGTTCAGCTACGCGAGTAGAAAATAATCTCACGATAATTTATCACAATATTCAAAAATATTTATTCCAGAAACATCTGACTTGTCCAGAATCAGCCTCCGGATTTCAATCAATCTGGTGCACTTGCGATTCAATCGTGAGAATATAATATTTGTTCAGAAATCTTAAATTTGTTTTCAGACTCCGCCCATTCAGGACAGTATTATATCACCCTATCAAATGTCTCACGAATCTCGATTTGTTTGCTTTTTAAAAACATTTTTTCATTTACAAATACGAACAAAAATGTAACTACTGATGTCTAGATCTCGCATGGACCCGACGATAGCAAAGTGGAAGAGATATTTGCAATGGGCATTACGTCCCAAATGAGAAACGGACAGACTTTCTCACTCAATGCATTCGGACAAGGATAGTGAGTTTGAGCATAGCTTCTGACATAATGTTGATCAAATTCTCGGCTCGACATAATAATCAAAAAGGGATCGGAAGATTACGACACCATCATAAGCCTCACTGACAAAATAATAACGTTGTCATACAAAGACTCGGAGACTTTTCAAAGGGTAAGTAGCTCACAATTTTCGAAAAATCATAGAATATCAAGAAAAATATCTTTCAACACTGGTAATTTCAACACAATTTTCAGGTAAATGTGTCGAAAAGTTTGCAGTTTACCGTAGGCGATAAATTCCACATTCAAATCAGGTATCAGGCACTCATAAACAATAAGTACACATTTACAATCAGAACCATGATTACGGGATGGAATGTCTACTTCAATGGAGCTTTCGTGCATTTTGCTCACAATTATGAGAAGCATTTCGAGAGCGTCAATGGAATCAAGGCTGGAAATATTCATTTGCGCAGAAAACGTTACTTTCTATTTTAGATCAAAAGGGATTCGAGGATGAAGATAATCCAATATAATTCATTCCGTATGTTTTTGCCTTTTGAAAGCAAGTTATTTCTAAATTCAATTTCGCAATGTAGTGCCCAAGAATTGCGAGAGGAGTTCGCGACCTATTGTAGACTCCTACAAGTTCAGTGAGCGAACTGGCGACTGCGAATGTAAGACGGAAAAATGAGTAGTAGAGCAACGCTGTTTTTATTTAGACATTGGCCCTTCAAGTGCGTGTGTTGTGTTGATGAATCAAGCGATGGGTTCATGGCCGGCAGGAAATGGGCCCCTCACAGAGGAGCTGAAACAGGAGGTTCACCTTTTTATGTAAATTATTTATTTAAATTGTTTACAGTTAATTATTTCTCGTCTCTCCGTGCGCAAGGGATGCTGGGCAACGCCCTACAATGGTTACGGATTGGTGAGCTAGGAAATCTTACAATCGCTATCGATATTTCATCCGTAAGGTGATTTCTTCGCAAGGCGATTCGAAACTACACGATTGGTTTTGGATCTACGATATTCCAGCCAAACGGGCATGTTTACTTTCATAAATTCAAATTCTACAAGAATTCTCGGAGCACGTCTAATCTAATGTTATAACTGCAGCTAGGGACAGCGTGCACGGACAAAGACAACATCGCTGGAGTAGTTTGCGACTGCGCGGCCAGTGCTAATGCAAGTTTTAATATACATTAAAATTCATTATCAAAATAAATTATGATATGTTCTAGGTGCGCGAGCCCGGAAACATCGATCATCGTAAATTCCCAGTGGATACCGTAACGGTCGGCTCGAATATTGTCTTTTCCGGGAAGCTTTTGAAGTGAGAAGCCTGCGAATTTAAATATATTGAATTTTATATATAATGATAATAGTATATTACATATAATGATATATAATTCAACAGAACCGGGCCCGCAACGGTCAACATTCTCGTCAACTCCGAGTCTGCAGTCAGTCTCCGATTGTCGATCAACAGTGGCTACGTTGTTTACGGCTACGCAATCGAGGTGAGTAAGAAAACGAGGGGCAATATTATATGAGCGCTCCGTTTTCACAAGAGGAAAAGCCAGAGCCGAACTATTTTTCAATGAAATCGATATAAAAATGATATAATAAATAATATTCATGATTTTTAGGGTGCGGGTGGGTTGGCGGATGCAGGCACTAAGTCGAATGATCTGGTTAGCGGAGACTGGTTCGAGTGTCGCATAAGGTTTACTTGATTGACCAAGAAAGAAGGTAGCAATAATGCTATGAGCATTTGTTCAGAGTAACTTCTGCCGGCTTCGAGGTGCATTTCAATGGGAGAAAGGCGTTCTTGTTGAATACACAGTCTTACGTGAACCTGAATGAGATGAAATCACTTTCTGTCAGTTTGCATTTTAAAAAGATCAAGTATTTATTTTTTCTGTAAATTCTAGATCAGCGACATGGAAGTGCAAGAGTTCCGACAACAGAAAGAGTATGTAGAGAATATGCAAGAGCTGAATTTCCTACTCTTCGGTGATTATCGAATTTCGTCCCTTCCATATCATCGAATGCTATTCAGGCGATTACTTCTACGTCAATGGTGCTATGTCCGGGCAGGACATGGTGATCGATGTACTAGACGGCGACTTATATGTCGTATTCACCCTGTCGATTGACCTGGTTACCGGAGAGGTAATGTATTTATTTTCAAATTGAATTAAAAGTGCACCGCTTTCAGGTTATACAAAGACTGAAGAAACCAAGTGGTGGCGATTTGACAGCATATTCGGTTATCGTCTCACTCGCGAAAGAAACTGAATTCCACGTCGTCTTTGCCAACAAGCCCCACTCGCTCGAGGTTTGTATTTTTCTTCCTTCTCTACGCTCTGAATTTTCCGAAACGATAGTAGGCTTGAGTAGCAGAATAATACAGAGTTCACTGCTGAATTGCGCTTATTTTGAGGTCTACATCAATGGTGAAATTATCCACCCCATCATCGGTCAGCATCCCAATCGTTGGGCAGAGGAAATCTACTATGCCGTCAGCGTGACTGGAGCGGTTCGTTTTTAATGTTATTGATTGAAAACAATTAGTTACTAAAATAACATTTATCTTTTCAGACAATCTACGAAATGAGCCATGGTCCTCATCGTTGGGACTGATTCTCATCAATATATTTCACGATAAATATTCGACGCCCATGAATAAAATTATTAATTGCATGATTCTTCTTCAACAACCCATTTCTTAAGTCGGATTCAGAGTCTGTCCTTTGCAAAATCAAAAGTCTCAATCTTGACTTTTTTTCTTATCTGAATTCTCATCTGCCGCACAACAGAGGTAGACAGACGATTGTGAATCAGAGAAGATAAGGACAAGAGAGAATGATGGAAAGAAGAAGAACAGAAGAAGAAAGACATTAAACAGAACAAAGACCGTTTAGAGATCTCATTTCCATTCAAATTCATTCTCTTCATTGCCTACCCCTACCATTTCACCCCAATCAGTATTCATTGAGTGGTCGCTATTGAAACATTAGTGAAGACGATAAAGTGAAGTTGCAAATCGACTCCAACCCCCTTCAGATGCCATTCCCCCTCATAGTTCGTTGAATGCTCGGTATGGAGAAGCAAGTGGAGAAAAAACAACAAGACGACAGCGAACAACAAACAAGAAGACGCAAAGAATCGAGAGGCAGAGATAATCATCAGAACAAATGTCTCATTTCCCTCCCTTCCATTCCCACCCACTCATCGCTCATCGAGTGGTCGACTGATACGTGAGACACACAATCCGTTTCAAGGTTTATTTTGAAACTCCATTTATCGTATACCCTTTCAAGGGTTGTACTCGATGGGGAGGTTCTTTCTGCGGACCATGCCGTCTCCCTGGAACCACTCGCGGCGGAACTGCTTGGCGGCTCCATCGGGAGTGTTGGTCCACTCGATGGTGACACGGTCGTTGTTGGTGTCCTGAGATGAACCAGATTAGTACGGTATCAGCATGGGTAGACTAGGGTACGCTACCGTAGTACGGGTTCAGAGCTTGGAACAGTACCATGGTACTATAGGCATGCTGAACTCGGTAGGGTACGGTAGGTATGAGGTTCAGGGTCAGGGCTAAACCGTACCTCCTGTCCGTAGGCGAAAGCATCACACGAGACGGCGATGAGGGCGTTCTCCTTGGGGTCGAGCACACCGGCGGCGGGGTCGACACCGAGTCTCTTCATGTTGGTCGTCTTGAACGCCCATCCGATGCGACGAGCAGAGTTGTTGGTCACCTGAAAAAGAATGGGGTTACTGTAGCCGAGGATCGTGGGGGGTACAGGAGGGGTTGTCGAAGTACGGTACTAATGGTACCATAAACGGTTATGGTTCCGGTATGGGACAGGGTCGGGGGTCAGGGGTATACCGTACCTTGATGTGGTAGGTGTGCTTGTCATCGTAGGGGGCGTTGAAGACGATCTTGGTGTTAGGGGCGGTGATGATATCTCCGGGAGCGACGGACTGAGCCATGTCGACGACTTGGTTGTGAGGATGAGAGAGAAGGGAGACCCTTTTATAGGGTGTGGAAGGGAGGGAAATGAGATCGAAAATGCAGTCAAAGTAGGTAAAGTGAGGGATCAGATTGAGGGAGAGGGAGGAGAGGGGATATGGTGAGAGGGGGATTAGGAATGAGGGGAAATGGATTAGGAGAGAGTGGAAATTAGTGTGAAACATATTTGAATTTGAGTGAAATAGTGTTAGCAGCTATTGAAATCGCACGGGTTTCATGGCTTGCTATGATAGAGGCAATTTCTAGCAACCCAATCTCTGTCCATAAAAGTGTGTTCTGCTCGATCGTAATATTGTTTACTACAAATATTTATTGAATTGGTAGATACAAAGCACTCCAATCAATGGTTACTAGCCTTCAGTTGCACTGAAGGTTGAATGCGGAAGACTGTCCGTACTGAGTGAAACCAGACTCGCAAACGAGATTGTTAGCGTTGACTCTGGGAGAAAGTCCGTCCTGAAATTGAACAATTATGTCCCGATCAAATGAACAAGCCGTGTTTTACCAAATCCGGAGTGAATGAGAGTTGTTCAATGTTGTTAGAACAGTACAGCCAGCAGGTTCCGAAGTGGCAGTGACCAGTTACTCCAGAGGGAGAACCAGCATTTTCGAGGCAGGCATTGAGCTCGTAAGTTTGAGCTGATATGGAATGATTGTCGATTGATTGAGTGATCTACCGTAATCACCCTTGCATGAAACGGAAGTGATAGTCTTTGATGAGTCTTCTCCTCCACTAACAGCACAAGTATTCTTGTTCAGATGAAGACGGTAGTCATACTCGTGAGTCGAGTTATCGGAGTACTGTAGAATATAGATTGACAGCAATCAATATTGATTGCCTACCGTATACTGGATGAGTCCCGACTCGCAAAGAATTTGGTAATAATTATCATCGTAGTCGAAATATCTGACAGCCGAAGAATCGCATCCAACACAAGCGAAAGAGGGAACATTGCAAGCATTTGAAGTGGAGAGAACTGAAATTATCGATTGATTATTGATTAGTTGATCAATCAAACCAGAGGAAGGAGCAGAGTAGGAGCACAGAACCGATCCACCATTGTTGAAATCGAAGAGAGATCCGGCACAACTGTGACTTCCAATGATGATCGAAGAGTCGGTGTCATCGTAGGGCTAGAATGGATTACGGTAGGATAGGAATACTGTATGATTACGGTAGTCGTACCGATGAGTGGAATGATCCAGAGGAGTGACAGGTCTTTCCACATGATCCAATAATGAGTGAATCACTGCAGAAATTGTCAATGGGACAATTGAAGTGAAGATCGGTGAATTCAGAGGTCGAACTCTCACAAGAGCAAGGCAGAGCCGAAGTGAGAGCAAGAGAAGAGAGAAGGATCATTAGAAGAGCCATCGTTGACTGATGTGGTTCAGACCGGCAAAAGGCTCCATTATATAGTAGTTCCAGACACTCAAAAAGTGATAGAATCTCTTCATTTCACATTGTGTCTCGTTAGTATCTAGTTCCAGACACACATAAAATCAAGATTTTTATGGACCAGTGAGATTTTTGTAGCCCGTCAATTTTTTTTGGGGCTAGTAACTTTTTTGCGACTTGTCAAGATTTTGGTGGCCTGTCAAGATTATTGTGGAAACGTCAGCAAAAGTCCAGTTTCATCATTATTTGGATAAACATGTCTGCGCATGTTAAAATAAATAAATTTTCAAGCATTGTAAGTCATGATACGAAATAAATAAAAAGAAAAAAAAATTATTGACTTTGTTCTCCGTCGAGTGTAATGTGTTTCAACATTTGCTCGGAATTCAATAAACATCAATATTATTTTTATTTTTTTTGCCTTATCTATTCAGACATTTTTTGTGAGGCTAGAATTTCTCTTTCAACGATAAATAATATTTCATTATTCGGTATTGGTTCAGTGAACGATGAAGTTCTGCATCAAAGAAATATTCTCACGTTTCAATTTTTTGGTTGACATTCTCAATGCCGTGGCGGATAAATCATGCATTATCCCACCTTTTTTCGGTGGAAAAATCCTGCGGAGCATTGGATTCAAGATGTGTGATAAGCTCTTAGAACTTTGCCAATGGTTCTCAACGTGAATATCGTATTCATCAGTTACGGAATTCCATCCCTCCTTCTTTATCTTCTCGCTGCATTTACTATCTTTTCCTTGAGAAAGAAGCTCAGCTCAATATTCGTTGCATTGTACATCTGGACAACGGCTATTGTGAGTTTGAATGAAATGTCGTTACTGATATGAAGCATTTCAGAATATTTTGACGTACTTCAATTCATGAGTAGCTTTTCGACTATGCAATGAGAAATGGTTCTATTCCTACTACCGTTTCGCCAATAGAACAGGATTTCTATCGTTTAGGATGCGCTTGAAAGTTTGTATTATTAACAAAATTTCAGTGTCGTTCATCAGTTTCTGATCATTTATTTATACTACAGTCAGAATTTAAATTCATTTCTGTTGACTCTCGATCGATTTTTTGCGATCGTTGCACTCAATTATCGTGAAGTGGGGATTTATTTAAATTCGAGTCTAAATGAGATCATAGAGTTGGATGCGTTACTATCCTCTCATTGGATTGCTATTGTATGTTATGATATTTGCTCTATCCTTCTATGTTGGCGAGTTAGTATTAGCAACTTTCACTCTGTAAAAATTTTCCAAAAGGTTCTATAATTGGGATTACGTATCCGCATTCATTTACAACAATAATACGGATACATTTCGCTTGGTGACCAGAGACACTGCTGTAAGTTCAAACATTCACCGATAAATTTAATAGTTTTGGAATCAAGCGAGCTACAACTATTGTGCAAGTTATTTTCGGAGCGCTGATTATATTTGTCTGCGTTTCATTGAGTGTAAGTTACTTTCTAGTCATGGCTCAAATTTAAAAACAATCAAGCAATTCAGATAACTTCGTGGAGTCGTCTGAGACGCTTGAAAACATCCAACAAAGCCGTATTTTTATTTGTTTATTCACAATTTAAAATATCATTCTCAGGACCGGTCTTTCTTCTTCATTTCACTATGCATATTTGTTGCGCAATCCTTGAATATTCTGATTCTGGTTAAGATATTTGTGAAAACTAGAAATCAAAATTTTACAGATACTGATATTCTATTTCTTCTTTGTCTCCTTGAATTTCGAGGTGTATTTGTTCATCGTAAATGTAATGCTCTCTACATCGGATGTTTTCTCACTCGGACCAATGATGTTTATGATTGAATCAGAAATTTTCCCGTTATCAGTCTATGCAGATACACCATACTTGTGCCGGGACCTATTCAAAAGCGGATCTTCTCAACCATCACTTTTGGATATTCAGCTCGTAAAGCACATTTAGAATCATTGCAGATAGTCAGGCATACGTTGTAATGAGATACTCTAACAGGAATGCAATTTTTAGTAAGCTTCTAAAGCCTTGATTGTCTTATTTCAGTTGCTCCCTTCATAATATTCTTTTGAAATAGCATCAATAACAATTTGTTCCAGAAAAAATATTTATTTTTCACTGAATACACGGTCGATGCAGCAAAATTCAGTAGCATTGAAGGTTGAAAGCGGAAGACTGTCCGTACTGAGCGAAACCAGACTCGCAAACGAGATTGTTAGCGTTGACTCTTGGGGAAAGTCCGTCCTGAAAATGAATAATAAAATTCCGATCAATCATAGTAGCCTATTCTTCAGTAACCTACCTGATCCGGAGTGAATGAGAGTTGTTCAGTGTTGTTAGAACAGTACAGCCAGCAGGTTCCGAAGTGGCAGTGACCAGTTACTCCAGAGGGAAAACCAGCATTCTCGAGACATGCATTGAGCTCGTAGGTTTGAGCTGAGATGGAATTATTATCGATTGATTGAGTGATCTACTGAATTCACCCTTGCATGAAACGGAAGTGATAGTCTTCGATGAGTCTTCTCCTCCACTAACAGCGCAAGTATTCTTGTTCAGATGAAGACGGTAGTCATACTCGTGAGTAGAGTTATCAGAGTACTGTAGATTATCGATTGAATGGGGGTGATTATTGATTGCCTACCGTATACTGAATGAGTCCCGACTCGCAAAGAATCTGGTAATAATCAGCATCGTAGTCGAAATATCTTACAGCCGAAGAATCGCATCCAACACAGGCGAAAGAGGGAACATTACAAGCATTTGAAGTGGAGAGAACTGAGATTATCGATTGATTATTGGTTAGTTGATCAATCAGACCAGAGGAAGGAGTAGAGTAGGAACACAACACCGATCCACCATTGTTGAAATCGAAAAGAGATCCGGCACAACTGTGACTTCCAATGATGATCGAAGAGTCGGTGTCATCGTAGGGCTAGAATGGATTACGGTAGGATAGGAATACTGTATGATTACGGTAGTCGTACCGATGAGTGGAATGATCCAGATGAGTGACAGGTCTTTCCACATGATCCAGAAATGAGTGAATCGCTGCAGAAATTGTCAATGGGACAATTGAAGTGAAGATCGGTGAATTCAGAGGTCGAACTCTCACAAGAGCAAGGCAGAGCCGAAGTGAGAGCAAGAGAAGAGAGAAGGATCACTAGAAGAGCCATCGTTGACTGATGTGGTTCAGACTGAAAGGAGGCTCTCTTTTATAGTAGTTCCAGACACTCAAAAAGTGATCAAATCTCTTCATTTCACATTGCGTCTCGTTTCAATAGAAGATTTTTATGGCCCTTTGATATTATTGTAGCCTGCCATTTTTTTCTTGGCCAGTAACTTTTTTAGCGGACTGTCAAGATTTTAATGGCCTTTGAGATTATTGTAGCCCGTTATTTTTTTTCGTGGACATTACCTTTTTTGCGGTCTTTCAAGATTTTGTGGCCCATCAAGATTATTGTGACCCTTTGAGATTATTGTGGCCACGTCACCAAAAGTCCAGTTTCATCATTATTTGGATAAACATGTGTGCGCATGTCAAAATAAATATATTTTCAAGCATTGTAAGTCATGATGCAATAATGTACAGTTCCGTAAACATCCACTGTAACTCACCCCAGAATCGTTGGGGATAGTTGGTCTCGTTTCAATAGCCTACCCCATCGATTTCAATATTCAAGCAGTTTCTTATGGGTGTCCCGATTTGATGGGAAAAAAAGAAGAGAAGAACAGATTGGAATATTGAATAGTATTGCGAAACCAATGGTAGAGGTATAGCGTGGCCTGAGCAAACATCAAAAAGGCCAACAACACGTGATCTATATTGCTTGGAATATTGATAAGGATGGTGAAACCAGTGATAGGGGGTATACCGTAGTCTGAACAAACCACTTTTTTTAGAGTCCACCGAACACGAATGCTTCGAATAATTCATGCAATCGATATTCCTCTTGATTTATACAGTACCGCTCAAAAGTATGGCCCTAAAATTCAAATCCTCATAACTTTCTTGAAAATGTAGCTAGACACCCACGGTTTTGAGCGTTCGGAAGGGCTTGGTCAGGGGAACAACCACATGTTGTGTTAGTGCTCGTGACCCCACAAACTCATTCGCTGCAATCCATTTCCAGAGGAGCGGTTTTCAATATTTTATTAAGCCTCTACGGAATTTCGCCACAGTCTCCCACTTCCTGTGGAAGTAGTACAACCATTGATGAGCATGATACACTATGGGAGCAGTTGAGTGCTTTTCGCAAAGACCCGGTATATTGATTTTCCCGCACCAATGAAAAAAGTTCTAAATGCCATAACTTCGGTCCCAATAGAGCTACAGGCCCCAAATTTGGTGGGTATCATCAGTAAGTGTTGGAGCAACATCCTGCCAAGTTTGAAGCATATCGGCCTCTTGCAGCGAAAATTCGAAAAAAATCATATCTTGATTTTCACAGACTTGAAAATTGCCATTCCCGTGATGAGAAAAATCTGAAATTACGCACCAACGCGAAGAATATATTAGTTAATATGTGTACGAAATCGCAAAATGAAAACTTCGTTTTGGCGCATTTTAGGGTGTCTTAATGAGGGAGGTCCAATGTCAAAAATTATGACAATTTTCATTTTTGGATTATTTGAAGATGTCGAATGTGCTGAAATTCGTATCAAAATCATCGTAAAGTGTTTTGAGAAGAAACCAGAAATCCATTTGAACATAAAAAAGTAGGTAAGAGCTCGATTCTTCACTATTCTTCAATCGAGCAATTGGGCTTGGGCATCACTTTAGCCAGTCTGATACCTGTGATTAAGACACCATAAAATGCGCCAAAATGAAGTCTTCATTTTGCAATTTCGTACACATATTAACTAATATATTCTTCGCGTTGGTGCGTAATTTCAGATTTTTCTCATCACGGGAATGGCAATTTTCAAGTCTGTGAAAATCAAGATATGATTTTTTTCGAATTTTCGCTACAAGAGGCCGATATGCTTCAAACTTGGCAGGATGTTGCTCCAACACTTACTGATGATACCCACCAAATTTGGGGCCTGTAGCTCTATTGGGACCGAAGTTATGGCATTTAGAACTTTTTTCATTGGTGCGGGAAAATCAATATACCGGGTCTTTGCGAAAAGCACTCAACTGCTCCCATAGTGTATCATGCTCATCAATGGTTGTACTACTTCCACATGAAGTGGGAGACTGTGGCGAAATTCCGTAGAGGATTAATAAAATATTGAAAACCGCTCCTCTGGAAATGGATTGCAGCGAATGAGTTTGTGAGGTCACGAGCACTAACACAACATGTGGTTGTTCCCCTGACCAAGCCCTTCCGAACGCTCAAAACCGTGGGTGTCTAGCTACATTTTCAAGAAAGTTATGAGGATTTGAATTTTAGGGCCATACTTTTGAGCGGTACTGTACTATACATGAAGCTCAAATTTGAGATGAATACAGAAAAATAAAATTTTAGTCATGAGCTCATTTCCAAAAAGTCACACATTCAATTCATATTCTCGTTTTCTAGGGACACTGTCTAGACAGCAAATATCAATTTCGTGAGGCCACAATGTAGAATCTCCATCAACGATCTACACCATCAAGCCTCCCTTTTCAATATTCCAATCTGTTCTTCTCTTTTCCCATCAAATCGGGACACCCAAAAGAAACTGATTGAATATTGAAATCGAAGGGGTAGGCTATTGAAACGAGACACAATGTTAAATGAAGAGATTCGAACACTTTTTGTGTGTCTGGAACTACTATAAAAGAGAGTCTCTTGTCAGTCTGAACCACATCAGTCAACGATGGCTCTTCTAATGATCCTTCTCTCTTCTCTTGCTCTCACTTCGGCTCTGCCTTGCTCTTGTGAGAGTTCGACCTCTGAATTCACCGATCTTCACTTCAATTGTCCCATTGACAATTTCTGCAGTGATTCACTCATTATTGGATCATGTGGAAAGACCTGTCACTCCTCTGGATCATTCCACTCATCGGTACGACTACCGTAATCATACAGTATTCCTATCCTACCGTAATCCATTCTAGCCCTACGATGACACCGACTCTTCGATCATCATTGGAAGTCACAGTTGTGCCGGATCTCTCTTCGATTTCAACAATGGTGGATCGGTGCTGTGTTCCTACTCCACTCCTTCCTCTGGTTTGATTGATCAACTAACCAATAATCAATCGATAATCTCAGTTCTCTCCACTTCAAATGCTTGTAATGTTCCCTCTTTCGCCTGTGTTGGATGCGATTCTTCGGCTGTAAGATATTTCGACTACGATGCTGATTATTACCAGATTCTTTGCGAGTCGGGACTCATTCAGTATACGGTAGGCAATCAATAATCACCCCCATTCAATCGATAATCTACAGTACTCTGATAACTCTACTCACGAGTATGACTACCGTCTTCATCTGAACAAGAATACTTGCGCTGTCAGTGGAGGAGAAGACTCATCGAAGACTGTCACTTCCGTTTCATGCAAGGGTGATTACTGTTGATCACTCAATTAATCGCTAATCATTCCTTTTCAGCCCAAACCTACGAGCTCGATACCTGCCTCCAGAATGCTGGATCTCCCTCTGGAGTAACTGGTCACTGCCACTTCGGAACCTGCTGGCTGTACTGTTCTAACAACACTGAACAACTCTCATTCACTCCGGATTTGGTAAAACACGGCTTGTTCATTTGATCGGGACATTATTGATTGATTTCAGGACGGACTTTCTCCCAGAGTCAACGCTAACAATCTCGTTTGCGAGTCTGGTTTCACTCAGTACGGACAGTCTTCCGCATTCAACCTTCAGTGCAATTAAGATCATAAATTTGCTCTTAGACAGGAAAATTGATTATTCTTATCAAGAATAAATGCATTGCTCAATTCTCAGTTTCATTACAGTACAAAAGTCGTTCGTGTTTCTTTCTACTTCCTATGATGAAATAATGTTAAAATATTTTTAGGCACGAAAAAAACAAGCAAAATCCACTCGTTTATTCATTGAGTTATATTTATTATAGTTGTATTCCGAGGTCTGCAACATGCGGAGAAACTTCGACTTCAGCAATGTCAAAAGAGCACATTCGATGCTTGAATGAAGCCAAGTAATTTCCATCCACAAATATCTGCAACATTCGCACTATAATTTTACATTTGAGACAACAATGTACCTGAAATCCGTAAACCTCGTTGGTGATGGAAATTTCGAACTTTTCCTCCTTTTTGAAGGGAAATTTAGTGACCGTTTCTTCCTGAGACCATTTTTGTTCCTTGAAGGAGCTCAGACCAATGTTCTGGAACAAAAAAATGACAATCTACAATTGTATGTCATCACTGACATTTTTATCGAAGCGAGGGCTGATGCGTAGTGCGATATCCCCATTTTTGCGCTTGAGGTCTATGTAGAAGCTAAAAATGTTACTGTATCTAACGTTTGGAGTGGGACCACTCTACTTTCCTGCAATCGGTGTATTCGATATTGGTCCTGCGAAAGGAATCGCATATATATCCCTAAAACGTCCCGAGATGAAGAGAGACTTGCAGTTGGCGATACTGACGTTGCTTGCGTACCTGGATTAGTAACATGGATTATGTTCGAGATATTGCTCGTTATAGGCGTGAGTATCTTATTTCCTGGCACTCTTTACTACGCAACTATTTTTTATGATATCGGTGTCTGACGTTGAAACTGACAATGAGCAGTCTTTCGACGACTCTGTTGCAACTTTTCACGTATCGTTGGCCTCACAAGTCAACAAAAATTACAATGTAATAAATATCGCATACATGACACGTTGAGTTGAGCAAGAATCTTTTCCGCACACCGGAAATCCGTTTGCGAAGATCGCCTCGGCTGGCTGAAAAAATTATTATCTTATCACATGCCCAACCCAAATCTTACTGATAAGCTCTGTTGATCCTCCTTTCTAAGGGTTGCACTATCCGTTATTGAAGAATTTAGAACTGGCTGCATTATTTTTTATTTAGTAGGTCATTTCTACAGCTCACCTACTTTATATTTTTCTCCCAATTGCACAAATGTGATCATTCCCATGCCGTAAACTCCGAGGGTATTGACGGTTGAAAGTGGAATGCGGAATTTGCGATTGTTGATCTCCTTTCCGTTGGCGAAAAGCTCAAATAGTCAACTTCATTTTATGAATATCTCTTAATATCACCAGGAAATGATCTTCTTGTACTTGGAAACGAATATCGAAGGGTCCGCCAACTTTGAACGGAATTTCTTTCCTGTCGTTATACCAAGAGCCGTCCCATGAACCATCCCATTGGCCACGCGATCGAGATGTATCAATTAACGCCTGCAAAATTTCTCTCAGATCGATAATAATTCATTCACGAATGAAGAGCTAAAACGCACAAAATTACTATCGAAGCCTACGATATAGTGAATGGCAACAGAGTCCATATCATTATGTTGTAGATTGAAAGAGGGACTGCAAAGTGAATGTGATTGTAATGCGTCACATACGATCTTGAACATATCGCTTATCACACGAAAAACGTAATCCGACCGACTTAAAAAAATCGAGCAAATCGACTAACTGAATTTCTCGAGGATCGAATATTCCTTTGACTGTAATTGTTTGGCCAACTTCAAGAGGTTCCGGGAACTTGAAAAGCGCTGGCATCATCTGAATTTATTTTGTCATTTTTTAAAATCAGATTGTTCAGGAATTCACTTCCAATTTGAAATTTGGTTGCGTATCACAGGTTCTCGTTCACAACTATTTTTTCCTATTTTTATAGAATCATACCATTCGAACGGTAGTAGTATGCGATGGGTTTTCTATTGCGGTCTTTCGTCTGAGGATGGACGAGTAGGGGACTGACTAAAATTACATTTACAAAATTAGTATGTGCTCATGTCTGCATACGTTATGCTTTTCTCCCAGTGACACATATGTAACGACACCCATTCCAACCACTCCAAGGTGGGTTACGGTTGAAAGTGGGATCCGGAATTTGCGATTGTTGATCTCTTTTCCGTTGGCAAAAAGCTTTAACAACACAACATTGATTGATACAATAAATAGATATTACTTGCTCACCTGAAAATGATCTTCATGGATACGGAAACGAATATCGAATGGTCCGCCTCTTTTGAACGGAATTTCTTTTCTGTCATTTCCCCAAGAACCATCCCATTGTCCATCCCATAGACTCCGCTTACGAGATGTATCTATTAACGCCTGCAAAGTCGGTTCGATCAGCGCAAGAAATATTTAAATTTGAATATCTCGCATTGATACCGTACAAAGCCACTGTTGAATCCGACTATGTAGTGAATAGCGATAGAATCTTGAAATTCGCCCTGTTGGAGATTGAAAGATGGGCTGCATAGGTAATATTAATATCTTGATACTTAAAATAAGATCTTACCAACACTCATCTGGACTGAAAATTCCCTTGATAGTTATTGTCTGTCCAACCTCCAATGGCTCAGGGAATTTCATCACTATCGGCATCATCTGAATTGATTTTGCCCTTTTTTTCGTAATTCCTGATCTTCGTATTGACGTTGTGGATCCGTGTCATACTATGAACCATACCATTCGAGCTGTAAGATTTGCTCCTTTATGGACGGTTGTGACACGCGCATTCGACGTTAGCACTCCGGTAGAGACGATGAATTGATTTTCTGAGAATAATAATTTAGCATAACATGATTTAATCATTGGGACTCCACAGTTCCTAAGACAGTGATTTCTTTTGTGCCCGCTCAAACGATTTCATATCTCCATCAATTTCGCAAAACTTCATAATTGATAGTGTTTTTATCATACCGAAGATGCACATCGCCTTTGTCTTTCCGGTTGAATTACTATCACTGATAAATGATGTTTTCTAAATTTTCAGAACATTTAAAATGTCTGATTTCGGAAAAACTCACATCAACTAACAACGAATTCCACACTTCATCTGGAACTTTTCCCGGTTGAGCAACTTTCGCATCTGGTATCACACTGGAGCATCGCTTGGTGGATGTGGAAATGTCTACCTGGATAATTATCTTGTAGGATAATTAAGCCAATTTCATACATATGCATCTATGACGAAATAGCAGTTTCGATCGAGGTACACTGATCGAAATGGAAGAGCATCACACTTAATCTTGAGAGCATCGGCTAGAAATATGTAATTATGATTTGTCGAAGGAATGGCTTCTCAAGACTTACAATAGTGAGAAGAGGGCTTTGATTTGATGTTTCCTAACGTTGAGTGTAGAAACAGTGCCAATAGGACTATCGATCGAATCATCTTCCAAGCGATAGAGAAATAGTTTGGATCCCCATTCTTATACACGCTTTCTATCAGGTTGTTAACGCATTGATGGATGTTGTAAACCATCTTAAAGGAAAGTCCGAAATTGTCTTTCAGCGTTTATGATTTGATCCGCAAGATAGCTGAAACATCGTTTTCAACATCGAACGGAATAAATACTGCATTTTTTTCATGCGGTGTGTTTACCTGCACTGTGCATAGAAAGTAATTAATTTTGTTCGAAAAATCAATCAGTTCAAAAATTGAAAATACAAATGCATGAACAAGCAATATAGATCACGTGTTGTTGGCCTTTTTGATGTTTGCTCAGGCCACGCTATACCTCTACCATTGGTTTCACCACCCTATTCAATATTCCAATCTGTTCTTCTCTTCTCCTTTCCCATCAAATCGGGACACCCATAAGAAACTGATTGAATATTGAAATCGACGAGGTAGGCAATTGAAACGATACACAATGTGAAACGAAGAGATTTGATCACTTTTTGAGTGTCTGGAACTACTATAAAAGAGAGCCTCCTTTCAGTCTGAACCACATCAGTCAACGATGGCTCTTCTAATGATCCTTCTCTCTTCTCTTGCTCTCACTTCGGCTCTGCCTTGCTCTTGTGAGAGTTCGACCTCTGAATTCACCGATCTTCACTTCAATTGTCCCATTGACAATTTCTGCAGTGATTCACTCATTATTGGATCATGTGGAAAGACCTGTCACTCCTCTGGATCATTCCACTCATCGGTACGACTACCGTAATCATACAGTATTCCTATCCTACTGTAATCCATTCTAGCCCTACGATGACACCGACTCTTCGATCATCATTGGAAGTCACAGTTGTGCCGGATCTCTCTTCGATTTCAACAATGGTGGATCGGTTCTGTGCTCCTACTCTACTCCTTCCTCTGGTCTGATTAATCAACTAATCACTAATCAATCGATAATCTCAGTTCTCTCCACTTCAAATGCTTGTAATGTTCCCTCTTTCGCCTGTGTTGGATGCGATTCTTCGTCTGTCAGATATTTCGACTATGATGCTGATTATTACCAGATTCTTTGCGAGTCGGGACTCATCCAGTATACGGTAGGCAATCAATAATCACCCCGTCTAATCGATATTCTACAGTACTCCGATAACTCTACTCACGAGTATGACTACCGCCTTCATCTGAACAAGAATACTTGCGCTGTTAGTGGAGGAGAAGACTCATCGAAGACTATCACTTCGGTTTCATGCAAGGGTGATTACGGTAGATCACTCAATCAATCGATAATCATTCCATCTCAGCCCAAACCTACGAGCTCGATACCTGCCTCCAGAATGCTGGATCTCCCTCTGGAGTAACTGGTCACTGCCACTTCGGAACCTGCTGGCTGTACTGTTCTAACAACACTGAACAACTCTCATTCACTCCGGATTTGGTAAAACACGGCTTGTTCATTTGATCGGGACATTATTGATTGATTTCAGGACGGACTTTCTCCCAGAGTCAACGCTAACAATCTCGTTTGCGAGTCTGGTTTCACTCAGTACGGACAGTCTTCCGCATTCAACCTTCAGTGCAACTGAAATTAACTGCGCCGATCGTTGTGATAATATAATTCAGTGACGAATAAATTTTATGCGAAAGATGCTATTATATCAATCTAACGGGGAAAGCTTTCATACAGCTAACAAGAAAGAATACAACACACTCGATCATCATCTTTATTCGATTTTGGTTTTGTCTTGGTTATTCATTCTTGCCCCTTGGGCAAAATCACGTCACAACAAGCGACACTTTTCTCTTTGTTTCCATTTTGTGCACTGTGAGAATCGGCTTTGGATGAATCTGAAAAATACATTTTGATTAAAAAAAATATATTTAATAAATTCAATAAACGAACCACAGGTGTGCCCTCTGGCATGTCATCGGGCGTTTCTTGCTGAAGAAAATAATTTAAAAAAGTACATTCCAAATCTGCAAACCCGAGTTTTGATCTTGGTGATGATGAAGAAAGCGACGATTAGGATGATTGCGATCTGAAAATGTTTGGCTCTGTACGAGTTGAAGGGTCCCTAGAAAATTGAAAGGTCCCAAAAAAATTGAAAGGTCCCTAAAAAATTGAAAGGTCCCTAAAAAATTGAAAGGTCCCTAGAAAATTGAAAGGTCCCAAAAAAATTGAAAGGTCCCTAAAAAAATATGGGAAAAATTGAAAGGTCCCAAAAAATTGAAAGGTCCCTAAAAAATTGAAAGGTCCCAAAATATCCGGAAAAAATTGAAAGGTCCCCAAAAAATTGAAAGGTCCCTAAAAAATTGAAAGGTCCCAAAATTATCCGGAAAAATTGAAAGGTCCCAAAAATTTAAAGGTCCCTAAAAAATCGAAAAAAATGAAAGGTCCTACAAATATTTGAGAAGAGTGAAAGCCCTTATTATCATGTTTTTGTGATGATTTCGTGTCATTTGTTGATATTTCAATGCGGACAGTTGGGCATATCACCGGAACTTCTTTATTGAAAATCACTGCTTCTTTCTACCACCACCGGCCGTATTTCCTCCCTTTTTTGTCGTGCTTCGAGGGGACTTGGTGGTAGTGGTTCGAGGTGGCTTGGTGGTAGTGGTGCGGGGTGGGGAAGCAGTGATTTTTTAATAAAGAAGTTCCGGTGATATGCCCAATTGTCCGCATTGAAATAGCAACAAATGACACGAAATAAACACAAAAAACATGATAATAAGGGCTTTCACTCTTCTCAAATATTTTTAGGACCGATTTTACAGAAACCTTCAATCTTTTTGGGACCTTTCAATTTTTTTCTGATTTTTAGGGACCTTTCAATTTTTCCGGATAATTTTGGGACCTTTCAATTTTTTAGGGACCTTTCAATTTTTTGGGGACCTTTCAATTTTTCCGGATATTTTTGGGACCTTTCAATTTTTTAGGGACCTTTCAATTTTTTGGGACCTTTCAATTTTTCCCATATTTTTTTAGGGACCTTTCAATTTTTTTGGGACCTTTCAATTTTCTAGGAACCTTTCAATTTTTTAGGGACCTTTCAATTTTTTAGGGACCTTTCAATTTTTTTGGGACCTTTCAATTTTCTAGGGACCCTTCAACTCGTACAGAGCCAAATGTTTAGTATCTGAAAAGATAAAAAAAATTCCCCCTTTGGCTCTCTAGATTCTTGACAGATCGCTCACAGTGAATTAGCATTTTAAGTTATTTTATTCCCTTTTTAAATGTTTCTTGAGCCTTTACGTTGATTATTAGGCAGCAGTTACTATTTCAAATAGTTACTCACCGCAAAAATTACAGCGAGCGCGTAGAGGCTGACTTTCAGGGCTACGTTCGACTCTTTTTTTCTGTCGGGCTTCTGTGCGCCCGTGAGCGCGTTGAACTTGGGCAATTCTGAAAAAAATAACACAATAAAAATTTTAAAAAATTATAAAATTATTGAATAAAAAATAGAATACCGTATCCATCCACGATGCAGACTACAGTACCGCCTTCGGTCATCTTCAGCATCCTTGTGTGATCAATGAACAACTCCCAGATAACCGCTTCTCTGCAGTGTTACTCAATTTCTCTTGATAAATGGGCTAGGTATATCGCGAAATCCTTTGACAATTTTCACGTTCTCAATCGACATTCTAAGTGATAAAATCCGTTAAAAACTCACTCATCGCATCTGATCGACGTGATGCTCACTGGATCTCGTTTCTCAATGTTTTTCCTAATCATTTTGCTTATTTTCCTATGGAATTACCGTCTTTTTAGGAGGGAAGAACACTAGGGAGAATCCCTTGTCGCACGTTGGACTAAACGGACGCTGAGCGATGTCAATCTGAAATATTTTGCAAGAATTAGCCACTTTATTCGTTTTTTTGGCCTTAGAAAAATATTGAAAATTGAACAGTTCTTCTTTTTTTGGCCTACTTTTCTCACAAAGTACTCCCTCCCTATCATTCTCATTTCCCACCCCTCCACATTCGGTGCTGTTGTTGAATGGAACGAAAATCGAAGAAATGCTAAAAACAGTACCTTTCTGCACGTCGTATCCGGCGCCGAACCGCAAGAGGACTTCAAACGGTACATCTGATGACAATCATATTCTGAAAATGAGATTCAACTTTCGATATAAAATGTAAAAATCACTTTCGGCGCACGTAACACTCTCCAATGTTTCAATGTCGATAAACTGCTCAATCCCGTTTTCGTTTTCAATTTTCTGAACTGAAATTAAATTCAAGCACTCCAATACAGTCATACCTTGAGCTTCCATTGACTGTTGACACATTTGAGCATCTCTTCCCTCATAAATCGATTGTTCACGCTCATTTTCGCCAATGGGTTTGCGCACTGTAAGGTGTTATTCAGCATTAACAAATATTACTGTGTCGATTACTACCGTGTCCACTGTGCGCTACCCAGACCTACCGTACCCTGAGCTACCGCAACTCGATCTATCGTATTGACCTACCTTATACAGCTCGCAAGGGCCAGGCGTATACACCACAGTGTCCCCGGTTTGCTTGGCTTTCTCGCACCCAACGCACGTTCGGCCATCAAATTTCATTTTTTGTGTCATAGCTGAAAATGGGTTGGCTCAGAGTGTTTCATAATATATTTTCAGACAAACCAGTTTTAAAATCATCGACGTAACCAGTGAAAACAATCGATTTATCATCCAAGTTGCTATCTGAAACTTCTCATTATTTGACTTTCCGAAAATACTTCTCATCTTTAATTGTATAATTGAGCTCAGCCTTGGTCGTCTTATTGGTATCGTCAAACAAGAAATTCTGTAAAGAATATATAAAATTTGTAATGTAAATTTTATGCTTACAAGCACTTTCTTGGACGTTTTTTTGATGGACTGGGTTGATTCGTCGATGTATGACAAAAATGTGAAAGTACATTTCATCAAATTCTTCGCTTTGTCATAGTATGGAATATGGCCTGTCAATCATAAGCTATGAAGTCGATCATAATTTACAACTGGATGTCTCAAGTGTGTTTAAACTTACGAATTATTTCGAAATCAATACTGCCATGTGGCAGTTGAAGTTGGATCCATAGTTTCGTAAGATACGAAATTAAAAGTTCCTGCTCGTTGTCGGTTGCTTTGCACCAAAACATTGGTATACCAAGCCATCCCAACTGGAATCAGTATTTAGACTCGAAAAAAAAATATAAATTCGTACCACTACATGCTCCTTGATTTCACCGTCAGCCTTGACGTAAATCGTTATTTGCCATTCGCTTTTGGATCTGCAAATTATTTTTCCACTTTTGAACAATGTCCAACCAGAACAAGTTTCAAATCATTGTTACTAAACATAATCCACATAACATCATCATGATACAGAAGCTCACATAATCTTCGCTATAACGCCATTGTTGCAAGCATTGATTTGACCTTCGGCAACTCTTAATTGGGTCTCTGGGCCACCATCACATTTCCCGGAAGTGAGACAGGCTTTCTGAAAAAAAACAACTTAGATCATGATTTACCTAGAGAAATATGTCCTAAGAAATGGTCTCTTCGTTTTACATGCTCTTTAAGTTGTCAGAGGAATAATAGATCAGGAGAATCAAGTAGAGCCCATTCTTGACGACTTATCCATACAACGTACATCATCATCGGAGCAAACGGTCCAGTCTATGCTCGAATCGGGAACGCGAAATTGCATTTCTGAAGTAAATGGATATTCCCTTTTCATCAAATTTTTTGGTTACCGTTTCGAGCATCAATTGCGTAACCGACGTGGCTGGTGATTTTTCCTGAACGCATTTGATAAATTTGTATTTCATAACTAAGGCCTGCCTGCTGAATCTATTATTTTCAGCTCAAAAGTAGAATCATAGTTTGTTCCTGTGAATAAACCGTCCTGAAAAATTTTTGAAGTGAAAAAGTATCTTGAGATTGAGCTCTCACTCTCAGTGGCACACCACTAAGGCGCTTGATTCCGAATTTGCATTTCATTCCTTTGGTCGTTTTGATAGGCACGTAGTCTGGACATCATTGCATTATATTTGCACCTTATCCTGTCTCACTAGTTGTTGAAGAAGTTACGCGGGAAACCGTTTTCTCCACGGTATCGGTTGAATCGCAAGTGTATGCAGGCTTATAAGTCATCCAATTAATCTGCAATTTGAATCATAAACACCAATAAGTTTGTTATATTTCAGTGTACGTTTATCGTTTTAGCTTGTATTTCTGTTACGACAGTGAGCTCCCAATGATCCGCCGACCTGAGAAACATGAAGTAAATGGCTATTGAAAGCCCTAGAATGTTTGAATAGCTCGTTATCTGCGCTTACTTTATATCCATAATAAGTCCGACGGTGCAGTTATCGAAGGGCCTTCTGCTCACATTCAACAGCCCTTCGATACGGCCGATACACTTGCCAGGCACAAAACAAGAAGCCAACTGTAAGGAGGCGCCAGTGGCTTACTGGAAGGGGATGGGTATCTTTATCAACGTGAATTGTCATAAGATAAGGTAAGGTAAGGTAATGTTTGATCGTTCGGTTATCGGAACGGCCGAATGAGAGTGATCAAAATGACCTCGTTCCGGGATTCTATTAGCGCTCGGAAAGAGATCGGACAGAGGAAAAAAAATATTTGCATCTACTCTAATATAAGGCCATTGTTCAATTCTCAACCGTTCCAAAGTGAGGGATAATTGAATTAAAAGTTCGGGATTCCGTCATTCCGTTTCATACGATCAACCCTAAAGGTAACAAAGAAAGTAGTGGAACGATAGGCAACGGATTTGGTTCCGCCAGCGCATGTTCTAATCAGATGAATTCATCTGATTCTTGATATTCTAGTAACCTTACCATCTCACATTGTCTCCAATCGAATTTGGCTGGGTCCGGGGCCGGTGCAGGGTCTGCCCATGAGTGTTGTGTGAGCAGCAGAGAAAGGGCTAGCAGTAGCGAAACGGCTGGAACGCGAGAGTCTTTGAAAGAACCAGAAATATCAACGATAAAGTACGAAACGAACCCCGTCCGACCATTCCGCACGAGCGCTCGGCGGCCGAATGAGGGGATGAATCAATATTGAAGATGAATTCAAAATAGTAAATGCAAAATAGACGACGTGAGAAATTAAATTACGATTTCTCATTACTTGTTTCGAATTCAGAGTTTTTGGACGTGTTACGTGCTATTTCTCTTGAAGGAACAAACTAATTTATGCTCAACTAATTACAATAAAACCTCAAATCGATGAACAAAGTACAACGGGCAAAGGGAATGCTGGAGGATACATGAGAGAAGAGAATAGTATTTTGTTCTGGGGGGGGGGGGAAGAAACGTGTGGAGATGAGATGGTCAATTGGCACCCGTATTGGAGACTACACTTTGCGTACAATGAAAACGGCGTCAATAAATGAGAATTCGACGTGGAAACTGAACAGATTCTGACAGAAAGAATATTCGATCGGGAAGGAAGGGAGGAACGTTTGCAAGAAAGTTGTTTGGTGATCGCATCGGGGTAAGGAATGATTAGATTGGGGATTTGAACGAAGATTCAGATACTTATACATAATCTGGTGTCATGAACCACTGAGGATTCCGGGAGGCGAAAGGGTACTATGGGGGACTAGGATACGGTACCCGAGGTACGGTAGGTTACAAGCCCGACTCGGCGATGCCTTCGTCTTCATCGTCGTAAGCGGAATTACTGCTACCGACCGAGTTTGGGGGCGTCTGAAAGTGTTGCAATCATAAAAATGCACAACATTTTAACGTTTTTAACACCACTACAACTCACAAAACTCAAATTAACTCACAATCTACTAGGGCGAAGCAATCGCGATTTGGGGACTGCTGCCCAGTAGCGTAATGCCCTATGAGAGTCAAATTGTTTCATCATTCTTCGACACGAAAATTATGGCATGTTTCTCGCTACTGGCTATTGTTTTTCGCGCTATTCATCAAGATGCAAATTTTTATGTGATTAACATGTAAGCTTGCTAAACAAGAAAATAGCTACCTGGAATGACGAAGACAGCCCGTAATCGGCTGCTTCCGGAGAAGAGGAAGAGTGCTGCAGGTGCTGCATTGCCAGATTCAGGGCTTGATGCAGGAACACGTATTGCGACTGAAAGGAAGAGGTGAACATGTCTCTGGTAGTAGAATGGTTAGTATCCGCGCCTGTCACGTGCGAGACCCGGGTTCAATTCCCGGCCAGAGAGAAGCTTTTGCATTTCTTTTCATGTACCAAATTAATTGCACATTTTGCCATTTTAAGATGATTTTAAGGTACCATGATTCCAAATAATGTGGGAAATTCACCGTTGTTCGTCTCCCGAAACAAGACTTGACCTCCCAAACGCCCATTGCTCACCTCGCTCTGCACCATCTGCGTCCGCTCCATTCTCATCTCGCATACGGTTCCGAATGGATCCAGGGGCCGGCCCCTTTCGAGGTCGACCAACAGTCTGTCCAAAGCGATGAAGGTGCCCGACCGACCCACACCAGCGCTGGAATATTGAGGATGATATGTGGAACCAAGGTGGGTCCGGTACCATGTTGCGGTACCAGATTTCGGAACCAGCTAACAGGGTCCAGGTACACTTACCTGCAGTGTACGACGACCGGCTTGTTCGTGGCGTCGTGGGGCAGCTTGCGGCGGAAGATGGAGATCAGCCTGCAAGGAGTTCGATTACAGTCTGTCTGAATCATTCGGGCCCGGCGGACTAGCCACCCCATCGTCGAGTAGCAACGTTTTGTCTAACCAGGGACGACCAGTGGCTGTTGCGAGGCTTTATCCAAAATATAATGAAATAGAATAAGCACCTGAGGATGCCATGGGGCGTCTCGGGCACGCTAAAGTCCGGCCACGTCGTGTAGTGCAGATGGGTGATGGTCCGTGCGGCGGCCGGATTGGACAGAGGAGTGAGGCGGAACTCGCGAATAGCCAGGTCCGCCGATTCCGTCTCGGACAGCAGGGTTACCTGGAAAGAGGATTGGTTTGTATAATTGTGCAATTGAAAAACACGACTCTATCACATTGCTTTTCAGACTACTCGCAGCTTTTGGGCGATTCGTGAAACGTATCGCATTTTCAATCTGTTAAGTGGGTAAAAGTGTCAAAAGTGAAAGTATCAAAGATAATCAAACGGTTCGAACCTCAATATCTCCATACAGCAGGGAGAGGTTGTTCTTGTCTGGCCAGTACAGCTCGCACTTCAGTTTTCCCTTCTCGAAGCACTTCGTCAGAGCAACGATGATAGGCACTTGCTGCTCCAGAATCTGTAAATAAATAAATTATTAACGATATTTTTTCAAGCATCTTCACTCTTTGTTCAATCATTCACTGTTCGGTTGAGTTTCACCAATTCCATAACACCGTTGACGACTCTCCTGGGGCAATAAATCGCAGAATAGCCTGGTGTCGAAAAAAAAAATCAATAATCACCAAGCAACCGTACCATTCTCCAGAAGTCGTCGCGCGTCGTGACCATCGGGCCCTGGCAAGCGATGAATTCGCGCCGCGAGAACGCTCCCTGAATATAATAATTTCATTTAATTTCAATTAACTAAAAACAAAAAAAGCAACGAACCGGGATGTAGCTGGCGTTGATGTAGTCTTCTCCGGTGCAATCATCGTCCCTGGCCCGTAGCTTTACGCGCGAGTGGTCGAATCTGCACCGATTTTCGTCAATTTCCACCGTTTTTCAACTTATTTTTTGCTCTTAATTGTGTATTTTCGAAAAAACTCACGGTAGAACATTGGTAAATCGGTTCTTGAGCCGGTTCGGGGGCAGATCGGCGGCGCTGTGCGACGGACCAACACCCACGTTCTTGAACAGCTGCAAATTCTTTATTTTAATTTCTTTAATCGATTAGAATTTCCAATCCTTTCTGCAGGAAGAAATCATTTGATCGCAAGTTCAAAGCTCCATGCCACACAGTAATTGAACATGGAAATTGGCTATTTCCGATTGAATCATTCTGTTTTCAAGCGAAATGAATTCATCCGCCTACTCTTAACCGGAAGGACTCGAAAGGGCATCCCACTTCAGAGGCTTATTAGAGCGTTTGAGTATCCCTGTCTGGCACAAATTGGGCGAGACTTAGGACTCATTAGGGTTATCAACTTGGTGTTTCCTGATCTTCTAGCCCCTCCTCGTCACCAAATCCTCGGTGATATTCACTCATCTAAAGCTTGGGATAATCTAGATACAAGCCAAATCTTCTCAATTTTGTCGATTAAGGGCTGACGCGGCGCTGATTTCTAAGGGATTTGCGATCATGGGACGAGAGAACCCGCGAAAGTGTGGAGGCTAACACAGAACGAGCAAGCCAATGATCAAAGATCAAACCACTCGTACCTCGTATTCCTCAGCGAATCGGAACCCGGTGTCAGCGGACATCAACCGGACGTGCTCGGCGAAGCGTTCCAGAGGCACTGGGCGACTGAAATGCGTGTGGTTTGGTACCGATCTGGGTTCTGGCACCCTAGTACCACTTTCTTGGTACCATCCGGGCACCATGGTACCGTAATCCTACCGTACCTTCTCTTCGTATCCGCTCCGGGGAGGATCGTACTCAGCAGCGGGCGACCCGGCATGCACGGGAGACTGTCCAGACTGAAAAGGATTCATTGAGTTTCGACTAATTCTGAATCCTACTGATCGGTTGAGTTTCATCTACTTCTCATAGACAATTTGAATTGTTTGTGCTCCAATAATGTCGATGGGTATAATAAATGCGGCCTAATATTTTTGAATGTTTAAAATGGACAAAATAATAAATAAATCAATAACTGACGTATGATCCACTCCGGTCCGCTCCCTCAGACTGCCCGTCCTCCTCGGAGTGGGGGCGGCATTGCCACAGGAAGAAGGGGCTCCTCCATCCACCATCACACGGCCGATCGGCGAGCGCGGGTGTACCATCGCCATCTGAAGGGTATGGTAAGGTATGGTAGGAATACGGTTGATGGAATGTATCGATAAAATGAATAGATAAGAGCTTCGAAAGACAGGGAATGGTAAGGTTCGGTAGCTTTGGGTACGGTAGGTGACAGTTATTGACAAAATGAGCCAGCTGATAAGGATGATGTGCTCGGGATACGGGTTTTATCTGCATTGGTAATGCGCTCTGATGTCCACTATCGAAGACAACTTTTGCTGTGCATTATCTATTCGCGGTGCGGGGTACGGTAGTAATCCGCTCAGGAAGCACCGTCGTCAGAGAGTCATCCACGTAATCTCCAGGCGGAAAGGATAGGAGGAGAAAAACATCATCATTGCGAGCAGGCCCATCAATATTTCAGCAGAAGGCAGAAGGCAGAGAGAGGATCCCGCTTTCTGACGTCAAAACGGCGAGGGAGGAGCAGTTAGAAGAGCAAATGAGAGGGGAGGAAGGTGGAGTGACGATTGGGGTGGTGGCTCACAAACCGCGTATGAATGGTCTATGACTGGGGGAGGGAGGATCAAAGACTGGGCTATAAGGAAGACCCCACCCTCATCGAAGGTCGCCCATCGTGAGTTTCGACCAGCAAAAACACATACGTATGAATATGGTCTATGACTGGGGGAGTGAGCGCACACTCCCGAGAGGGTCTTGTTCACAAGCGCATCACTCTATGGATGAAGCCCCTCCCTCTCATCCTTGCTCTCGCGCTGTCCGGAGCTTTGGTTCCGCAGAATAGGACAATCCGCGTAAACAACAAGAGCTTTCGTGCACGGTAGCGTAGACTTGTGGGCGGGGGCTCAGAACCCTCTAGACCTACTCTAATATTCGTGAGCTATAACCAGCCACCAAACATTGAGGGATTGTTGACGCGGCGGGGGGGGGGGGGGGGGGGTGACTAGACAACCCCCTCACTCACATTCGCTAGATGATCCTGTTGACCAACTACTATCCTGAGCCCCCCCCCTACTTCCAACCCGGAAAGAACCAGCACGAAAAACAGAGTATGTGCCTGCAGAAAAAGGCGTGGGTTCCGAGCGGAAGAGGCAAAGGGGGCGGACCCAATTCCCGGAGGAGGAGTGCGGAAAGTGTGGGTGTTCCTGTTGAGACCGAGGATCTCTGAGAGCACGCACCACATTAATCACCCAGTGGGCGCGCGACATTCAGTCTCACCCACATCCGATTGTAGCGTGTCCGGGAAATTCCTCTGAGCCGGGGGCCGGGCAATAGTCCCACCCCCTCTTCAGACAAACGGCGGTCCCAGTCAGAGTACGAAAGACTCGTCTCGAGATTCCAGAGAGTCTGGAATAACTCAGAGACTACATACAATCCCTCTCGCCCCCTCAGGGAAAGCAAAGGAAGAAGGGAGGGGAGACTGTAAACAGCGCGGCCCCCAGAAATAGCGCCGCTCTCCTTCTAGAAAAGAAAAGTTCAGGAGCGGGGGAAGAGCGAAGAAGAAATAAAAGGGGACGCTAATTGCATAACGAGCGGAGCGCGGGGGCAATAATCATAGCTCAGACGAATAAGCAAGGGAACGGTTATACTCAGTAACAAAAGTTCAGGAGTGGGGTATGTGACGACGTTTTCATAACGGAAGTCAATAGCTCATTAGCGAAAGGGAAATTCGGATAGGGAAGTAATGAAGGAAGTGATTAGCACGGTCCCCGGTGAATTTGCTCTATTTACACCCCTTTGAAAGGAAGGGGGGGGGAGTGGTATTGCAAGGTATCATCAACGAAGGGAACACCCACACTCTATACATAGCGTTGTTGAATCAGATCGAGCGGGGGTTGGAAGAAAAGATGGGAAGGGGAAATGATTGCGCGGCGCTGATATAATAGTCACCCCGCAGGGGGACAGGCAGTGTAAATATACCCTACAGGAAGAACTAAAGTTCAATCGCGCGGAGGAGGCGGAAACTGATTGCATTGGCAAAAGATAATCGCGCTATCATCGAGGGGGAGGGGAACAATGGCGTCTATAAATAGACCCTTGTCCCAGCGGAATCAGCGCGCGCAAAGTTCAGCGGCGCGGGGGTGGGGAATCTCCCTCTTCCTGCTCTCTGACTCTCTCCATTTCGCGTGATTTCTCGTTACTCTAACCGGCGAGAGACAGGGTGAAGTGGAGAAACACTAAGTGCACTCAACGATAGACCGTGCGAAATGGGGGAGATTTAGAGAGAAACGCTCGAATTTCGCTGCTTCTCTGCAAAATCGAGACAAAGTTCACGTGGGGGTGTAGCAGCGAATATTTTACCAGTCAGAGAAACGGAAAGTGCGCGCGGAATCGAGATCGCGCGATTCGTGCTACTACAGAAAGCGAAAAGTGCACGGCGTGGGTGTCTAATGAAATTGTAATTGAATTGGTCTCAGAAACGGTTAATGGCAATACAATGCGCGCTATGCCCAGAACACTCGAACCAGTGGTCTCAGGATAATGAATTTGTCTAATATCATGTACTGTTTCATCGAAAAGAATCGTAAGATAAAATGCTGAATGAACACATAGTTGCTCATCCTAACATCCCTAGTTCGGAGGGTTCGAAAGCGGGGATGGCCAAGGAACAAATGAAACAACGTAGCAACGTTGCAGGGGAAGAGGAAAGTTCAGCGCGGGGGTGTATAGAGAAGGAGAAGCAAGAGGACGGAAAGGACGTCTGATTGGGCTGGTAGATTAAAGTGCGTCGCCGTCCACTTTTGCATCGCATGCGGGGGAGTGATAATTGTTGTGATTCCGTAGAAGCAGGGGACGAGTTAGGAGGCTATTTCGGGGCTGTTTTCTTCTTCAAAAAGCGAGCGAAAGTGGCTGTTTCCCTTGCCTCGCGTGGCAATTACTGAGGCAGGCAGGGGGAGTCTTCTGACTCGTCTCTCCTTCGTCTTCCATCGTCATGAAACCACGCGGTTTGGCCAGTTAGAGAGGACGAGATAGTATGGTAAAATGAGATAGCCAGAGAAAACAAAGAGGCTTACATCCGGTGCTGATAACGATGGTCAGGAATAGGGAGGGGAAACAGGTTGTGGGGACACGATTGGTGACCTGCGGTCGATTTCAGACAACAACAACTAGAGATCAGCCAGGAACCATTATGTCATGATGAATCAGGGTAAAGGGTAGTGAAACATAAGTCAGAAGGCGGCACATTCCATCCCGGCGCGGGACAATACTGCGAATGACAACGCCGCCTCGAATCAGCGGGATGATAAGAAGAAGAGGGAGGGCGGGGCGAGTGAAGTGGGCGTGGCCTGGTATCACTAACACTCCCCGAAGCATCTCATCACTTTGCCTAGTCCCTCGACGGTCGGAGCGACTTATCAGGGAATTACTGACCGCGCCTTGAGGGTTCTTAAGCGTCGTCGTTTCCGACGCTTAGCTCTGACGAGCCTTTCTGGATTCACGAGTAACTTCAGCCTATCGCACTCGATTGAGTGTTTTGGTCGAAAGGATGGAAAGTCCATTTCGAATGCCCGCTTCCAAAACAAGAGAAAGCACGGTAAGAACTATGCGCCATTTCAAAGTGATGCCATCATGATCAATCCTCACTGTCTCTTCATTGTCCATGTTCTATCGTAGGCTCTGACTGACGAAAGAACGTGTGGAATGAAGAGGGTGAGAAACTTGCCAGTATGATCGGATTATCAACACACGCACCGGAAAGACACATAATCATACCAGGATCAGCAGAGGAGAGACTCTTTCGAAAGCAACCAACTCAATGAAATGACAAACGATGGGAAATAACAAAAGTGTTCTTCGAAACCCGGAACCAACAGCCAGCCCGTTGTCTCAACGCTCAGCTAGGAAGAAAAGCGAAGTCCAAGTGGGCGGATCGCAAGCCCCACGCACATGCAATAAACATACAAATTCGCAATAAAATGGCCAGTCAAAACCCGGAACCAGCCACAGGCAACTCGGGGGCTCAGGTAATGGATACTAAGAAGTGGGCTGGGGACCGTACCAAAGCTCGTTTCCCCTCTCGATCCCACGCCTCTTCCCTTTCCTCCTCTTCATTTTGCTCCTTATATGTGCATGGAAACAAGCGGGCGCCATGGGAATCATGTAGGCGGGCCATTCACTTTTTGTCTCTATGGGTCAGAGCGAGCGAGAGAGCACGCGAAACGAAGAGAGTCAGACACTGACATTGAGAGCAAGACAGAGATCTTAGTTTGCAGACGACGGAAAAGGATGAGACGCGCGTCAACAGTGGGGGTGGGGAAAGGGGCATCTATTTTCCGGCTCCGGAAACTAAGGGTGACCCGGATTGGGAAATGAATGGGGGGGGGGACGCGCGACGTTGTGAAGTGCGTGGGAGACTACAATGTCGCAGGGGAAATGGATGGAAGTTTTTCAAAGCAATGAGAACCGTATATCAAACTCTCGAATCTCATTCGCTGTTGTACGCATTTTGAAACATATCCGAGCAGTCGAAGGAAAACGGAAATGGAACGATCAGTTCCCAGATTCTATTGGATATTTTTGCCAGCAAAATATCTCGTTGCACTCTTGATTCGGTGGAATCTAGAGATAGACTACAGTGTTGACTATCGCTTTCACCGATTGAGGAACCGTGCGAAATGAAGAGAAGAATTGTGCACCCACATGGCTCTGACTACGGTGTGGACTGTCTATGCTTCACAGGTCAGAAAGGCGAGTGAGTGTGTGAAATGCAGAG
Source organism: Pristionchus exspectatus (assembly GCA_911812115.1). Lineage (NCBI taxonomy): Eukaryota > Metazoa > Nematoda > Chromadorea > Rhabditida > Neodiplogasteridae > Pristionchus > Pristionchus exspectatus. The sequence continues at coordinate 18,328,045 of OU461584.1, read as the reverse complement.
GCCGCGACCCTTTTTCGAACTCTACTAACTACAGTGTGAGCGTCGGGGGGTCGGTGAAATCAAAGAACGATTTGCGGGGATGTGAGAAGAGCCCCGTCTATTTGCACAATGTAGTAGTCTGCGAGGCGACATTCGGGAATTTTCCCCGGAATTCTCTCGACTGACCCGAAAGTTGTGCAGAAATCGGAGAAAGGCTTATGCAAAGGTCGCTACCGAATCGTAATTCGAATCGGAACGATAATGCGACTGATCGAATCATCCGCACCGTCAAGCCATCTGAATCCGACACATCATCTAATCAGGCTAAGCTGTATCGCTAGAGATCTGGGTAGTCTTCACTTCGCACACTATCTCGACTGTCTGGTCAGTGAGCTACTATCTACTAGGCTGATGCTCATGATTCTGTCAAATCGTAGTGTGTAAAAAGTCGAAGTTAGGGATTATCAAGGGAGTAAGCTAACGAAGCTCAAGGCAGTTCCTTCATGCAGAATATTCACCTACACACTCAATAATGAGCTTGAAAACGCGGGGATGTATGATTTCTGAGTAAATAAACCATCGAAAAAGTAAAGTTATCCCTAAAGTCAAAATAAACTTCACAATAAACTCAATAAACTCAATAAACTCAACTTCAAATGAGGGCAGAAACGGGCAATTTACCTGAGTAGGAGCGTGCGCTTGCTCCGAGTCGGCCGGGTGCTCGAGTCCAAGCTTCGCCAAACACTCCGCAGCCCGATCCGTCATTATTGCCCTGAAATTATTTTCAGGTTTACCTATCAAAACATCAAAACAAGTCAAAACAATAACAAACCTAAGCGCGCGCCATTGCGATTCCTTCGATGCTGAGGAGGTGTCGGAGAAGGGTCGTCTGAAAGAGAAGTGAATGAAATGGCGAAATGAGGGCGTACACTTTTTTCAAATTTACACACATCTTGAACGTGCAATATTTTATTGCGCCCTGCGGTGCGCCAATATCACAGTGTCGTAATAAATTGCGCACGTCTCTTCGTTTCGCGTGATCTCTCTCGGGTTAGAGGTGAAGAGATAGCGTGCGAAATGGAGAGAGTCAGACGGCGCAGGACTCTCCTCATTCCTCACACTCTTACGAGGGTCAGACAGTGCGAGAGAGCACGGGAAACGGAGAGAGTCAGACGTGGGGGCGTTCCCGTATATGGGGTGAAAATGAGGCAGTAGCAACGACAGCAGCGGGAGTGCGACGGGAGGAGGCTCATAATAATGCGAGAGTGGAAAAGGAAGAGGAGAAGGGGGTGGAATGGGAATGGAAATGTAGAAGGAGAGAAGTGGATAGATGGAAGAAGGGTACGCATACATACATACACTCACGGGAGCAGAGGGTGTGAACTTTTTGCAAGAGATGGGAGCTGAGAAAATCGATGACCACTATGTTCAGAAGCCTTTCAGAGTAATTACTTAAAACAAAATTGACCTACGATTCGAGTGATTTTCGATCAAAAGTACATGAGAAGCTGCAAAATCAATACGAATTCAAAGGAGCGGCGAAAATCAGGAGTATCGTACGTCAGAGGATGCGCATTCACATCGTTTGCTGTTCGACTTACGACCTCCATCGCATCATTCGTCTCCACGTCTCTTCATTCCACACACTCTCTCGTCTACTCTGGCTGTGAGAGATCGTGCGAAACGAAGAGACGGTGGCCCTTCTTGACAGAAAGAATGGATGGAATTGAATGGATTCACAAAAACAGGACACAATTCACTCACTTTCTGGCAAATATCAGGCAAAAGGCAAGTGAGTTCACGCGGCTTTTGAGTGTGTGTAGAAGTAACTCGCGTGTGAACCCACTAGGAAAGTGGCACCTCCGACGTAACCCCTACTTTCTAGCATCACGAATCCGCATGCGTTTTGTTAGCTTGCGCTTTCATGTATAAAGTTTAATGCAAAATCTTGCGGACCGCTACTTTTATTCGTTTTGTTAGTAGAAAACGCGGAAAACCCATGTGGGCGGGCCTAGGCGACACGAAAACGAGGAGAAGAAAAAAGAACGCTGAGAAGACGGAATAAAAAATACGCAAGTGAGTGGGGGGGGGGGGAGGAAAACGCATCGTGAAAAGACAACAACACTCGAGTGAAGCAGCCGAGGAGGCAATAAACAACCACTCGAGGGAGGAGCGGTCTGTTCCGAGGCTCCGTCTCTTAATTTCACACACTCTTTCGGCTATCTGACCGGTGAGAGAGTGTGCGAAATGAAGAGACGGTGCCTCTCCCCCTTTTCCCATGTCTTTCCCCAGTCAGATGCTTTAAAATGGAGTCGCTTACGTGCCAATCAGCCTTCTTTCAGGCCCATTAAGCCCTAATTACCAGACTAATTAGTTAAAACTAATTAATTAATCAACAAACTTGTCGGGTTTGCCGCCGGTATTGCAGAGGACGAGGCAGACGATGCCTAGAAGGAGTTATGTCAATTCAATACCCAATATTCACTGAACTATTATTCAGAGACAATACCAATTAATTGGGTAATTGGTATTAATTGCTTTTTAGTGCTCATTTTCCGAGGGAGGCCGCAATGTCAATTAATTGGGTATTAGAAAAAAAAGAACCTAGGAGAACGGAGAAGAGAAGAGTAATCGAGATGAGGAGTATCCACGCCGAAGCCGCTGCGGTTTCGGATCCTGCAATTTTACAATTTAAAATTACAAATTTAAACCATTTATTGGGACAAAAATGCATGAAATCAGTGCATTCTACATGGAAAATGCCAGATTCACTCGTCAATCCTAGTCGCAAATTAGGCACGCTCGCAGCCTAGAATTAGGGCGTGATTCGGCGGCGTTTCCGGTCGCGCGCCATATAGAAAAAGTGTGTGAATACCCTCGATGAATGGGCACCTTTCGGTCTCTCACTTTCGCGTGGTCTCTCGCCCCTATCTATCCTCTAAAGCTCAAAGATTGGACATCTAGAGGTAAATTATAACCAATAAACTGTTCGTTCACGTGCAACAAGGGTGATGAGGGGGTTGGATGAAGAGAGAGGGGGAGGGATGAAATATGAGAGGAGAGGGGAGAGGGGGAATGCGGAACCCCTATGCATTTTACGGCCTCCGGAAGTCACGGCGATAAAAAGTGAGAGAGAGGGTGAGATAAAATGCGCGGAGAGCGGATTAAATAAGCAAGTCGTGAGCTTTCCTCTTCCGAGGAAAGAGATATCGCGGCTGGGAATGTGGGGGAATAACCGCAATGGTCACGATATTTTGAGCGTTTGCAGACTCATATGCGGATGAATAAGATAATTCTATGCAACAATATTTGAAGATCATATTGTCACCCAAGGGAACAGTGCGCTTTGAGCGAGCGATGAAACGCAATAGAAAGAGGAATGAAAAGTCTGAAATTATTCATGCTAGTCACCAGATAGTCTGCAGACTGTTTATTGTAGAAAACAATAGCAGAAAAAAATTTCCAGACACCACGCTACACATGATGATGATGGACACATGGACGCTACACATGATGGTGACCATTAAACAAGTTTCTGATGAGAAAATGCGTGGAATCCGCAACAGAAATCGAATGAACCTACATTAACTTTCGCGAGCTTCCCTACCACCAGGCGTGGTTGTCTCAGGACAACTGTACCATCGCCTTGATTGTGGAAGCAACTTTACCTATCAATATGCTGACTGAGGAAGCTAGAAATACTCTCTCATTCGCGTCCAAAAAACAGTCTGCACACTATGCATTTACGATTCCATATCAGAGAACAGCCACGAACAAGCGCATTTGATAATTACGGCATGACCAATGAGCTATTTACTCCTCTGCCTTCCTGTTTGAAAGATCACCGCTACAAAACGCCGGTCTCCCTTGCAATATTGTAGTTTCAACCTTCAACTACCGAAAAAGGAAGGGTAAACAGCACCTAGCGTTAGGGGTGAATGACATAAGCTAGCGTACAAGTAGGATTGTCGCCTCGAAATTTCAGGCCCGCTCGCCCCCATTGCTCTCCCTTCTTCACCCAGGCCGGGGGGAATCGATACAGTGAGAGACTGTCTCACGCGCGCTCTTTGCCTGTGTGTCGTGGCGTGTCGTGTGTACTGTGTCCGCCCCCTCAGAAAAGAATGGTTCGCTCGGACTGCTAGGAATTACGAGAATGCGCTTATCCCATTTCGCGCGCTATCTCATCTCTTGATAGATCGTGCGACATGAAGAGACCATTTCTTAACTAATCTTATGAGCGCTATTTGAAATGCTATTGATTTATTTGTTTCTATTTAGCGATAGCTAGGACTGCTCTTCCTCAAATGTAGACCACTGTTCCTGATATGTCAACTCTGTTTCACTTACGTTTCACCGCCAGCTCAAAGTGCGCGCGGGTGTGCAGTACCAGGTTCTGATTTGCTGCATAAAAACTGAACAAAAACTGCTCATTCATCACAGACCATTCGGCAACAATTGCCCCGCGCATAAATATTCTCTCGAGATCATCGCGGGGGTGGAAAGACGAAGAAGGGGAAGGGAAGGAAGGAAGAGCGCCGACGTGAGGAGAAAAGAGAAAGAAAATAACGGGGAAAATGAGCGACGGAAGCAGCGAAAACGGCGACAAAATAGGGTACTCGGCGCTCTCCTCTTCTTCCATACTCTCTCCTTTCTCTGACCGCCTACAGATCACACGAAACGAGGAGAGCAAGAGAAGGGGGGAAATTGAGAACCCCACCATCCATTCCTGGGATGGAGGAAGTGGGGGCGGCGGTTGTTTTGCGGATGATTCGCGTCGAATTTGTGAAGCAACAGCACTTTCTCTCGATTCACTTCTCGGACTCTCTCCATTTGCCTTGATCTCTAGTCCACTCTGACCGGTCAGATTACACTATTCGGATGGGCTATTTTGACCGTCAACAGGGTGCGCGGACGCCGGAAAACAAAGGCTTCTGAATAGGGGGGGGGAATCGTGACTTTCGCTTCGGAAGAGCGGCCGTCCTTTTAGAGATCCTCCCCTTCAATTCGTGGACCGATAAGCGCAAGCGCTTTGGTTCCTCATGACCAAAACAAAGGCCGTAAGGCACTTGCCCGGTAGCAAATCATGAACCATTTCTGAAGGCAAAAGTCAGAAAACAATGCAGCATCTAAAGCTACGATTCAGTCCTCGAGGCCCGCCTACTCTATCGATAGACTACTGATTCGAAGAATTTCCCTGGTTAGAGAAAACGAGATAGCGTGCCAAATCGAGAGACGCAGGGAACTACCGGCACTAACTACTGCTGGCCAAATCAAATTGCTCGCTGGGCGTTTACGGGCGCCCAAAGTTGTGTTGCCTGACTATCTTTATTTTGCCTGCTCCCTCTCTGTCTCTAAACCTTCCAAAAAGCCTGAATCCTGGAGAAAACGAGCATAATTTCTACGGCGAAAGTGGTTAGCGAAAAGCGAGGGAGGAATGAAGGGGAGGAAAGTGGAGGTGGCTGCTGGAAATAGTGTCTAAACGAGCGATGGGAAGAGCGGCGGGCGAAATTTCGTTTGTGCCCCGTTTTCTCCAATCTAGACCCTCTTTCCCACCCCCAGGCCCCCTCTCCTTTGTGCGACGTCGTTTTAGCGGCACAAACAACGGACTGACAGAGGGGAGAAATCCCTGGGGGTGTTTTTTGTGGGGGTGTTTTGCGAAATGATGCGTCGCGTCAAAACAACAAAAACACGTCAAATTGGACGCACGCGCGGTGCTGCAGAGATCTATCTATTGTCCTCGCACGGAGAAGAAGGCGGAAAAAAACAACCTGGGGAGGATTAGCCACCCACTCCTTCTCTCCATCGCATTCTTGCGTAGCAAACGAGACACTGTCTGACTCTCTCACTTTCTCATGATCTCTAGCGCTTTCTAACCTGCTGAAAGGCAGAATGAATACTTGCGCACACGAGTAGCAAAGGAAGGAGGGGAGGGGGCAGAAACAAGAGACCCCATTCTCCTTCCTTCCCTCGTCCCTCCTCCTCTCTCTCTCTTCAACCGCCCTATTGTTAGGCTGCTCTCTCGCAAGGCTGTGCTCCCACGCGTTTTTGAGTGCATCTCTCTGCACGAGAGAGTTGAGTTCAACAACGATGCTCCTCAACTCGTTTGATCTCTAGTTTCTGAGATCGTCTTTCGACGAGGAACAACGGGCAACTAGAGAGTAATGACATGAAGAGCGAGGCTAGCGAATAGGTTGGATAAACATACAACATGCAATACTGAGGACTTATTGCAAGGCTCTATAATAAAAATACGTATGCTCGTTTCTTACGAGGCCTGCCCTAGGAATAACAGGCAAACTAATTGCGCCGTGTCTCTATAATAGGATGAGGAGGTGGAAGCCCACTCGTGTTCCGGTGATACTCTAAGAAGATTCGCTCAATAGTCAGCAGATACCTCCAAGACTCAGCAATTCTAATCATCCCTGACTAGTCAGAGGAGCGAGAGACTGGGCCGGGATGAGAGACTCCACCTTCGATGGGGATTCAGCCATTCTCTCTTAGAAGTCAAAGGGGCGAGGTAGTATTCGAAATGAGGAGGGTCTTCTAGGACATTCGTGCGCGTCTCTGAGAGAGAGGGAGGAATCCGTAATCAGGACGCGGGAGTTGGGTCGGGCTCTCTCCATTTTGCACTGTCTCTCATCTGTCAGACAGAGCGAGAGAGCATGCAGAATGAAGAGAGTCAGACGGAGGTGGTGAGAAAGAAAAGGCGCGCGCGCGTGATGATGCTCGTGAACGTTGTGAGACCGAGAGGGAAGGTTGAGGGATGTAAAAGTGCGGCCTTAGAAGGATAACAGCTCCCCAGAGGCTTTCAAAAACACAGCGAGGTGATTTGCAGAGGAAATCGAACGTAAGAGTGGAGAAAAACGTAGGTGGTAATTCTTCCCTAATCCGGCATTCACAAAGGATTCAATGTGGGAGGAAGGAAGGCAGAGGTGGGAGGTGATCTGAGCCAAAAAGCGGAGGTGGTTTTAGAAGGATCCGGGATTCGGGAGGAAGGGGAAACGGAGGTGAGAGGAAGGGGCAGAGGGAGAGAGGGAAAGAGAGAGAGAGAGAGAGAGAGAGAGAGAGAGGGAGGGAGTAAGACGATAGGGGGTCGGCACTCCTCGGCGGAATAAACAGAGTTATAACATCGTGGGAGCGAGCGAGCGATATTGAGCAATCTCTCCAATCTGTTTAGTCTCTCGTCGGTTAGACAGAGCGAGATAGCGGGGCGAATTGAGAGAGCGCAGACGACGTCTCTGCATTCCGTATGATCTCTTCATCGGATTGATACATGAGCAGGAGGGGGAATCGGATTTCGATTAGGGAGAGGAGAACTATGAACTGAGCGCATGCGATGTTCACGTGCTGCTGTTCTAAATAGGGGGTTTGGTTCGGAGGAGAGACTAGAATCCATGGAGTCGTGCGGAATCACAAGGTTCAATTACCCAAAACTTTGTTTTTCGGAATATAATAACCTAAACAATTCTAGCGCGCTGAACCGGCTTACGCAGTTTCATGGAGGAGCTGACAATAATGAAAGACGCTATTTCAAGAAGAAAACAATGAACGAACCAGTGGTGATAATGGCCGAGGGCGGGGTGTCCGTGAACAGCGTGGGCGTCGTGTAGAGACGGGCGAAGAATCTGTAATGGCAACGATTGATACGACGGTGTGGATACACGAGGAGGGCGACGATTCTAAACGTCGCACGCTGTCACACCACTCGAGCGGGCGATGTTGACGAAGAATGAAACCAGATATGTTTCAACTCCGTGTCATAGGGCAAAAAATACCGATTGATTTAGTGCAGTCCAGTCTCGAAATTGAAAAAAACCCAAACTATTCAGAGCCTACTTGGACATCAACGCCAGAGTCGGTTGAGGGGAACAAAGTCAGTTACCGATAGTTGGTGGCCGGCTTGAGAGGACCGTTGCAGACAAAGTGGAGCGGCAGCGAGAGACACGAGTCGGACGTGCCGATTTCCTGAATTCCTCCATAATTTTATCTCTGACTCTCTCCATTTCGCATGTTATCTCTCCATTCGCTGACTGCATTTATCACAGCGAAGAGTACTCTACTGTTCAGAAGCAGTGAAGCAAGCGAGGAAGCTCCTCAGCGCGAAGTTCACAAAGTTCTTGGAAAAGTGAGAGCCGGAAGCTTAGTGTTAGGACTTTGGGAAAACGTGTCTAAACCGCCTTATCTAAACCCGGCTCTCTAGTAAAGCAATTCTTATCCCCGGTTCCTGGTAGATCCCAATTCCCGGCTCCCAGAAGATCCTAAATACCGGTACCCCCCATCTCACCATGGTGGTCGGCGGCGGCGAGTGTCCGCCCGTGTCCACCACAACCGTCGTGTACGCGGGCCAGTGGTGAAACGGCTGCACCTCGGACCACGTCTGCAATTTAGAACAGTGATATTTCCCGGACCTCTAATCTCCGGCGTCCGGCTCACGATTCTTGTTTCATAGAATGAAGACTTTATGAAATAAACTTTCTGCTCAAACTAGATACACTTTCAACAAAGTTCATGACAATATCGCGCGTCATTGCTGTGGCTTTCATAATTAATTTGCCTCTTATGTTTGATGTTTGTTCGCATCCGCTCAGAGATAATGACAATGAGTGGTCAATGGCATTATCAATAGATTTGTCATGCTGTCTCTTCATTTCGCGTACTATCTCGCAGCTCGGAGCAGTGAAAAACACGCTGAATGATCCCGACAGCTCTTCCGGCGTAGTCACAGTGGCATTATCAAGCGAGTCAGCGCATGAGACATCATCAATGAATACATCTTATTTTTCATACATGCGACATAATAGTCGCCCCCGCTCACAGATTATGTCGCATACTGAGTCATCTTCAAGTTTACTGTATCAGGCTCAGGTCTTACTCAGAAAAATCCGAGCTTAAAAATAAGATGCCAGAGTCCGCCATATTGCGAAACCCCCCCGCAATTAGTCACTCGTCAGTCACTCTAACGTAACACTCACTAATGTTGATAATTTCAGGTCTCCGATAAGGAAAACCGTAATTTGAAGGGACGAATTATTGAATTAGAAGCGCTTATCATAATCTCTATGAGTCACCGGCCATATCTGTGCAATCATCTTGCTATTCGTAGTTATCTGGATGAGGAGCCCGTATCTTCATTCAAAGTTTTCTCTCGTTACTCTGGCAAATGAGAGAGAGCAAATGTAGAGATGCATTCATTATGATTCATTCGTACACGCGCCGGAAGTTTCGAAATTCGCTATTTTAGCATTTGCGTTTCCCACGCGTGATTTATAATCAGCGTCTAGGGAAAACAGGGGTTGCTTCGCCATGCAAATTTTTTTGAAAAGTTGTTTTTACAGGGACTTTTGATGTCGATTAACAACACTTGCTCAATTGTCTTACATCTACAAAATATCACAGAAGAAAAGTCTTGATGACGTTTTTCACAATCTCAGCCGCTTTCTGCCTCAACCCACGCCTCGTTATTTTGAAGTACCCGAGCGCGCGCGTAACTCATTACTACAACTACTACAACTCAACAACATGTCAAGAACTAATAAATGAGTCCATAAATGGGCATGTTATCGAGATTTGTCCATCCCCCGCACTCGTTATGTTGATGATTTATTACTCAGAAAGGGCTCAATGGCCTAAGGGGGCGTCGCGAAAGAATGAGCGGACTTTTCGATTCGCTGACTGCCGAGAGAGCATGGGGAATAGAGAGACGTAAACAAGTGAGTGAAATGTGATGAGCAAATCACGGCTTACTCACCGTTTCCGCCCACTATTTGTTCTATTTGTCCGCCTAAAGGAAAGAAAATTAAGAAAATTCGAGGGGAACTCGTGGTCCATTTGCCTTATTGGATGGACAACAATGTGTGCGGGGGTGAGGGTGCTAATCAAGCGAGATTGCTTGAGGAGGAGGAAGTTGGGAGAGAGGTGACGTGGCAAAAACAGGCAATGAAAGGCAAATTTTAGGGAGATTTCACCAATTATTTATCAAAATTCAGGATTGCCCAACATTTTCAGTTACGGTCATCGAAAATGGTCCAAATAATCTCAGGCATTGACATTTTATTGTAAAGTCCTTTTTCCGCTGAAAATGCTCACAAGACGGAACTACCATCTCCTTTTTTAAACATAACTATTTAAACTTACGAATGATGACGAGTTCACTTGGTCCTCGATACGGATGTCACTGCCCTCGACAACTTCGGAGACGAGCACGGAGAAACTGGAAAGGTAAAGGTAAAGTTGCTTCCACAATCAAGGTGATTTTACAGTTGTCATGAGACAACCACCTCTGGTGGTGTACACAGACAAGGCCAGGTGCGGAGAAGATGGAATGAATCTATTCCGAGAATCGAGGAACGATGACCGGTTGTGTTTCACGCTTGAGTCAAATGGCCCATGCAAGAGGCTCAATTGATTCATCGGGTATTGTTGGTGACTACAATCACAATTATTATAAAAATATCTATCCACATTGTTCCCCAAACAAGTACAGTATTATTTTTTAAATGGATTTTTTTGCTCCCTATCGTAAGCGAATTTCCAATTCGATTGTTTATTAAATCAGTCCTCGATTCGCTGAGCCTTCCTACCGTATGATCGGTCCATTTCTCGTGTCGAACAGACTGCTGGGAAGAGTAAGGACGACGGTGTTCGGTCGGACGGATTGGGCAACGACGAAGGGAGAGGACGACGGACGGGGAGGGGCTGCAAATTTGAATTCCCGCACTTTTTTTAAAGAATTTTTTGTGGTAATTACGTAAGAAAGCACATTATAATAAGGAAAGCTATTGAATTTTCGAAAAAATTTCATGAATGAACAAGGCGAAAGTTGAGCAATGATGATTCTACAGTCGTAGTCTGACTATTTCGTTGTGAGGTCCATCCTTTGCTATAAGAACACACCACATTAGGTTGCGCGTTTCAGCGGCATCGAGCTTGCTAAGATAAAGCGAAGTGATTGACCTACCATGAATGGGCATCATCAGTCGTGGTGCATCGGAGACTGCCGGAGGATCGCCCATGCCCGCCTCGGTCACTGCTCTGCAATTGATTTATTGTACGTTACTCGTTCGATTTCGATTGTTCGATTGGTGGTTCAGAGTTGTGTAATCAAACTGGCAGGTGCTGATTAATAGTAAAGTGATTAAAATACAGACTGTGTTATCTCTTCATTTTTTTCGCTTTTTGGTTTCGCATAAGTTTCAAGCTTTGTTCAAATACTGGGAAGCTGATGCTCGAACGATAACACTTGCATTGCGACCATACTACCACCAAATATATCGAGGTCGTATTCGCAATCTTTCTACCTTGACGTGAAGGAGAAATGAATCAAAAGATGCGGCTTCTAACCTGATCAGGAATGAGTAGTTCATGCCGCCCCGCAGTCCGTCGACGACCGCGTCCATTGAGTGCACCTGCTTCCCGGCTCCGGCCCCGACGTTCACCGACCACGGCTCGCCGGACTGTAAATGGTATGATCAGAATCTGTAAACTATCTTCTATTGGCAGCCAAGAAACGAATAAAATTTAGACCCGTTCTCATCGGATACTGCCACTTGACTTTTTTTATTGAATGTACGGCAATGCGTCGTGGTTCGTACAAGTCATGCATCATACGAATGCTAACCTCCGGCTGGATATTGACCACGTAGTGGGTCACTATTCCATTGGGCAGCGACGGCGGCAGCCACGAGAGACGCGCGGAGAACGAATTGATGGAGACTACGGTAGCGTTCTGCACGGGACCCGGCCGATCCTGAACATATCGATTGGGTTACGGTATTCATACTTTGCAGAGGCCGACAAACTCATTGTAATCGCATTAGAAAATAGTGTTTTTTTAAAGGAAAATGAGATGAGAATGAGATCAGCTATTATAGATCGGCGAGTGTATAAATGAAATGCGTGAAGCATAGCTGAAATTGAATTTTCGCTACCAGTCAAAAAAGAGTCTCTTGTGCTGAATATCACAAACAAAAAACAATAAATAACATAATAATAATAAACTCGCCTGTCTCGTCACGAATGACAGCGAGCGCATCGTCCGAGAGGCAGCGGGGCACGAGGAGGTCGAGGAACCGCACAGCACCTTGGTAATTAATTAGGTTAACTAATTAAGTATTATAAAAATAAATCAGTTTCGATTACAACCATTGAATACCGTACCTGCGTGGTGGCCAGGTACTTGGTACTTGAGTGGTTAGTTAATTAATAAATTAAAATATATCAGTCATCGATCGCATCCATCAACTACAGTACCTGTGTGGTGGCTAGGTACTTGTGGAAGGGGCGCAGGCCGTCCAGTGGAATGTCCGATGTGGGCGCTCCGAGGGGCAGGTGACTGCAATGTAGAGTTCGAAATATGAGTCGCCGTCTCTTCATTTCCCACACTCTCTCGCCTCTTTGACCGGTGAGAGAGTGTGTGAAATGAAGATACGGCGACCCGTATTTTGAATTCTAATGAGAACTTTCCTCAGTTTGCATGCTCTTTCACCACTTTGACCGGAGAGAGATCACGTGGAAAGAAGAGATCATTCTAACAGTTCCCCTAATTTCATTTATCGATGCGGCGGTTATGTTTCACACAGAGCATATTCGCGGCGGTGATGTTCGCAGTCGATCGTATTCTTGTTTCTTATTCTTGAATTTAAGTAAAAAATAATCCATCATACCGATCGAACACAGCCAATCCATTCTCGTCCGTGACCACGAGCAGTGTTTGACATTCGGGCTGCGTGAAGTTCTTCTGCGAGAGCAGCGAGAGACGAATCGAGGCGACTGTCTTGGCTGGAAAAAAATATATCGGTAAGCTGCTGAAACACTTTAAATACGTGTCACTAAGTGATCCAAAATGAGTTAGATAACATCATTATTTGCATTGTATTGTATTGTTTGCGACAGTTTTGACTGCAATGAACGCATCTAAGAATTCAACGTCGATTCTGCATCGTGTATCAAGCGCAAATATTGCTGGAAAATGCAGATCAACTCACAGACAGAGTGCAGCGTAACATCGATGGGCGGAGGCGATATCCTTATCGATTCGTCAAACCGCGCATCCGAAACGATTCCCGACTTGGTGACGGTGTACAGTTGCACCTGCAATCCATTCACTCACTTTAGTCCTCCAAAACTGTTTTATCTTAGCAGGCTGAGACGCAACGTTTTCTGTTGAGCACTATAACACTATTCGATAGCACTAACAGCCGGCTTTACCGGTGGTTCCACCTAGTGTTGCCTTACGACTGAAAACATCGCTTGATGCGATACTTTACCTTTACTTTTACTATTCGATCCGCTTCCTTCGATTTCGATATTCGATATTCTATATTCGATACCTCGAAATAGGGAAAAACCAGACCTTGTAGCACTGTCCCTGCGTGAGATTCGATATGAAGATGGGCTTGAGGGTGTACGGAGAGGTCTCGAATTGTCTTGTCTCGTTCCGCGATGGTTGCGAGAGGCGCGCGTGGAGGACGGAATCGGAGCCGACGACCTGCACAATGCAGACTATTTATCAGTAGTCACAAAGTTAGACTGATCAAAATGGGGGGGGGGTATCAGAAAGCTGTTCTTCTTTCACAAAGGAAGAACGGATTATAATTTATTATATTTATATCAGGGGTCGCGCTGATAAGGAAAGTCGAGACCAAGCAATAGAAAGAATAACTACTAAAGAGCGACCGTTGTTTTGATTATGAGCTGATGTGGCACTTTCAATTTGGCCATGTGTTTCTACTACTGAGCTCACCTTGTTCCACAATTGTTTCAGCTTCTCAATGAACAGATCGGAGACGGGCCACGCGATCTCCAGTCCGCCTCGAGCTTCCTGTCATTGTATTTGTTTTGAATTATTTTTCCTGTAAAACACGTTATCACACGACAATCGAATGTACAACTCATACAGTACTTTGTGATCGCTGTGAAACCTAAATGGAAACAACTTTCAAAAGCATTGCCGGTTATGGAAATGTCATTTCTTTATTTCCAATATAGAAACGACGTACGCACACGCAAGGAAGAAATAAATAAGATATAAATAAACGAGGAACATACCTGCACACTCAGCCCGAACGCGGTCATGTCGAAAGCGGGCGGGAGGGCGAGACTCCGTTGGACCTTCGTGCTGCGGGTGGAGAGGGATGTGGTCTGGACGGACAGCTGGAAAGGGAAGTTCTTCCTCTCTTGTCCTCTTCTAGCTACACTAAGAAGACTACAGTGCATCTTCACTATGACAATAATTGCCGAGTATCCCCAATTGATTCATGAGTTCATCATAATTCTTTAAAAACGTGATTTCCTGATCAACTGTGTACATTAGCGAACTTTCTGCATTTCCAGTCAATATTGATCAACTCTAACCTCGTATCGCTCCCCCGGCTTGAGAGGGAGGAGGAACTCGCAGCTGGTCTTGTTCGCGTCCACCTTCTCCGTCATCTCCAGGCGATCAAGGGTTTCTGAACGCGAATATTGTCAAAGTGTAACCCCTAGCCATACATATTGGCACTACAATCATAGTTTACATGGGTGCTTATCATGCCGAAATGTAGCTTGTTGAAGTAGATATCAACTAACCCGACACGACGCTCAACGCGCATCCATCAATCCGTCCCTCGGCCGGCACATCTGCCCATATGCGGTACTTGGACGACCATGTGTCGGGACGAATCTGCGGTTATTTGGAATATTATTAGAGCAACCACGGTAACACTACAGACTCTAGCAAAGGCATTTATGTCAAAATCGCTCATCAACAAATTCACGCTACTCTACTCGCTCTGCAGTCTATTCTGAACTATGGGGAGGTATTACTCACATTGAAGGCCGTCGGTGGGCGTGGTCGCAGTACGTGCTCGACGGTCACTGGAGAGGAGGCGGCTGAGGACTTGACCACCTGCAGAGAGCATCATGATCGATGTAAAGATGTAAAGCGACTTTACGTCGTAAGACAACGCTCGATAGGATCCACTAGTAAAGCCAGCTATGATCGAAAGCTTAATATCAACATAGTTAATTTTTTTACACGATAAATGAGGATACTACTAGCACAACAATACTGTTCCTTGATCAGTAGTGCACATGAAACATATCGAACAAGCGAAATCATTCCAAACAAAATCATCGGAAACCTGCGAGTTGTTTCTAGTATATCATTTGTCGATTTCCCATCTCACTTACCGTAACCGAGAACAGCGCAGCCACTCCCGGCGCGAGTCCATCGCACGCGGAGAACGAACGGGTTGAAGAGGCGGCGGATTCCTGAAATCGCCAATATTTATTGATGTTTTTCTAGCTTTTGTAATTTTGTTTCACACCATAATGATAAAAGTTCATTAATTTCCACAGCTCACAGCACACAAATTTGTTTAATCTGCTAAATTGTTGATCCTCTGTAGTTGAAATCAACGACAAGAGAGGCTACACGGGTTTTTTGTTTTGTTTTTAGACCATAGGTTTAACAATTCAATACAAATTCGTTACTTACCTTCTGCACGTCTCCCCCGGGCGGTCCGTAGGCGATCTCGAAGTGGTCGACGCCCGATTCCGGAGGCAGCACCCACGTGAGATTGATGCAGTTGGGCAGGGCGTCCACGGCAGTGAGGGAGGCGATCTTGGAGGGCTCTGAATGGGGGTAGATTACGCCGAGTATTGGACCAACACTATCAATCGAATACTCAAAACATGTTCTATCGGGGAATTTTTATATTGGACGCGGTACGGCTGCAGAATTACATCAGCGAAGAATGACATGTTTAAGGCGTCATTGTGAAACACATTCTGCAAATGGAAGGAGGCAGTGAGGGAGGCGCTGAGTGGAGTATGATAAAGGTAAAGTTTCTTCCACAATAGCATAAGGCCGGGTACGGTGTGCGGGGACGGGCATGGAGTATGACAAACCGGGTCTATATCAGGCACATCGTATGTGATAATTTTTTTACTGTATGCGATCTCTAGTCAGAATTGAATCCGCGCAGAATGGCAAGTCTATGGCGCGCTCGTGAAACACATTTGCACTCTTCTTATTTCTTTTACAGAACGGGCGGCATTAGAACCTCTGCTTTACGTTTTTAGTGAACATTAAATAAATCAAATCAAATCTCACTGGTAGTCAGGACGTCCTGCCACGGCTTGCTCCTCACTCCTCCCTTCACAGCGACGACGGAAACGTCGTAGTCGTGACCGGGGTTCAGTCTGAAAGTAGGTAAATGTAAAGGTGATACAGATATTCCTCGCTTGGGATATCGCAAGCCTATTTTGTCTGGAGGCATTACTCTTTTTTTCCGATAGCATGTTGTTGTTGTTAACGAGAGTAGAACCGGGCAATGCTAAGATCATAAATATACCGATTGAGGAAGAGCTCCAACTGCTTCTGTCCGTCAACATTCGACAGTTCGATCGGGGCGAAGGCTTCGTCGGGAGAAACTTGTCGATACGTGATCAGAAAGGAGTCCTGCAATCGATACTTACTCATTGAAGAAATACATGATGAGAAACACTGACTGATAAGTTCCACCCATGAAATGAATTTCTTTCAGAGAGAGTAAATCACATGTTTTTTTCGATGATGAAGAGATTGATAAGAAAGATAAAATGCCCACCTGCAGCGCCTTGTCAATCAGATTCGTCTTGAGCGTGATGTTCGTCTCCGTGGCAACGATAGACGCACCACGGGAGGAGAAGTTCGGCGCCTGAAAGTATGAATGTTTTATAAATTTTCTTCCACTTACAAATGTAGCGCTCAAGTGTTTCTAACAATTTCGAATATGTTTCACACAATTCATAAAACGCTAGGTCTCCGGCAGTATCCAATCGTTCTCTCTAGAGTCGCAAAAAAATAAAATCTCACCTGCGGGTCCATCATCACGTCCTGCTCCTTCACTACGGTCGTCGTGTTGTCCTTCCGACCGAGCAGCATCACTCTGCAATTGATTGGAGATAATGAAAACGATTCTTGTCAAGAGCACTACGTTCTCCCCTGTCTGACAAATATCATCGCTAAGGAACAATGAACTATGAAGTTTTATAGCAGTTGATCGGGCAGATTCAGCAGAAGAGATCCGGTAAATGTCAAAAAAATTTCCTATTACAAATCCACAGTGATTTTTGCAGGCAACTCTTGGAAAACTCACTTGTAATGATGTCCCGGGTGCAGGTTGTGGATGTTGATCAGGGCCGCGTTCGTGCCAGAAGCGAGGAACGTCCGCACCGCACCCTTCACGTTGTCCTCACTGAAATTGGAAGGTTGATCTTTGATCCTTGGCTGAGTGGTCGACCTATTGCTACGAGTTGATCTTTGATCTTTGATCTATGAATAATGAAAAACTTACGACATATCCAGCACTTTCGCGATGTACTGCGAGAATTTGTGCTTGAGCGGCGTGAGGCGAACGACGATTCTGAGAATTTCGGAAATAAAGATTCAGTTAATTAAATAATTTGCATAATACCGCATTTTCCTGTACACAATAGAGAGCCCTTTCATCTTTATTACGTATTTTTAAATATTAAAATTATATTTTAAAAAATCAATTATAATTATTACCTGCTCGACGGTTCCTTGTCATCCTTGGCGATCGTAATATTCGCTGCATCCTGAAATTAATTTCAGTCCAAACCCATTGATTTAGGCACCAAATCGACCCCCCTTGCCATGACCCGTTCATCCCCAATCCACTAATGTTTCTTCTTTCCTGTCCCCTGCTTTCCCCTCCCGCAAACTAGTCCCCGGATATGTCACAAAAGTCAGCAGAGAGGTACGACCATTTACCTCTCTCCCTTCGTTTACATGACAAATCGGTACAATTGTCTGCACAATGTCAAGAGCCAATCAGGAACGAGGTGAGGATCAAATGAGGATAAGGACCAATACGAATCGGTATTTTAGGATGGAGAATTCGTCTGTACATTTTAGCATCGATAATGGTGAAAAGACAAATAACGAACCTGAGGAGAGATAGTGTCCGTGGGCGAGGTGCTTGCTGCAATGAAAATATATCACAATTTGCATTTTTTTCTGCCTTTCCCTTTTCGAAATTGACGTAAACCCGAAATGGCGTCCAAATTAGTGATACAGGTGAATTATGAACTGGGTTCCTACTACTTCCGGGACCAGTTTCCCCCATGAACTTTCACTCTTTCCATTGAAGATGGACAGTTGAGTGCCCTTCTCTATCTAGGAACGCTTGAGTGGTTGGTGGTCCTTCTTGAGGCGCCGCCAAAGAAGGCGTAAATAAGAAGATGGCGAGGTCATTCGGGAAGGGATGACCATGGTGAACCATCTTCCATGGTCTCCTATTTTCGCGTTCTCTTTCGTCGATAATCTCATCACACCGAATGTGGCGATTTTTTGCTGCTCGTGAATGAGTAGATTTTGCTCATCACCCAATAATAGTCCCAACTTTCAGACATGAAAATCTCCAATACACATCTAGCAACATTTAGCTGATCAACTTTCGCTCCGATTTTCCATTGAATGGCTCAAGTGCGGCAATACTTCTGACCCCTCGAGGAGTCCACATGTCAAAACAAACACGCCCAACTTGAGACAGACAGCGAGGCGCTACACTCTGTGACAACACACATGGATTGTAATCCAATCTTGGCGCTCTGATGCTCTCTCGATTCCACCTGGTCTCTCGTTCGTCAGCCAGAGCGAGAGATCAGGCAAAACCGAGAGAGCGCTAGAACAATGGGAGGTGCAAAGAAGTAAAAGCGGTGTGTGAGATGTTAGCCGATCTACGGAAGGAATCACGCAGCGATTTTCGAAATGGGAGATCCATGGGAAATAACCGTGAGAGTTTTTCCGACACGGAAGGATCAGGATTTCACGCCACGCGTCTACCGCTGTGTGAAATGCAATCCATTTTCGGCAAAATCAATTAATTTTGAAATAAAAAATTCGCTTACCTGTGTGGGAGAGGCAGACAAGCAAGAAGAAGAGATAGAGGAGGGGCAGGCTTTTCAGCTGAAATTATATGAGGTTAAATATTTTTAGTTGTTTTCAAATTTAATGCCCTCCACTCCAAGCAGTGCTTGACTATCTGAGTCAGGGTCTCTGATGAGTATCTTTAGTTGAGATTTACCCCTTCTAAACTGTCAAGCTTGATCAACATTCGATCGCTCTCCATCCGAGCTATTTCTCCCCCATTCGCTTGTGCTCTTTCGTTTCCTCTTTTTGCGAGCGTTCTTCGGCTATCACAAAGCCGGTCCGAAGAATGAACGGACGCTCTCTACGTTTGATACGCACTATAGCTGGTTAGACAGAATGAGAGAACGTGCGAAATTGAGAGGGTCAGACGAAACGCGCGCATTCCATTGAAATCACAACAATTCATAACGAATCGGTAAGACACTTGATCGTTTCGCTTCAATAGTAAATGTTTAGTGGAATTTTCGTAGTTTATATCAAGAAATGCGCGATGAATGATACAGCCTCAGGCGATCAAGTAGTTACGAAACCTGCTCCTGTCTATCAGCACCTTCTACCTCTCTTTTATGGCCAATAAATAACGGCGGATCATCATCACGCGGAGTGGTTTGGATGTGTTTCAGCGAGCGCTCAAAGCCCGAATGCTCTCGTATTTTTAGTTTTGCTCAGCTCAGCACAAGAATTATAAATTTTCGGTTTAGCACATAGCAAATTCGTGATCTACGCGACTCTGGATGATCATTAAAATAAAATTCTGACCCTGCATCTAAGGATCATCGATCTACGGGGAGTGGTGTGTCGCAGGCGATTTGAGGGTGTTATGTCATCGCGAGGGATCTGAAATATCCGAAAATACGATATATTTGGCTAAATATTTAAGCAAAACGATGCGATAAACGAGTACACAGTACGAAAATATGGAGACAATAACGTGTATAATGATTTTAGATGAGCAAATGAATTCGATAAACATGTGAAAGACACGTTGTAAGGATAGGAGATCAGTAATGGAACGGAACGAACTTTCGAATGGCACCAATCACTCCGCCAAACCGTTCCGTTTCCCCAATTGCCCTCTCTCTCTAGGGGCAAATCGTTCCAGAAAGGGCCCCCGTTGGGCATCATCAATGCAAAAAGCGAGCGCGCGCTATGCTAAGAAGGCGGGCGTAATCAGTTAAGCTGACAAGCAGCCTGGAGAGCGGTTGGAGGGAGGGAGAGAGTGGAGAGAGAGGGGCAGAGAGAGGAGGGGAGGTGGTGAGACAATGGAGCCTCCTCAGAGAGCCGACACACAAGGACAAACACTCCGGGGACAGTATATCTATCTAGGGGGGTCTCTTGACTCTCTCTTTCCCATTCCTGATCTCTCTCCTGATGCAAAGCAATGCGGACAATGGGAAAGAGGGAAGATTTGTTGAGTGAGAGAGAGAGAGACAGTAAGGGGATGCGAGAAGGTGAGATATGCGGTGACCGGAAAGTGAAGAAGAAACTACTCACTAATGGACGCGAGTTATTGAACCAGTCGGGAGACACTCAGGTGCGAATAAGGCGGAAGGGAGTAGTGACGATTAGAGACGGCGGGACAGTAATCATAGAGCAGATCAGGTCAGATCAGAATAGTATTAGAATATTATACCGGATACATGATTTTCTCATGATGATATCTTAGGTTGTGCTTGTGACAAAGAAAAAAACGACATATCTATCACGCGGCAACATTTCATTGACACTCGCAACAGAAAAATACTTGGAATGAGATCTAGGAGTGGTAAACTCTCAATTCGATTCGCCCCTTCATTTTCAAACAACTGACCCCTATGACTCAGCCAAAGGGGGGAGCCCTAATGGATTAGGGCGGCTGGTGCTGGAAAAAGGTAGTTGAAATGCGACAGATGGAGTTGAATCATTTAAGGTTCCAGGTCTGGGTCGAGCAATGGCCTTTTGGGCGCGTAGGGATCTCACAGCTCCCTACAATTTCAGCAATCATTATGTGGGCTAAAACAACACAGTTCTAAAAAATGAGATAAAAATGGCACATAGCCGCGCAAGAAACAGTGATTTTCTGCAGGCTGAGTATGATCTGACTATGGGTGGTAGACATGCGTGAGTCAGTATGAAAAGGGTTGAGTAATGCTCCTGAGGACAGTGCGAGAGAGCATGACGAATTGAGAGACACGAACAAAGGTTTGATGGTGCAAGCAGAAGAATGATTCAGACGATGCGCCAATTGGTGGCGAGTGGGCGAAGCGAATGGGATCTGGTCAGGGGAAAAGAAGACGAATTCATGCTATCTCATCAATCAGAGAAGATGAGAGTTAAAGGGAAAATGGGAGAGGCAGAGAAGCAAGGAAAGAAGTGCTTTGATGTGTGTGAAAGAAATTGATGAAGCTACTGGTCAGTGATGAATGATAGAGAGGAGGAAAGAGAGAGGAAGAGAGGGATGTACTAAAGCCCGGGCCGCGTCAACCCTTTTGATTTCTTCAGTCGATTCAAACTTATCGCGCTGGAATCAATACAAAGATCATAATTTTTTTGTAATTGATCAATCAAGAACACTCGAACGCCTAGATTCCGAAAGTATTGATAAGATAGCCCAATCAAAGACGCGCGGATCAAGCCACGCCATTCACCGGCTCTCCCCATCCGTAGATAAGATACAACAGCAATCCAGAATTGGGAGGGGGAAGTGCTCTGACAGCCGATCTCCCTCTTTAGAAGCGTGCCTGGAGCGAGAAGCGGCGCGCTCTTCTCATTTGACACATTCTCTCGTCGCTTTGACCAGCGAGATAGTGGGTGGAAAGATGAGAGACCCTTTGAAAGCGTGATGGAGTGGAGAAGCGCGCGAAAAGCGATATCTCCTCCTCTCCAGCGCGCGCATTGCATGCCATTGAGAGGCAAGAGGAGATGTGAAAGCACCTCACCGATTCCCCTGAGATCATGGGACGAAATGTGAGGGAAGAATGATGGATTGACCTCAGTTATATGCTTTAGGAAAGAAGTTTCGAAATTACTGCTCTAAAAAGCTCCACGAGGCAGATCAATTATTGCTGAAACATAACTGGCTCGAGCGGTGACGAATGATTCTCGTTATTGCACTGTTTTCACACTGAATTCTTACTAGGACAGCATGGGCAAATTTTCCAAACAAAGTGATCTTTTTTTATATTTGTTTAATAATCTCATTCGCGAGCATTGCATCAATGATTTTTTCGAAGCTGATCAATACCTGGTGAAACATAACTGGCGCGCGCGTTGATCACTCAAACATTTTTCTTCCTATCAACATTCAAAAAAAGAAAATTTGAGACGGCTTGCTGGCTGAGACCAAAATACAATCACCCTCTCCTTCAGAGGGAGAAAAGTGGGGACCACCCTTCTCTCACGGATATGGTGTCGACTGTGCGTGAAGTGCTGTATTTTTGCGGAAGAGAAGGAGGTGAAATTCGAGCTGGGTCTTCCACTTTGAGAGGGAGGGAAGGAGGGTGAAGTGTTCCCTCTTCCTGACGAGGAGGCGAAGGGAACAAGGAATAAGCGCTGGAGAATAGACTCTAGTCAGCGTTCACATCGCATGTTTTGAGGAAGATCAGTATTTTTTTGTCTTTTTTTAAAAATTAAAACCTGAGATCAATATTAATGCGATCAGAAGGTGTGACTACCCTTGCACATTTGAAATCATAGCTATCTAATCATGTGGAATTTGGTGACAGCTGCGATTCGAGCGGGTGGTACGAAAGAGAAGGTATATTCTTGCAAGCGGTAACATCACAAGGAAAGCGCGCGCTTTCCTGCTGACCGGGGCGCGCGATAATTAAGCAGGAGGAGGAAGGGAAGGAGGGAGCAGGAGGAATTCGATCTTCCTCCTACCTCATTTCCTCCTTCCAACCGACTCGAGAAGTGCCTGCTAATTTGCGAGAGCGCTGTTTGCACTTTCAGGGGAGGATTACAGTCAAGGAAGCTGTTCCCTCTCATCAGGATAACATTTAAAAGTGGCAAGCGATCTATTAGAGTGTTTTTTTAAATTGGTACAGAACATAGAAAGCCCTTGATCACGGGACAGAATAGGTTCTCAGTGCTTGCTTTGAGAGTGATAGAGCCATTCTCAGCAAACGATCAGTTTTCGGTTAAACGATGGGTTCTAACGCTTGAACGAGAAAACGATCGGCTGTGAATGAATAGACTAGGGCAACGATAAAGGGACGTCTTCAAGACAATAGATCAATGTGAGACGAGGAAATGCTTGATAGCCGTTCCTGTTTTCCAGCCACTCGATTTCTGCATGATATTTGACACCGGACAGTTGGCAATTGCTAACTGATTAGAAGAAATGCACAACTTCACGAAAAGTTTACTGATCAGTGCTTCCAAGAAGCTCGAAAATGAGAATGGTGTGCTGTTCGAGAGGGTGAATGATTACGAGAAGGGCAAGAATGAGGAAAAAACGTAAAGGTAAATGGATCACGTTAATCTAGAAACTTATGACCAGCCGGTGATTACTGCTAGGCCAGCATGCGGCTTAATTTTGAGAAAGAATATTCTGATCAACTTTCCTGGATGAATGGCGCGCTGTTCGAGTGAGAATGATTGTGAGCGGGACGGGAACAAGGCGGCGGATGGATAGAAAACACGCTTGGTCAAGGCGCTAAAGACGAGAAAGAGAGAAGAGGGAGAGGGAACAGTTATCCAGATCTCGATCTAATCCCATAGGGCACACCCCGGGAGATCGATCAATTAGCCAGCAGGGGGAGGGAATGCGGGAACTGTATGTTTTTAGAGGAAATCACTGCACGATAAGCCCTATACATTAGTTTTTTTTATTTAAGAAGAAGACTGAAGAGGGCTGAACTGTCGAAAGAAGGTTCTACAAGCAGATCAACGCACGCCGAAACATAACGAAACTTGTTGAAGATGAGCACTAAATTTTCAAAAAAGTTACAGAAATTAGATGCTGAAAAAAATCAGATGAATTCGAGGACAATTCCAAGATCAGATCGTAAATAAACAAGGAGAACTGAAATGAGAAAGAGAGAGAGAGCAGCAAAGGTATGAAATCAGGGCAAGAGCGCGCGCAGGACTGACTGTTCACGATAGAGAGATGGAATAGAACAGAGGGGAAAGAAAGAGTCGGAGGGGCAGGGGCGAAAAGTGGATTGGTAGAGGAGAGCGTTCAATGAAGGTCACTACTGTGTAGAGGTATGGGAGTCAGGGAGAGAATCGTTTGAGTCTCTTAATTATGCCTGATCTCTCACCGGTCAGTGAACAGTAGTGATGTCAGGGGGAGAGAGGCAGGGAGAGAAAGGAAGACTCGGTAGTAGATAGGTAATTGGGCATGTGAGAGAGAGAGAGGGAATGCCGCTGGCCATGTGTGGATGAATGGACTGGACATGAGGGCGCGATATCTTTCCGGATGGATGGATAGTCTTTCATTTTTTTGGACCTTTTGACTTTTGCGCGCATGATCTCCAAGGAGAAGAAAAGAGAGATGACAATCGGTGGATTGGAGCTGGAAGGTGTCCTAAAAATTTTTTAATCAGTCTGATTGGGAAAATATTAAGCTGTGTGTTCCAGTTCAATTGGATCAACGTGAACCGCAAGCCAAATGAGTCCGCGCTGAAACACATCACAAGTCAGAGACAATGAATTGAGAAGATCAAATTCGGAACTTACTGCCTGATGCAAAGACAGAACCAACGTACTTGAGACAGACCAGTGGTGACACCTCTAGTGTTTCCCCTCATGGGACAGGACAGTAGTGTTTGAGAATACATTAGGAAGGAAGAGGGAGAGGGCTTGACTCTCTCCATTTCGCCTGCTCTCTCGCGATGTCTGACAGGTTGGGTGGAGAGGCGCAAGTGTTTGCTGATGGTTCACTGATGGAATAGTTGATTGCGCTACGACACACTTTCGGGTTACTGCATCATTTATGAACTGTATAGCCGTTTTCGGTCGATTAAGTTGGGCTATTTATAGGCTTGTGGCGAAATTCAATAAGCGCATTTTCATCTAGCATTACTGTTCATGAAGCTAGACTCAATGGTTGATCTGGAATGATCAATTCGTGAAAGAGCAGATCAAGAACGGGTCTTCAACCTGTGATATTTCTCATCTATTCAAGCCGTTCTCCTCTAAAAAGCGTCAAGAACATGTACTGAGCGATCATTAAGAAGCGGATCACAGCGCATTCTTATTGTTTTTTTTGCAATACATCGCTCATGCTCTCCCAACTTAATAGAAATCGGAGACCGGGGTAATAATAATTGCGGATTTCCCGAATGAATCTCGCACACACACAATAAGTGAACAATGAACTCTCCTCCTTGATTGACTGAGGAGATCGAAGGTCAGATATGTGAATAAGAAGGGCGCAATAAGAGCATGAGAACGGAAGGAGGAGAAAGATGTACTATAATTGTCTACGAAATAAAACTAGGATTCTGGAGAGACAGAAATCAAGATACTTGATGCGATTTAGTCTGACCGGTCAGAGAAGGTTGTCAGTTTACGAGTATTGTGAGTTAGAGAACGGCTAGAGATCATGGAAATGGAGAGAGGCAGACGATAACTCGATGCATATCGAATGACTCTCTCAGAGGGAGAGGTCAGTGAACGTTGAAGAAACACTTGAGAATGGGCTGTATACAGATTATATGGATATCTCTATCCACTTGAGGTCTTTCTCTCTCTCTCTTAAGAAAGAGATAGTTTATGGGGCCAACGGGGCCTGGATTGGGAAGAGATACATTGAGTGATCTGGAGAGCTGGAACCAGTAGCAAGTAGATTATCGGTTTGAGAACGTGATGGTGGAACTAATGGCGAGAGCCTCTCCTTATCTAATCAATCAGTTATTGGTAGCGCGCAGACGATCCTCGAGGCAAGTACGTTTCACAAAGAATATATCAGATAATGGAGTCATGGAGATGCAATAATTCTTCGATGACAAATTTCCAGAAAAATAAATCACACAAAGTCAAGATGTGTCCGGCACGATTGCTTAAAGGACGGTGCAATGGAAAGATAGGAAGCACATATTTTTACAAACATTTTGATAAAACGCGATTCAAAGCAAGTACGTTTCACAGTGAACAGATCATTCAATATACGGAGAAGCAACAATGTTTATATTACAAATAAGTATAAAGTAACAAATGCTGACCTTTCTATAATAAAATGAAAGGATGGAACCACGCGCTTTGACTGGCAAGACGGCACAATGGCGGAGGGTAAGATTACCTTAGACTTGTCAAGTATGGGTACAACCTTGAAGGAGGAGAAGGAGAGGGAGCCTAACTACTTACCCTCTTCCTTCTCCTCCGAGGAGGACCGGACTGTATTACCCTTTCCCCTTCTTCGATACCGGTGCAGGAGACGGAAATGAGAGAGTGCTGAGAAAACGAGTTTCGCTTGTCTGAGTCTTAGGAGGTCGATTAACCGATCGGGAAAGGCGAAGGTAGCGAGGACAATGGCCCGACACTCTTCAATCGCCGTACTCTCTCGCCGGTCAGATAGAGCGAGAGCGCAGGGCGATATGAGAAAGTCAGAGTGTTGCTTAGAGAAGAAGATCGGGAGTGGCGGAGAGCGAGAATGGCAGTAGTATGTAGTAGATTAGAAGTGGAGATTACGATGAACACTCGTTTCTGACGTGGGCGAGGATGAAACTTAATTGTACAGTATGGTTAGAGTTTCGAAATCGTCTCTTCTTTCGCCACACTCTATCGTTGCTCTGACCGATGAGAGAGTGTGTGAAAAAGAGAGGAGAGAAGGCAGCCTAATTGTACAGTGTGTATCAAGAGGCTCTTCATTAGATTGAAGTGCGCGATGAGTTTTGTTGAGAATCATCGTACTATGCAATTTTCAGCAGCCTTACAAACGTATTTTCTTCGAGACTAAGTTTGTTCTGTGAATTTTATTCTTTTTCGTTTACTATCCCGTCAGCTGGCCTTCCTGATAAAAATTGGTAATCGTCGTTTTCATTGTCAATTTACCCAGACTACCCTCTTTCCTGACAGCCTCCCCCCATCCCCTCCCCATTAGGTCATTCCTTCCTTATCTCCACCCAATCATCGATTGTCGCTGCTCTTGACCTCCCTTCTTCCTCCTCCTCTCCTTCTTTCCATTAGCGGGAGGTTGTAGATTCGTCAACCGATAACTGAGCTAACGACAGGAGGTTACGAAAGGTACTCGCTGCGTAATTAGAATGACAGCTAAATTCGTGGACTTATGCGGGGCTTTCTGATTAGAGGCACTGATACGTTAACCATAGCAATTGAAACTACTTCTCCAATACAGGATATTTTGGGATTTTCAACATCATCGCAGCTTCAATTAAATAGTGTCAAGTATCGGAATGACATCTCATTTACAGAATCTCAAACATCACACTACAACACGAGCATGGTGAATCATTGCAAACGTATCAGCTGGAAATAGGACACCACCAGGACCTTCTAAGCAGGCTTGTTAGCCAAGTCATGCACGGCAGATATGGAGAGGGCGGCAGTAACGGTCTCCATTTCAGTCCTGGCTCTTGTCGGTTAAATACTGTTAGATAGCGTGTAAAACGAAGAGTTTCAGATATGGAGAGGCGAGGCGAGGGCGTGGGGACACGTGGTTGAAAATGGAAACAGCTAGCAGAATTTGACCTTTTTGTTTGCTTCGTTTCTGCATTCCCGGAATGTTTCGAATATACTTTTTCGTGGAATAGATTTCAGTATTATGTTTACGCTGTTTGTTTATCGCTACCAACACCAACATCAAGCTGCCAAAGCCCCGGCCCATGACCGGAATGCACACTGACTTACTTGTTGTTTATTTCCCGCTAAGTGTGATGAAAAATGGTCCAATGACGTCGGTAAAAACACCTACACGCAAAATGGAAATGGCGCGAAAATATCATGCATCCGGAGCATGTTTGCTACAAGTGAACGGCTAGCGGCTACTCTAATGTGATTTGCCCGGTAGCCAGCGCGTAATCGAGTCTAGCATGACGACATCTGAATTTAATTTAAATTAGGTATGAGGAAAGGAGAAAAAGAGAGAAATGACGACCTATACCCTAATTTTGCGCTGCATTCTATGAACTGCCCTCTTTCCAGACAATTTTCTGTACCCTAGAATGTAGTTTGATTCTTTTAGAAAGATCAACTGCGTTAATGTCTAGCAAACAACTATGATTGAACTGTGCTTTCGGGAACGGCGCTCTTTAGGCCGCTACACCTCACTTGGTTAATGTATTCGAAGCACCTCTGAGAGGCAATAGTGCTCAAGCAGCGTCATTTCACTCAATTCACTAGAATAATCATGTTCGTCATTCTCTAGTCATTTTTTGACATCCCACCCCCGAAGAGACTACACTTTTGGTATGTTTCTCACTCGATTATAAGGTGTAATCCGTCTTTGAAAGTCCTTCGTCCAATCGGAAGTTGAAGCCGGTTTCGCATCAGACACTCGCTTGAACTTTAGCTACTTTCCGTGCCGCAAATAGCAGTGTAGGCGTTGGCGGGATAATTTGGTCGATTGCTCCTTGGCTGCTTGAATAATTTCATTTTACCGTTTCACGCTAATCGCATTTTTCGTCAGTAATCGACGGGGCCAATTGACCAAGGGAACGATAAGCTATCGGAAGTCAGAGAAGACGTGATAGCGAGCGAAGTGGAGAGACGAATATGACGATTCTACTTCGGGGAACAACTGCTGCTTCTCTGTGCAGTCTAGTTGAGTTAGGCGAGACGTACACTCCTAGTTTCCCATGCTCTCTCGCTTCGTCTGACCGACGAGATACCAGAGACGTCTTTCAAAGAACTTTACTCTGCAGTTGAGCCCCCACTCAAGCCGTCGGGCTAATCACTCTCTTGAAATGAGTTCTTCCGAGTCGTCAAAATCACTCTGCAAGAGAAATAACCCCCTGACGCGGCGGCGCATTCCATGACACCCCCGGACTCGAAGCTATTTCATCCCACTCGCTCATCTTTTTGTCTGCGTCTACTTCGTATTTTGTGCACCTACGAGCGTCTGGCAACCTTTTCGCGCATTTTTGTCGTATAAAGGCCACAGGTCCGCCCATTTTAGCAGTGCGCTCTAAATTTGGCCGCGCAACAAACGTCATTTTGTGCTGCCCCTCTCAGATGACCATTACAATTCATTTGGTGTGCCATTTCATCATCTTTAGAGGTCCGGGATTTGCCACTTTACGGGGTGTTGATGTTGTTGTCGTTGTGGCGTCCGGCAGTTTCAGTGCCGGCATAATCTCCGGACTTACAATGTCCGGTGTCCGGTCTTGTGATACTTTCGGATGAATTGTTGATCTCGACAACAAAATGAGTGGTATATAAAGTGAACAAACAACGTTACGTTGACGTGAATAGTTTCAGCTCTTAGTGTAGTTTCAATCTTTGTCACGCACTATTAATTCTCGTAAAATGCATATTTTCAGCACTAACTGTAGCTTCACTCCCGATAGGCTCTACTTTTCGCACAATACTGTAGTTCAAATGACCTATTATCCTCTTGCAATCTAAATTAGGTACTTTCTCAGAATCGGGTCGTGTAGAACCCTTTTCGGGCCTTTCTTTCTAATTAACTCACTCACTCTTATTCACTATCCTGACCTTCATTTGCGGTAGTAATTTCCGAAGCCACGCCATTCCTTCTTCTGTTATTATTATTTCTACGGGAACTATGTGACGGTCCCGAGTGGCTTCTGGAACGACCCTGTTATTATCCTCTTTTTTACGGTAGATGATGATGCAGGCACCCAGAACTTTGTGGAAAACGATATTTTTTGCGCGTTATTATTCACGTTTCAGCCCAGTCTTATTTAGCGCGTGCGATAATGGTTGTGTGTAAACCGTTCAATTCGAGTATGCGTGGTGTGGCATGCAAACTCAAATTTGTTAACCTTTTCGTGAAAAGGCCTTTTCTGGAAGCCATTTTCGAAAAGTTTCTGGTCTAGAGCGTTCGCAAATTTACTCATGCCTCAACGAACAGAGATTCCGACACCCTCGTAAAATCCCGACTTATAACTGCAACATTTCGGTCGCTATGACCTCTTATGTCGAGTCCCCAGAGACTTGTACGTGATTTCCTCGAAGGGCTTACTACTCACAATTTACCATGTATTTCCTTCTTCCCTGGACCAATACGTCACAGTAGTAGGTGGGTGAAAAGCGTCAATTCAGCATAACGCGTCGTGGGCCCTTTTCTCGAGAGTAGTCTTTTAGCGAAATTGCAAAAAATGGTCCTCCTCGCTTTCGATGAATGAGTCATCACGACCCGTGTACTGTAGCGGTCTCTGCGAGTCAGCTGAGTTATGTGCTCGTCTCTTCATTCGCCATAGTCTCTAGTCGGTCAGACAGTGCGAGAGATCATTGCGATCTGAGAGAGTCAGACAATAGTTCAGCAGGTGTTAGCATTGGCCACACGAGACAATAGCTAGAGGAATGTGCGTTCTTCCGAAATCTCTATCCTGCCTGGGCGTGGTATCTAATGTTGTCGTCTATCGTCACGCACATTCTTTCTCAACTAGCATTCCACCGTTTCCATGATGTATCCTTATTCTAGCTCATTTTTTGAATTTTCCCTACATTTCTGCGAAGACATGCAGAATGAAGAGAAACATGAACACTTCCTCTTTTCTACCGATCTCCGCGTTTCGTCTCTAATTTGCATCAACTGACGAAACACCGCTCATATCTCCCTCTGCCTCTCTTCCTTTCACCTTGTCTCTCGCTAGCTAGTGAAGGTCATATAACGCTCAGAATGAAGAGAGTATCTCTTCAGCCGCTAGTCGCATTCGAAATAGCACCGTTCATCACTTTGGCATTTCTCCTTTCATTTGACGTCGAAACTATTTAATTGACCACTTTCAATGGGTGAAA
The DNA here is from genome assembly GCA_911812115.1 of Pristionchus exspectatus. Lineage (NCBI taxonomy): Eukaryota > Metazoa > Nematoda > Chromadorea > Rhabditida > Neodiplogasteridae > Pristionchus > Pristionchus exspectatus. The sequence continues at coordinate 18,297,279 of OU461584.1, read as the reverse complement.
ACGAGAAGCAGAAGATCTCTCCTTTTGACAGTCACGTTGTCTTTGATGGCCAGAATATCCCCCTCCCAAATCGCTCTCTCATTTCATTTCCAGTTCCAGAGCAATTGACCCGTTATTTATTCTCATTTCATTTTTTACCGTTTGATGCCGAGATTTTTCTTTCCCGTTTTCAAGTGACAATGCGTGGTTTTTTCCTTTTGACGCCAACTTCTCACAGTTTTCGTCAGTCTGACCTGCCCAATAACTGATGCATTAGCTCCGTTGAAGTTACGGACTATACTGAAATCACGGATTTGGGTGTAGCTTGACTCATTCAGTAACAAGGTAGTCAATTAATTGTCAAGTGCACCATGTCATGCGCAGTATTTTCGTCGAATAGCAGAGATATCGCTACACCTATCTTTCTCTCCATTTCGAATGATTCTTCGTCTCACCTACCTTACTGTACCAAGTTGTTTGAATAGGAGCTACATTCATATAGCTAGCATTCATGTTTTTCGTCAGAATCACTTATTGATCCGTTATCTTGACTTCATATTGCAGCAACGTTTCGGCAGGTGTAAATTCGATGCATCTGTTCAGCAAAGCTGTCTGAGGTTTATCGATACTAGCGCCACGACTAAGAATCACATTATTCCCACGCATTTTCCTAGATTTTGTACCTGATGCTTGCAACGTTGAGTTGAGCAGAAGATAGCTACGATTATTAGGGCGGTCAATTATCTGTTTGGTGAGACTTCATCCTGACTTATTCCGTACTATGTTTCTCCTATGTTTCGTCGCGCCTTTGCGTTTTCACTCGATTAAAAGGGTGGAGGAGCGAGTGCATGGAAAAGAGATGTGGCTAAAGAGCCGGAGAGGCTTCAATTCATCTGCTACTATGTCCATTTCGCGCCACCCTCTCACTATAGTCCCATTCGGTCATCTAGGGGCTATTATTTACTGCCTTCATTATTTGATATCCATGGAGCTGTTGTTACTAGACGCACATAGTTTCTACACACAAAAAATTGATGTCCGTGCACATACTCGGTGAATATCTGATGTGATCAGCGTAATTCCATCATTCACTGTAGTCACTCTGTTTTTGTCCATTGTTCACACCTCATGATGCCATCCTTTGGTCTCCAGAGATTGTGTTCGCTCATTACGCAGTTTGCTTGATACTCGATTAGCAAAGCCATTCCTTGTTCACTGTAGTCACTGCGATCTCTTTTGTGTTTTTATAAGTGAATGAACCATTTTTTTTCTAATCGGCAGTACACAATGTTCCGATCCCTTCATCTGTACTTATGTTCGGAGTAGGGAGAACTATTTCTTCAGAAGTCTGCGTAATCGTTGCTATGAAGATATTCGCAAATAGAAAGAAGTGTATCGAATAAGATAGAGAATGAATCGGTTTCCCCTCCCGTTTCCTCTCATTTCACTGTAGTCGTTGTGGTCATTTAGCCCCCTTCTCCTATTTACGAAGCGCAACGGTCAAAGAGATTGGCATGGGTGTGGGCTTCCTTCTAGGTTTGACTGGTCAAAACTCTCTCAATTTTGCATGCTCTCTCGCCTCTCTGACCGCCGAGAGAGTATGCTGAATGAAGATGCAGCTTCATGCCATTCCTACATCCCCATTTTCATTGGTATTTACAACGGTAATCGAGAGGCTTCGCTCCCCTTTCGTACTGTTCGCATTCATTTTGTGCTAAGATATTGAATGACTATTACTACACCATATTATGTTTGTTGCACAAATAATGTGAAACCTTGTAGTTTCTGTCCACTTACTAGACTCGAGTTGACAGGTTTCTATGATTATATCATGCGCGCTTGCTGATTGGATTAAAATTTCTGAATTCGTTCCGCATTTTCGAAGCCTCATTTTCTCATCATTTCCTGTGAACTCCATTTGTGTTCTCACTATCATCCTAATCTCAGCTATTTTTTCTCCCTAACATATCACTGTACGGATTCCGGCGCCAATGCATACTTCGATGGGGAAGGCAAGCAGCTGCTTTCGACAGTGGTCCGACGCTCTCCCTTTCTCATGCTATTTCTCCGCTCAGAGCCTATGAGCGTCTGAATTCGGAGTAGTAAAACGCGAAGAATTTTCGTAGATCCAGTGGTGCTTGTTCGGCCCCCGCCAGATCTTTGTCTACTCTGTTCGTGGGTTTATTGGTGATGTTTCCTGTTGAATAAGCCTTCCAGACGCGGCTGACACGTTTCTGAATAATGAATGAGCTACCCTAACGAAAAGGCGTTCTAAATCCGTCTAGAAGTACGGGCAATCATCTCTTCATTTTTTCACATTTTCCAGCCGAATTAACCACTGAAAAAGCGTTTGATATTTTTCTAATTACCCTTCATATATTTTTCGTAGCTTGGAACGCGAATGTCGAGGAATTAGTACTGAAAAATTACATCGCACCCCATATCCGCTTCTTGACTAGAACGTGGGAACACTGCCTCTCAATTCCCAGCCGCGCTCGTGCTGATTAATTTCACGCCCTCGTCATTCCTTACGCGAGATCTGGGATTGACTTCGCGCACCCCCGCCTTATTTTCAGCGCTGATCATATTTTCTTTCCTTATTTTCCGCCCCTTGTAGCACTATAATCTGACTGTTTTCTTGCTATTTCTGGCGTTTTGACTACTTTCCCGGAAGTGCGTTTTTTGCCTAACGAGGTCGTCTAGTCTGAAGTCATTTCGGAAAGCGGCGCCACATGCATAATAAATAGCTGGCGCAATGTGAGTCCACTCATCAATCATCGCGTTTTGAGCAGCAGTCTTCGTTATACTTTTTAGAGGAGAACAGCTCATTAATTAGAATGCAATGAATGTAACAGGTAATACTCTCTTTCGGAATTTGACCCACTTTAAAACCGATCGAGAAACTTTGCGAAACTAGGATGCCTCGAACACTCTATACCGAACCAGTTTCGCGAATTGTGATTCACACGCTTGCACAATACTGTGCCACGTTTGATCGCTCGTGCTGATTATATTTGCAGATGGCCCAAGGTCAGCACAGTTTGAGTTTACTCAGTTTTCTCCACTTTGACCAGTTACTGAGGCCTCTGCGTGTGTGAATTTGAACTTGTTATTTGTGTCTGCTCTGTATTTGAAGAGACACCAAAGCTATTTTGCACGATACGTCTGAGTGATGTGAGGCTCTTATGAATCGTCTGGCTATCTCCAGTAATCAGGAATTCTCGTCTGACCGATGAAATAGCGTGTGAAATGAAGTGAGTATGTGAAGAGGTTTTCTCTTCAGACTGCTTTTTGCCTGTTGATGCTCTTCTCTGATTCCGCTCTGTTATCAACATCATTAGGAGACACGATGCTCCGCCCATTTCTCCAGATTTGGGTGCACTATCATTACTGATATACCTTAGTTGGACTTCGTTTGAGACTTAGGTGGTACGGTGGCTAAGGTTAGATCCAGTAAGTCTTACTTAACCCCTGTCAAAGTCACATAATGACGAAAGCTGCCTGCCCGTTCTTTCAGCCGCTGTGCTCTGCAGTTTCTCGCCAAGCTGTTAGTGACAAGTCCGTGGCGCTTAGGGCCCCAACCTGCTCCAGCCCACTGCTCTCCACATTTCGCTTTGTCTCTCTGCCTTCTGACCGGCGAGGGATCACGCGAAATGAGGAGAGCCTCAACCGGGCCAGCCGAACTTTCAATGCACCTGTCTACATACTTATTCATGACGCACTGAGTCAAACCGATCGGAGACGTGTCACAACACAACTCTGAAGTGTTTAGTGAATAAGCCTCACAGGGTCCTCCGACATTCTTCATTTTATACACTTTCTTGTAGATACTTGTGTCCAGTGAGCGATAAAAATAGATACGAGAACATGTCTTCGGAAATATCTCTCGTGCACTGTACCGTGTTACAGCTGTCTACTCCCCTGTTATCCATTTATTCTCAGGTTAATGATATCAGTGTGCTGGAACTTTGTCGGTTTGTTAGTGCCGTTCCTGTTACTGTTGTTCCATACTCCCTCATTTCACATCATGTTCCCGTATCAATTCCCAGGGTTATTGTGCCTATTCTTGACTCGGTTCGCTCTTTCGCTCTTCACTCATTTTCTCAAATTCATCCATGCTATTCATCACCATCTCATTTCCCATTCACTTCATATTACTCTTGCATCCCCCTCAACAGCATTGAACGTGCATTTCACTTCTCTAGTGAAACTGAGCACCCGAATTTACGGCTCTGGCTCTAGAAGATGTGGCTCCGGACACTTCGCTTCAATTTCTCGCCTTCCTCCCACACTGTCCCGCCTGTGACGCAGTTGCGTCCAGATTTCATTTGTTCACTGTTTTTGAAGTACAGCCCTTCAGTGTCGCTCGAATCTCGCTCACTTCTTTACAACCCATTTCGTTCATCGTGCGCATATCCTCTCGTTTCTCCTTCGAACAGTCGAAACTTTTATCGCATTTTGCAGAATATTATCGATATCTCAATAATTTACCGTCTTCACATTCGTCGTCTCGGGCTAATGATGGAGTTTCAATGCAAAACTGTCCTCATTTCAGATGATAATGCGACTCGTGATCCTCACCCTTCTCTGTCTCCTGCTGCTATTGAATTCGGTCGTATCACTACCGGCCATTCTGGACAGGAGAAGCGGTGTTATCTACGTGCCTGTGGCTGGAGCAGACTATGATGTTGATGATCGGATAGAGGATGTGAGTTCGATTTATCATCTATTTTTTATTTTACTTTTTCGTTTTTAGTCTTGATAACTTTGCATTTTTCATCATTCTAACCGTTATGCGCTATAGATAGCATCACCCATACATAGAAATGGAAGTTCGAAGCACTTCACTTTAGACTATGTTCTAGCAATTTTAGGAAGCCGTTCAACGGAACACACGTGTATTTCAAGGAACGAATCCAATCAGGCTTAGTCACTGATAATATCTGATATCATCCTGTGATTTGATCCGCCATTTTCTGCCCTAATTGTAGCAAAGCCGCTTAATTGGGGATCATAATCATATCATATTAATAATTGGATAATCTATTTGTATTCCCAATCATTTCCTGTATCGCATTAGTCATTCTGAGCAAAGTAGAGATGGGAAAGGAAGGGGAGGGAGGGGCCTCAAGTGCCTTGTTGCCTGATCGGGTATGAGTAGTTGGTACACGTGAGTGATGACGCACTACATGTACCTCATCTAGTGCCGGGCAATGTAAGCTAGTTTATGGGTGCACTTCCCATTTTTTATTCCTCGTCAATAACATACTGACTGATATACGACTGTACAAATGACGACGACGCAAATAACGAAGGAAAGCTACAAATTCAGCTGTCTTAGAAAAAAGAGGGCATTTGCATCGAAAAGTAACGCGCACAGCCTCCCACTCAGTTGCGATGAAATACTTTCACAAATTAAATTTGGTTCAAAAATTGGAGATAAGTACTGCAGTGAATTGATTAATGAGCGAACCTAACTGAATTACTAGTGGATATCTTTTTGGTATAAAATGTATTCAGTGACAATTATGGTTTCATTACCCAAAAATATTGCAGAATCTGGCACCCTCAAGACAACGCAGATCTCAACCATTGGAAAACGAATATACGGATGAATTCTCGCTCGATCCCTTCGAGATTCAACCAAGGTCATACGACGCCGATACCTTGACTAATTAGCTCGATTGGATTTTTTTAATTAGGCCCTAATTAGCGGTTCTTAACCTTATTCTTGTTCAGATAAGCTTGCGAGGTCCTCCACATCATCACTGATAAAATCGTGCATCAATCGCTTCAAGCTGAATGTTTTCTCTCTATCTATCGCTTCACGCCATTCATTCCTATGTCCCGTTCTTCCTCTATTGAGAGCCAAAACAACACCCTCGCTTCTGGCGTCCATTACCACACATCATTTGAGCAATCATCGGCGTGTCTCTTCATTTCGCACACTCTCTCGCTCACTCTGACCAGCGTTAGATCGTTTGGAATGAAGAGGTTCAAACGAATTATTATTTCAGTTTCGCTAAATGTATTCGCCCCCTTGATACTTCCCCCAGTCAACATTCCACCATAATGCCTAGTCGATCTCTTCCCCTTCCCCCCTTATTTATACAGTGTGTTCTAGTGTGATTATTGAGAGAGCAGTATTTGTGTCTGTTTATACAAGGATAAAGCGGAATTTTATGGCCAAAGGCTTCGGTGTTTCTCCACTTTGAATTGATGGGAAGGGGAACCGGCCGTTAATTCAACGGGAACTTTGTTGGCCCAGTCCATGATAGGGAATGAGAAGCAATCCATTGGTGGTGCTACCTCACGAGCTGAGAAATACTGAGCGACAACGAAGTAAATCACGCAAAGTACACGCAAATGAACGCTTTATCGACATTATGAATCGGAATCAACTCTTCTAGTCAGGCTTACCTCAGAACTGAGAATCGTACGTTGAAATCGTGAAAAGTAGCGCAAGTTCTCCCGGGAGCGGTCCACAAAACGGCTTAGCAACCCAATTCGTCTCCTTCGGATGTATCCCCATCCCTGCAATCGAAACCTTCCGGGTATCAGCGGCCGATCCCGTTCCATTTTTCGCACATCATCACTAGTTCCGAACAAATAGACGATCTTCTCCATTTCTTCGCTGTGGAAAGGGAGGAGAATCTGGATATATCGCGTGAAAAACGCCATCCGCTGTGGACTGTTGCCCCCGAGAGAGAATTCTGATGAGCAAATAGAGAGGGAGCTTAGCGAGTGATATGATTAGGGAGAGAGAGGAGATTAGTTCCCTCGGACGGTCAACTAAGATGAAATGTATCACACAATATGCTTTTGTCGTATTACTTCAGATTAATAAATTAACTGCAGAAACACGCACTCAAACAATTGGAGATACTTTCAGCAACAACTCAGTAATATGCGGTAAATCAAGATTTGGGCAGCGCTTACGCTCGCCGAAATGAATTACGTCATAATACTTAATTGCTGCACGTACACAATCTGTCTCACGCACAAAGCTGACAGATTGCGGAGTTAATCACTGCAGAACAGACATTCTCACGCACAAAGCTGAATGTCTGCGGAACGGCTCACAAAGATGTTCCAACAACTACAGGGCAACGTACGAAACAGCCCTTTCACTCGACTCAACTATTCCCTAATCAGTCTGCTCACAAAGATGACTGAATGGATGGCGTCCCTAGTTCAACCTCACGCACATAGCTGGTTGAACGTCACGCAACACAAGTTAACCACAAATATAAAATAATAATAATGTGGAAAGCTTACTTAGAGAATAGAATAATAACTGCAGCTTGTCAGAATATGATCAGTATCTTGAATTAACTGCAGCCGAGCTTGTTGTCCAATGATGAATCATTTATCGATGACGAATAAATTGCAGCAACGACGATAACTCACATTATTGCAGGAAAAACTAACTAAAATTGAATAGAACAGCGAAAAGAAAGCAAAAGGAAAGTTCTAGAATTACAGTATGCTTACACCACGAATAAGTCGCCTTGACACACCACGAACTACAACTGACTTATTTAGCAATAAATTATTTAAATATTTAAGATAAATACGGTAATTATGCAATAATTGGCGGGTTTATCTACACGCCCCACTCCTCCAAAACGAATGTCCTCATTCGATCTTGATGACTTGATAGCTCGATAGAAAACTTCCAAATACTTGAAAAAGTAGAAACTGCAGCACTCGTAGCAAATCCTCATCACGAAACAAAACTGCAGTCGAAGACAAAAAGTTCAGCGGCTTCTTTATTAACTTCTTCCTCACTGGATCCGGCATCTCCACCGTCCCCAGGGTAACAACGATCATCAGAAAACTCGGATCTTCTCAATCACTCCTTGACTCAGCAACAAATACTCCATCCATAACTGTCGCATCGATCTTCATATCGATATCAAACGCGTCCGTTCGAATCTTATTGCAGAAAGAATATACAGGCTCCGTAGTCTTCATCATTATCTTCCTATTCTTCTTGAAAAGATATGCAGCATCCAAATCTTCTTGTAGAAAGAATCTGCATCCTCCGTAGTCGTCTTCTTCTTCTTCAGCCTCTTCCAAACTCCAATCAACACACACCATCACAATCAATCCAACTCATTGGTTTAGTCTATTGAATCACCACGATTCTCACTACACCGTTCGAAATCATATCACACTACGAGTTCCTCACTCGCAACCGATTCAGGCAACACCTGATTCACAATCATATCAATACAGCTGCAGGATCACCCTGTCCTTCAAAATCATCACACAACATTCATAGACAACAATAATCTCCGTCTTCACTTCATAATCTGCAGAATAGTCATTAATCATATGAGTTACTCTCACTGCAGTATACACACAACTGCCCTGAACACCCTCATTGATTCACATAACATCGATCCGGTGACGTACCACTGTACTCACAAAGCCATCCTTTCCTGATGCTCAGATCGATCCACACGAGGTACACAAACACTCGTCAAGGAACTCTTCCCCCAACAATGACATATTCATTAATACAAAACGAGATTATCTGCAGCTATCAACAACATTGATCACCTCCTCGGTCGATCATTCCATCAAATACTTCACAATATTCGTCACATAGCAAAAATTTCAGGTGCCTCCTGACTCACAAAGCTATCGCAATACTCATTATCCTTTAGTCTGAACCTCCGGTACTCCTTGTACCACCGAACAATGGCTGGGCAAGAATATTGACCTCATCCTAATGAGTCTCATCTTTTACGACCCCTCTTGCCTTGGTTAGTCACGATACATCCCATCGGACTCTCAACCCCATCAATCACCGAGTGCTACTCATATCGATGCTTCAAATCCAAATTCTAAAAAGCTCGAAAACACTCATCAGAACTAAAACAATCAATGCTTATGGTAGTTTCCCTACTACCGTGGCGTTTGCCCACATGGCCCGCTTGCCACATCCTCTAAGCATGATATCACCCATTAACGATACTTCAGAGATCACAGGTCCTCCCTGTTACTCAGCTCCACCTCATGTGAAATATGCACAATCACCATCAAACATTCTAATAAATCTGCAGTAATTCCTCCGTATCAACGATACTAAGCTCAACTCAATCCTCACTCAATTATACACACTCTGTATAATTAGAATACGGGAATAAACTACAGACAACCAGCACAACGATCACCTCTTCGGTCGATCATTTCATCAAATACTTCACGATCATCATTTCATAGCCAGATTCTCAGAATCTCCCTTACTTCCAAGCTATCGCAACACTACAATTTTTGTCGATTTCATGGCACTCTATCGAACCTCTTGTCGATATTATGCCATTCTCGCCCTTATGGCCTTGCTGGAATGTCCCCTCAGCTCTCTTGCCTTGCTGGAATGTTACCTCAGCCTGCCTCGCATCACTAAAAATTATAATAACTCGCACACAATAACTCATGAAGCAAACAGGTTCTACCTGCAAATCAGCTCCTTCTCATGTGAAATATACACAAACACCTTCAAACATTCAAATAAACTACAGCAATTCTTCCGTCTCAACGACACTCAACTCAATTCTCACTCAAATATACACGCTCACCAGTGTATAATATTCAATGAGTGCATCACAACAAACAGAGAACGGAAATAAACTGCAGATAACCAGCACTACGATCACCTCTTCGGTCGATCGGGTCTTCGTGCTGTACCGATCTTGGCTTGAATCAAATGAATGACAGCAAGGAAAAGCAAATCAGGTTAATTCCACTGCCTCCAATGACAGCTGCTTTCCCAACTGGGTCACCGTAAAATTCAAACTTGGCTCAGCCCCCATGAAATGTATCACACAATATGCTTTTGTCGTATTACTTCAGATTAATAAATTAACTGCAGAAACACGCACTCAAACAATTGGAGATACTTTCAGCAACAACTCAGTAATATGCGGTAAATCAAGATTTGGGCAGCGCTTACGCTCGCCGAAATGAATTACGTCATAATACTTAATTGCTGCACGTACACAATCTGTCTCACGCACAAAGCTGACAGATTGCGGAGTTAATCACTGCAGAACAGACATTCTCACGCACAAAGCTGAATGTCTGCGGAACGGCTCACAAAGATGTTCCAACAACTACAGGGCAACGTACGAAACAGCCCTTTCACTCGACTCAACTATTCCCTAATCAGTCTGCTCACAAAGATGACTGAATGGATGGCGTCCCTAGTTCAACCTCACGCACATAGCTGGTTGAACGTCACGCAACACAAGTTAACCACAAATATAAAATAATAATAATGTGGAAAGCTTACTTAGAGAATAGAATAATAACTGCAGCTTGTCAGAATATGATCAGTATCTTGAATTAACTGCAGCCGAGCTTGTTGTCCAATGATGAATCATTTATCGATGACGAATAAATTGCAGCAACGACGATAACTCACATTATTGCAGGAAAAACTAACTAAAATTGAATAGAACAGCGAAAAGAAAGCAAAAGGAAAGTTCTAGAATTACAGTATGCTTACACCACGAATAAGTCGCCTTGACACACCACGAACTACAACTGACTTATTTAGCAATAAATTATTTAAATATTTAAGATAAATACGGTAATTATGCAATAATTGGCGGGTTTATCTACAAAGAGGCGAAGGTGTTCTGTGGTCCTTGCTCGGAGCAATGAGATAGTTCATACAATTTCATTATACAATTCTTCAAGTTAGACGCGTACAGTTCCTCAGTGCTTGTCCATGAATAAAAGAGTGTCTATGCGCTAAACTATTTCTTTGAGCTTAACGATTGCGTTTGAAACTTATCAAATCGTTGCTGAAAATGTTTGAAAAGGAGAATCTCTTTCGAGCATGCGGAGAACGAGGAAGACTCAAAGCGAGACAAAGTGGAGTCATCAGAAGCCCCATCCTGCTTATCTGCCCCAAATCCGTGCACTCTTCCAGGAGCAACAGCTATTTCGGGAGCCACTGACCAATTTAGATGATGTTCAGACGGATGTAGAGAGGGATCTTTGACATCACAATCTACTGCTTTCTCTACGATTTGAAGCAATGGCAGGGGACAATAGGAATGTCATTGTAGTGCGTGAAGATACGTCACGTCGCTTCTCCATCAACACGGAACACATTGCGCAACGCGCGCCCTAATCCAGGAAGTTGCCCCTTCTGTTCTTTCTTCTCACCTTTTCTTCACACTTTCGCCTGCCTGTAATCGGATAGAGAACTGAGCATGTACTCACTGCAGGAAGGAACAACTTTGAGTGTAACCGGAAGAGTATTGGAAGGCCAAGCTAGATAGTCTCCCCCCTTCTTCCCAACAGTGACCGCATCTCCCTCTAATTGAGTGCCAAATGCACACACACTCACACTACTTTTTCACACCCGCAGTCCGCTCTTCGCTGGGTTGAGAGGAGGGAGAATGTTGAAGGAAAAAGTAAGGACATTCGGGGGACGGAAGAGAAGATGGGCGTACGAAATCGTTAATCGATGAGCCACAATCATTAGCTAGATTGATTACATTTGATACACCGTGCTGGCTAAACAATAATAGGCAAGGCAATGGTCACGTTTGAGTATCGAAATAACAGCAATAAAATGTCAGTGACAAAAGGGAGAGAATAATTTATTAGGAAGTTGATGAAAATACAACGTGGGACGAGCAGGCTATGAACAATGTTGAAACGATGAGAAAATGTGCGAATAAAGAAGCAATGAAATTTCTAAGAACAATCTGTGTGAATAATTTTTCTAATCTAATCTGGACAATGACAACCTATTGACAATCTCCAAAACCACCGCATTCATATGCAATGTGAAACGCAACTCAATCGTATATGTTGATCAGTGGTTCTCCACTATTCAACTCCATGTGGAATCGTGAAGAATATAAATCAAGTAAATATATTTCAACAACAAAATCAAAATGACTAGAACGATAATATCGCAAATGGTCGGTAAATAAATTTTCTCCTCGTCTGGCGGCATCAAATCGAAATTGATCTGTTCCTCAGCTTTTTCGAACGGCGTGAAACTCAACTCTACCACGTACGATCACTTATCCCTCCTCGCTCACCTGATGTGTCAATCCTCTTCCTTCTCAGCTTTTTCCCAATCCTACCAGTCCTCACTCCCCATCTACTCCCCGGAAACAGATACTTTCCTTGACGTTTTTCTTCGCCCTTTCGCGTCTGGGCTCTCATCGATCTCCGTTTTCTCTCGTCGCTCGCCCGAGGCGTCTGGGCGCTCTCTCGATCTCGCTCACACGCACCAGGGGCGGGTGCGCGTATAAAAGGCGGGAATAGGGACAGAGAAACCAGGACACTCGGATCGAGAGCTTCTCTAGCAACAGATCTTCCAATGGCTCGCAAACTCGTTGTCGGTCTGGCGTTGATGGCGGTGGCACTCGCCGACTCTACTGGAGGTGAGCGATTACTTCGACTACTTTCTAATTCGCAATTCATTTCTCAATTGAGCGCAAAAGCTGTTGCCTATGTAGACTTGAACAATAACTTATCTTTTGAAACAACTCTTTAATTTCCAAAGCTCCATTACAAAAAGACAACGACCGTTCCAAAGTTTTCAAATTGCACAATCTTCTCAAGAATTTCGGCATTCGCCTCCATTTCAATCACAATCACTTCTCAACCACCAATTTTAATGTTTTTCAAGAATGTCCCAAAATGATTGGAAATAGATGCTCACTTGTAGTATATGCGCCCGCTGAAACATACCTCACTGCGATTCCCCCGAGCGGCTTCGATTCAACCTGACCATCTTGAAACAATCAATATCCCATTCCTACCGTACTCCAATCCTACCGTACCCTTTAATCACACCATAATCTCCCCTTCCAGAGGACATCGTGAACAACGGCGACAAGCGTCGTCAGTACGTCGCGCGCCCCGTCGTCGCGGCTGCCCCGGTACTCCCGGTAGTCGCCGCCCAGCCCGCCGTCGTCGCCCCCGTCGGACAGTGCCCCGGTAAGATTATTGGTTCCTGGCACCATCTCGTTCCTTTACATCTTTTCGCTCCTAAATCCTCTAGAAAACCTGCACCAAAATGTGTATGGGTCGCGCAACCATTCCCTCTACTTTCTGTGTGCACGGCGCCTCCAAATCATTCGCAATGTGTTTCACCCGATCCATAAAGCGGTCGGTGAGCAGTACTGAACAATATTTCTTTTTTCTTCTTCAGAGCCGAAAATATACCCAATATCCTTCAGGTGGACCCTCTCTCCCGATTGAGTGCGACCCCAAGAGACCGTGGCCGCAGTGCCCCCCGCAGTCGTACTGCTACGCCACCAACTCCGTCGACATCGGCCCCTACTTCTGCTGCCCCATCTGTGAGTACCACGGGTTGCTTTGGTACCAATGGTAGCGGTACCATAGCTTACTGGTACCATCTATGAGCACCATAATCTGTACCAATGAACCGATGGAATCATTGGAATTACCGGTAACAGGAACCCAACCCTGAATCCAACCGATCCTTCAGGGTCCACCTACGGAGCCGCGTGGAGACCGGCCACTCCCTTCTACAACTACGTCCCCCTCCCCCACCCAACTGGGGACCCGAGGTGAGCACTGGATTACGGTATTCGATCGATCGACAACTGACTTATATCGAATCAATCGATAATCCTACCGTATTCAGCTCGGCCGTCTCGTCGCCAATTGGCCCTCGGCAGCCGTCGGCATCCCGGCCGCCTACGCCCCTCTGAAGGCCAAGAAGGTACGGTAACCACACGGTAGATGACGATCGATAACTGACTTTATTCTAGTTTACTAGCTAAATTCCCCAAGTATACTGTAGGCAATACGATACCACGTCCGGCTTCCGCAAGCAATTTCTCACACGCAAACACACACGCATGTTTCTCTCTGTGTACTCAGGAGAGGCGTGAAAATGAGCCCCCGACTGTTTGATCTGTGCCACATTGTCCCTTCTTCCCGAGTATTCTTTCGCCCCTCCGGTCCGGTCAAGACGTTGATGTAAGAGCGCCCTGAGCTTGTGTGCACACATCCGGGAAGTGCGAGGTGTTACTTATGACACTTGATTGACACTCCGAGGGGATGATGAGTCATGTACCTGACCTACCGAACACGGTAACCTGACCCAGCGCACTCATAAACCTGACATAGCGCGAATGACTAATGCTTGCTGAATTTCATCATGCACTGAAGAGAGAGATGAATCTGACCCAGCGCACTTCTAAATCTGACCCACCAGCCTACCGTATCCCCGTTGCAGCAGCAGAACTTCAACGCCGATGACGACGCCGAGGAGGAGAAGAAGGAGGACAAGATCGCCGCCTCGATCAACTCCTGGATGGAGAGGCGACGAGCGGTAAGGGAGTACGGTAGTCGCACGGTTGATGGGGATCGGGGACTGACTTTATTACATCGATAACTGACTTTATTCATCCATCAAACTGTAGCCTGCGGTACTGACTTTATATTCTTTCAGTAAACGCCCGTCCAACTTCGACGCTGCACAGCCCCCTTCGTTGCCAACATCCTTTCATAACATTATTTAGCCCGACCCGCCCGTGTCCTTCCCCCTCAGATTCACTATTCCGAAACGATACTACCCTTTATAGGCACCACTTATAAGTTATAGTTTGCTACCAAACACAAAGATGTTTGTACATATCTGAGAATTGTCTCTCACACATTTTCGAGCAATTGCCCGACTCTCTTCAATCGCCGTGCTCCCTCGCCTGTCAGACAGAGCGAGAGAGTATGCTGAAAAGAGAGAGTCAGACGATTGTTCTTCTTTCCGTCCTGATCGTGCTCGGCTCAGAGTCCCTACAGTAGTCAGCCCCCAATTGAGTTTCTGTCTGCGCTCTCTCCATTCCGCCTGCTCTCTCGCCCTGTCTGACAGCTGAGAGACCAGGCTGATTGGAGTGACGCAGCCGCTGCTCATCCCCCTTCTTCTTGCTTCTTCTTCTTATATATTTGATGATCACATCTGTGAATAAATAGTCGTATTCTATCCTCACGAAAGCGTCATCGACACGGAAAAACAGCTACAAATGCATCCACAAGCATCAGAATGTCTGAACTACCGACCATTTCTCGTTTTTTTCCTAATCCTTAGATGATCTATAGATCTAAAAAAAAATGTTGCACATGGAGAGCTTCTTTGGAACGTTTATCGCGTTCGCCTTTTTCGCTAGACAGTCTTGAGAGCAACCATAAAACTAACAGGAGGGATGTCGTGGATAGTGGGTTACATTGCGGTCAATAATAATGGGAAATATTACACTCGAAGTCGTCTCTCAGAAATATAAGAAGAAGTAACAGGCATAGGAACGAATAGATAGGGAAACCAGTTAATTATGTACATCAATGTGTGCAATAGGAAGTGTGTGTGGGAAGTGGTGTACCGGGAAGGGGACGAATAGAGGTGGTGTAGTGTGTGTGGTGTGGCCTACGGTAGTGGTGTGTGTGTTGTGCGAGTGTGATATGGAGTGGGTGGTGTGGGTTACTGTAGAAGGTCACGATCGGGAGTGGTGTGGTGTGGAAAATAAATGCGTAGAGGCTCAAGCTCTCGGGGGCAAGTACGGCACGGTTCGCGCTACGGTTATTAGGTGTAGAGTAACAATGATAGTGATGGCTGCGAAATACGAACAGTTCGGTATGGGAACCGACAGAGGCTACTTGAGAGCCGGGGAAAGGACTAAGCACGGTTAGGGTAAACAAGCAATGCAATAATATGGCGAGATCAACAAGGAAAATAAGTAAAATAGGAAATCTGGAAACATAATTCAGATAATGGTGAACACATCACCAAACGGTGCACTTCTGCTCGGGGTTCAGCTTTGAGCCGAGCGGGCAACTGAAAAGAATTGTTTATTGAAGATGTAGTTTGTCGGTCTTCTTTCTGCATGCTTTCTTGACTGCTGAGCAACTTTTTTAGAATGAAGGTGTAATGAAAAATTAAAAGAATTCTTTTTCCTACCTGAACGCCTTGGCGAAATCGGGGAAGTTGGAGAGGACGCCAATGACACGGAAGATCTCGGGAGAGTGCTCGTCTTGGAGAACCTGCAAAGATCAAAGATCAAAACATAGTCGATTATGATTTTCTTGAGAGATCAAAGAGCAAATTCTAATCAATAGATCAAAGATCAATGCTTACCTGCTGAATGGCAGCAGCGCGCGTCTTGTGCCCGCACCAGAACTGGAAATGATCATTTTCAATTTATCGGTTATGTTTCATGGGCATTACATCAATCCCCCCATTTTCCTTGGCGACGATTAAGTCTTCTTCTTCTCTTTAAAAAATCAAATCAATAGCTCGATCTTGCTCATTATTCACCTTATTCGCATGTTACCCGATCACTAACTGTTCAAAAAAGTCTCACTTTTGCGTAGCTCAGAAAGAGCACTTGATCATCCTCTATCCTAGCCTACATACTTAACCACTCGACTCACATTGGCATAGCTCAAGAAGAAGACTTGATCGTTGCTCAGATGCTGCAGACCGGGCAGCCGTGGTTCCTCGTCGTCCGCAGAGTCGGAGATGTGCGCGCGGTACGCCTGGAATCGGGAACTTGAGGACTATCGATCAAATCTCATTTCATAATTCGTAAGGAATGCGAGAGCGTGATGTTTTGTATTACGATTTTGTCGAAATTGATTACATGGCACAAATCTTTGCGCATATGTTGTTGAAGCATCTACGCCCATGCTTTCATCAAGTGATAATATCGTGTCCATCATAGTGATACTAGTAAGCAGAAGCAGTATTTTTGATGCTCTATGAAAATTTGAAATAGTCGTTTGGACTCTTACCCTGTACGCCTCCTTCACTCCTCCATTGTCGGCAATGTTCTCGCCAAGTGTGAGCTTGCCGTTCACCTGCGAACGTGAGGTATAATAACGATACCAAAAAGGTAAAGATAAAGGTGTATCCACGTCAAGCGATTTTACGTCGTAAGACAACGCTAGGTGGGACCCACTGGTAAGGCCAGCTGTTAACCTGTTAACGATACCAAAACCGAATGGAAACAGATACAAAACAGAACACGAACAGAAAAAAAGCATTGATAAAACAACAATGCGATTGATGACAGATTGTCAAACGATTTTACATTTATTTACTCTTCTTGAGTTGTTATTGAATATGTCCACAACCTAGACGTACCTTCATATCCGTCTCGGGCACGGTATAGTTGTTGTACTGGTTGATGATGCACTGCTTGCGCGTCTCGAATCCCTACAATTAATTAATTTGCTAATTAATAAAACAATGAATATTTTATTTAATTAAAAATATTGACCTTGGCCGATCGCTCGTTCCACCAGTTCACGAGGTTGCCTGTCTTGTCGTACTGAGAGCCTGTAAGGAATAGAATACGTATCGCCGTCTCTTCATTTCGCACTCTATCACCGGTTAGAGAAGCGAGAGAATGTGTGAAATGAAGAGACGATTACACGTATTTCGAACCCTAACAAGTAAGATGCAAGGTTTATGATTCTAAAATATTTGAGAAATAGCGAAACTGCTTCGAAATTGTGACAATTGACGCGAAACTGGCTAAACCGTAGAATTAATGTTTTTTATCGAACGACCCCGAACATAACTATTGAACAAGAGCGACCAAGCAACTTATAATCAATGTGAAACATAATTAATTTTCTTTCTTAGTCTTATCGTTCTTACCCTGATCATCAAAGCCGTGGGTGATTTCGTGTCCGATCACAGCACCGATCGCGCCGTAGTTGATGGCCTGAAGTTAATTAATTAATAATTAATTAAATTAATTAACTAATTATTCACCTTAGGGAAGGAACCGGAGAAGAAGGGCGGCTGCAGGATACCCGCGGGGAAGGCTGCAAATTGATTATTTTTGGTAATTCAGGTCGTCTTATGGCAAGTCAAACTTAATATTAAAATACAGGATTTTTCGTAAGCAGCAAACCTCATACACATTAAATTTGTTGGGCGCTTTTCGTACACCCATGCATCATGTAAATATATACAACGACACTTGGACGGATGAGAACTATTTCGCAATATGTTCTCTGCCATAACAGTTGTCGTAAAGTTCTTATCCGACCTGCGCCAATACAAAATAAAGTCACTCACTGATGCTGTTCTGCTCTGTCGAATAGAAGGCGTTGACGACGGCCGGCGACGTCGAGAATTCCTCTTTGTCGAAGGGCAGTTTCAGCTTGTTGAACTCCTGACAATTGATTTTTTGAGTTCAAGAGGGCAACGGAAACATCCTAAGAACCAGGAATGCCCTTGTAGTGCTAATAATGAGAAATTCGAGAATTGAGCAGATTTGATAGCGTTATTGATGAGGCGAACAGATGCAAAGATGCTAATGATAAATAAATTATTGATTCAAACCTTGTCACTGGTGTACACGATAACCTTCTTGACCATGCCGAAGTACGTGTCGTCGAGAGAGATGTCGATCTGGAAAAAATATTTTGGGTATATTCCAAAATGTCACTGCTTTTTCCGGTGAAACGTTCTGTCTGTTTTTTTCTCAATCTCATCATTTCCACTACTCTATCGTGTCTCGGTCGATTCATGTGTGTTTCACCCTTGTTATTATCCCTTTCCGAGTGACTGTTCAATAGTCAGCGTGAGGAGGCATTGTAAAAAAATCAACCTAGAAATAATATTTTATTCACGTACATTCTGGTACTTCTCATCCAGCTTCGCCGGGTCAGTGATGAGTTCGGGGTAGCCAATAAGCTGCACCATTGCGTTGGCCTGAAGGGAGAGGGTACGGTAGGTGATCGACGGAAAAATTAATCGAGTAAAGCGACAGTGTTTGATTTTGATTTTGATTCTCGAGGATAAATATATCGAATACTGATTACAGTGTTACCGCATTGATTGCTGTAGGATACTGTAATCATCGAATACTGGATGGGTAACGGTATTATCGCTTTATCTGTTGCTTTGTATAATACGGTATTCACCGTAATTTTTTAGTAACTGTACCAATCGATAGACAAGCGGGGCTACTCTATTATCAACTTTCCTCGAGGATACGGTATTCTCGTTTATCTATAGTGAGATACGGTAGATATCGTAACTTTTGAGGTTACTGTACTTATCGATTACTGAGTCTGTGATACGGTAATCTCACCTTATCGATCGCAATCTGTTTCGTGTCCGTGTCCATCCAGTCGTTCTCCATGACGAGTGACGCGAACGACGCGCGTATGTTGGCGATCATCGCCTGAGTACGGTAGGATACGTGATCGAAAAATGATTTTTTAAAGCCAATTTGGCGCTCAGTGTTTTGTCAAGGGGTAATTTGTCTATTCGGACTCGAAGTATGGCTACAACAATCAGTAGTCGTAGTAGTCGATCGCCAACTGACTCCATTCCGAATACCGTACCTGCGCTTCCTTCTTGTCGTTCTTGTTGAAGTGCTCGCCGACGTAGAGGGCGCCCGCGGCCAGAGGGAAGAACGTCGAGGGGACCTGAGTACGGTAGATTTTAGAGATAGCATTCTATCGACAACAGATGATGTTTACTCTTTTTTACTGTATAAGCCCCAGCTGATCTATCGATAAGCAACCACACTTTTCGATGTTTTCACTTGTTGCCTCTGGTTAGTGTCATTTTCCTAGCCCTCTCCCTTGAATTAGTCGGACAAGTACGGAAAATTCATGCTCACCTGCGTGCATTCCTTCCACCTCGGCGACTGCATCTGCTGCCCGGACATGACGCGATTCAGCTCCTGACGATATCCAAGGTAATGGAAAGGTCAAGCGAAACAGATTGTGCAAACGGCTACCAAACGCTAGCATAGTTCGTCATAACCCAGTTTTTGAGAGTGTACTCATGATGCTGATGCTGGTTCATTTTCCATAGCGGGAGAGTTTGAATAGGCAGAACGACTCACATGTCGCACGTCTACATATCCATCATCGAGATACAAATTGTTGCGCTCATAGACACTATCCACAGAAAGCATGGTGAGGCGCATATTTTTCTATGACATGTGTGAAAAAGAATAAAAAACTGACATGTCGCACGTCCTCATATCGATCATCGAGGTACTTGGTCATCGAGTGAACGAGTCGCCAGAAGAGATAGTCGATGATCGTGCGCGTGTCCGTGATGGAGAGAAGGGCGGATAGCTAAATTTATTCGTTTACCCTCTTAATTGCGAAAAAATCGCACAGACAATGGTGATTTTCTATTAAAAAACGTTATTGAATGGAAAACGTATTACGCGTTTCACGCGCTCCACTTATAGCCTTAATGAATCAAATTAACAGTCTCTCGTACACGATTCATTCATTAAAAAACAAATAAATGATTAACAGCGCGAACCTTCTTCATGTACTCCACCTCCGTGACGATGATTTGCGTGTCGTTGGAGAGAATGTCGTGCACAGAGACTGGCGCGATCAGCTTGAAGTAGCGGACCCAATCCAGCTGAAAAACAGACGAATCTTAATCTTTTAAGCTTCCTGACAACGGGGATTATTCAAAATCAAGCCAGCTGCAATACGTCCAATGCATTTCGCACCATGTTGTAGATAGCTAAGAATGTCAGCACTCCTTTTTCCCCCAATTAATTAAGATGCAGTAATGGATACCTGAGGGACGAGCGTGTACAGATCGGCGATACGCATCTTGTTGTACTGTCTGGTGGAGTTGCGTCGATCGTCCTCCGGAGTGAGCATCTGGAGATACGTATTTGCTCCTTTTCAATTTCATTAGACGATTCTCATGGTATGGCATATCATAGAACAAGGTGCTGCGTATGAGATCGTAATTTCTGTACGATGCCTAACTTTCATTGCAGTTTTTGATAGAACAACTGCTTGTGTGTTATTCATGCAGCACAATGATCAATGAACGGAAACGAATAACGATGGACCACTCCCTCACCTCAGCCATCTTCTTCTCAAACGCCAGCGTCTTCTGAATCGTAGCATTCATGGCGGCTGTCCCGTTGAGACCGGCGTCACCCACGATCAGCATTGCCGTCTGAACTTATTATATTATTTTTTTATAATTTATCAGAATATTAACCCAGCCATAACACCATCAGAACTTGTTTTATCAAAGATCCCAAATGCCATTGTGCATTGTGTGTTGGACACTAAATTAGGCAATTTAGTATTGAGCCCAAATGCAATTGTGCAGTCATTATTGGACACATAACTGAGTGTACCTTGTAGAAGAACTTCTCGAACGCAGCCATATGCGTGCCGAACATGGTGTTGTTCAGGTAGTAGTCACGCGACCCGCGACCGAGGGACAGCGAGCCCTGGTCCAGCTGGAATCAGGATGTTATTTTGTGAAAAAAAACTTTTGGATCGAAAAGTCTTTTCGCCAAATTTTTCCATCGAGTATTTCTTGAGATTTTAAATGTATGTTTCAAAGACTCTCTATATTTCATCCCTAGAGCTCGTAGTCGTCGGATATAAGTAGTCGGTTAAAGAATTCAAAACATTCATAAAGTTGAAGTATAGCCAATAAGACTCGCGCTCGTGGGGGGGTCGGTCAGATGTTTCGCTAATTGGCTCCGCTTTGCAATTCAGTGAGCACGCAACATACTGTATCGCCTCTGATTCGTGCGATATCGTAACGCCGATTGGCAACATCAAACTAGAACAGAGGAACTACACAATACCTGAATAATGTTCCTGGTCGTATTCTTTGCATCGGCATACACGTATGTCCCGAAGAAGACCTCGTTCGCGTAGTCGTGTCTGAAATATTATTATATTATTTTCGAAAGGATAGTTATCATCCCTAATCCAGGCACGCAATACTTCATTTTTTTCAAATTGCATTGCTAATCGATGAGATCTGCTTACCTCGCCTTGCCTAGCGTGGCCGTCAGATCCAGCCCATCCGCCTTCCACGAATCGCCCATCATCAGTGGCCAGCCGCCAAGGGAGGAAATGGCCTCGAGCACCGGACTGAAATTACTTTACTTTATCCTCTGCAGTATTAGATAGAAACCCTTTAGAACTGCAAAAGGGTCTTCAATAATATCACGCCAAAATCGCATTGGTTGAGCTATGTTTCACCTACTCGTCAAATATCACAACCGATGCTGAGATCAATTTTTCTGTTTATTTTTTCCAAAAAACAAACAAAACGAACGCGGATCGAATCTGCTCCAACTCGGTGACGTTCATGCAGATTTTGTACGCGGTCTTGGCCATTCGCACGGAGCGAGACGGATGGGAGACGTCCGACTCGAGGGACACTGAAATTGGAATACGTGGATGATTTTGTGCTAACAAACGCTCGAAATTTGAATAACGGGCAGTGTGAATTCACAATCCCAATAGCCAGCGAGATTATTGGATGAAATGATAGATAAAGTATTGAAAACGGACCTCTCAGCTGCTGTCGCACGATGTCCCGCACATAGGTGAATGTGCCATAGACGGCCGAGTCGTCGGGAATCGGATGGGCGTAGTTCCATTGACCTGCAAGTTATTGGACAGCTGACGACCCTTGACGTCTGGCAGCATGGACTAGTTTTCATTGAATGACCAATCTCATATTCAGTTGTGCAGTTATGCTTCAAGTGTGGGTCAAGTAACGGAATAAGCCTTGAATTCAATCTTGAGCGCGAACAGCTTTGAACTAAGAAAAAATAAATTATCAAACGTTGACTGAAATTCCGTCGCAAATCCGCTTAATAGAAAAGAATAAAGGGAAAATCGGGGCAAAAAAACGAACCGCAAGCGTACTCGAAGAAGTTCTCGCACGGATCCGCCGACGTGTTCATCGCGTCCATCTTAATTAATTAATTATCATTAATATTAATTATTTCATTAATTAATAATTAATTATCCTCACCAGATAGTTCGCCGCTCTCACACAGCCGGCTGTTGTGCACACTTTGGGCTCTGGTTTGGCCGTGGTTGTCGGGGGAAGAGTGGTCGGAGACTCAGTGACGACTGCAGGTACTGCAGTGGTCGGGTCGGTCGCGGCCTCGGGTGCGGCCGTGGTAGTGGACATTGCGGCAAGGGCGGCATTCGACGCGTTCGCTTCTCAAATTGTTTCAAATTTAGTCAACTCTTCGATACTTGAAAATTCAGACTTCCTGCTATTCCGAACTGTATTATAATTTTAATTCGCGTGTTACCACGTCATTCGAGTTTATCATAACCCAAGGTACTACAAAGGGCTTCGTATTGAGCAAACGGCGCCCGTTACCTCTAGGCTTGAGCGTAGTGGTGACATTTCGTTGTGCTGAAACGCACAAAGGCAGCACGAACAGGAGTAAACGCATAGTTCGTTTGGTGTCGACTGGTGTGCAAGAGAATGACGGGATGCGTAGCGAAACTACTGCTTTGTACTTGCTTTCTGTTTGCGCCCGTCTGTATGCAATAATCCCGCGCGATTCCGATGAAAACTCGGCTCAACTGACTACCAGCGGTTTTTGTACAGTGTTTCTGTTTGGCCAAGCCATTGTTTTCGAGTGAGAGAGCCGCACTTCAGATCATGCTACCCGTTGCTGAGCGCGAATGGTGGAAAGCAAAATTGAATGTAGCACGACTAACTAGAATGAAATATCATCTCTGCTCGTATCTGTTTGACATTTCTGCTTGATCAAGTCATTATTCTTGAACCCAGCCGATCTTCATTCTGCCCTCGCAAAAAAAAGATATAATGGCGGATTCAGATCTCAGCCGAAAGATGATCTTGTGATAGTCGAGTTTTGTGCTCTGTCTGTTTGCCATCTTGAATCTTCTCTCGTTAATCTTGAGTTCATTCCGCTCTATTCTCAAAACCGTTTTCTAGTTTTCAGCTCCTCTTGCAAAACGTGTGCATTAAAATCACGTTGCTCGCTTTTCCGGCAGTTTATTCTACTACTAATCCCGTGTGACGGAGCCAGTTAATCGAAGCGTAAACTATGGACGTGCAAAAGTGTTGGATCTCTGCTCTAGTCACCTGCGTTTTTCTGCATAAGTGTTGCTCTAGTGCAATTTTGTCCCGATTTTGGATTAGTTGTCTGCGGCTCACTGCATAAGTGTTGCTCTAACCAAATTTAGTCAACAAGGAAGAGTAGTACTCGGGGATTCTCGATCGTGACTCAGGTTCTCGTGAATATTTCACTGCGTCCGTGAATGTACTCCAGTTGGAAATGCATAGAAAATAGCCTATTGCTGCTGCTCGATATCTGGATTAGTCACCTGCGGCTAGCTGCACGACTTTCAGTCCAGTGCAAATTTGTCCAATTTTTCGGTTAGTCACCTGCGGCGAACTGCGCCATTAGCACGATCACGACGATTCCACAGAGGAGAAGGATGAGAATGACGACGAGCAGGAATTTCTCGAGGAACGAGCGGATCCGCCACCATTGAGAGATGCCCTGTAATGGTTATGTGAAAATAACCTAAAATTTTGTTTTTAAACCGAATTTTTACCAGCTATCACTATGCATTGGAGAAGCTCAACAATGTGAAAGGGTGCGCAAACTGTTCTCGAAAAGTACCTTCGGCTCCACCGGCGCGGGCATGGCAAACGATGCGAGGAGATCAATCTTTGACCTTTACTGAGGGTTACGGTAGCACCGCTTGATAATGAGGACTACGGCAGACTGAGTATCGAATAGAGATCACTGCCCCGTTTCGAACTGGCTACAGAAGAGGGGAGAAAGGGTGAAAAGGCGAAAGGGATGATGACCACTTTTCCTCTTCTCGCTCGCTCGAAAATATCGTGATGATCGCTTCCTACTGAATACTGCATGAATCGGAGGGGAAAACGCGAAAAGAGGGACGGTCTGCGTCTCTCAATAATCCACACTCTCTCGCGCTGTCTGACCGGCGAGAGAGCGCGCAGAATGGAGAGACTGGGACGAGAAAGGAGAAGGAGATTAAAGGGAGGTCGACGAACGGGAGGGATTGTGTGTCGTTTTCGTATGATCCGAGACCATCAAAGTCGTTTCATAAAGTGGGGATGATGATAATGCATCTTTGCACAAGACAAGTACAGCAGTGCGATGAATTCTAAATTCTGAACTATTGCGCCGCCTATGTTTCACGGCGTGTTAAAAAAAGTAAGAGTGTCGTAGTTGAGTTAGCATGAAGACATCGAGTGAAAACAACAAAAAACAAACAAAAACTCAATGATACCCTGGTGAAGCAGCAGCTCTCATTAATTGCGGCTGATAGCGTAATCAGTCTCGAACAGGCCCGTGGTGACCCCATATCGGTCGCACTGATTCAAGGGCTAGTAGGCGCAATCAGGATCGAAGTGACTCGATGGCAACAGTTTGACGTGACTACTACCTACTGGACACTGATAGCGGGATAGTAGCCAGGGTGCACGAAAGAGCGTACAGAATGGAGAGATTCAGACCATTTATTTGACGTTTATTTGCCGTCCGAGCGAGTGAAGGAGAGTAGCATTCACAACACCGCGGCACTCCTTCGGCCGACGCGCAAATACTAGCAGAGATATGGATACGGAAGGAGGAAAAGGGGAACGGTTAATGCTCGAACGGATTCCCACGTGTGTAATCGCCAAGAAACCATTATTTGAGAGCTAGGAATATGATAAATTATAGAGCCAATGCGAAGTGTTAATTGGAGCTTCGCGAGTTTAAACCAATTGGCTAGCGAGCATCTTGAGAAGAATGAAAGATTGAAAGTAGAAAATATAAAAAAATGCGCAAATTAAAACCAACATCCGGGAATGAGCTAGGCAAGTGAAGATCGCGAGAAAAATGAGATGATCAACTCACAGCGGTAACTTTGCCGGAGCGATACTTCACTCCTGCGAGAGTGGACGAGCCCGCCGGCGGACACTCTGTCGTCGTAGGGGCGTATGGCGTATCGAAACAGGGAGAGCTGGAACTGAAGACAGGCATTACATCGCTGTTATGGATCTTGCACGAAATTGTGTAAAGTTAGAGTCTTCACGATGTTTGACTGTATTTTAGTCTGCGAAGAAGGGAGAGATTAAGTTGTCTAGATATCAGAGATCTTGAACACTTTGTGAAACATATTTTTCCAATTTGCGGGGAGTAATCGTGAATGTATCTGACCTAGGCGACGGCTCGGTGCCGTCCATGTTGATTAGCTGCATCTGGCTCTCATTCGGTGCCATACCTTAATTTATTTAAATATTTTAATTAATTATTTAATCAATTAGTAAATTGACGTGGGTTACTGACGTACACACAGAAGCATAATGTCATTGTACATTTGAAATTACTTACGAAAATGTACAAAGGTTAAATAGCTTACGAAGGGTGACGTAATCCGGCGGGTTGAATACTGGCATCGAAGTCGTGATTGGTTGCTGTGGGCGATCCTCCTCTGCAGGGGATCACTTCATCCCTCAAATTATTCAGTTATTAATTTTTTTAAAATATATTTAAATGACAATGGATGCGAAAAAAGATATATTTCATCCCTATAAACATTATTCTCAAGACAAGAAACGATTACGAGTTGAGAGACATGACGTTATGAGAAGTTTCTCTATCGGTATGAAACATGGTAGTCAAGACCAATCGAAGTTCAGCGAGGAGGAGAAATGGTATGAATTATCGGAAGTGGTTTGGAACAGTGCATAATCAAGAACGAATGAAAGAATCGGAAACAAAAGCGGATTATACGCCATTCGAATGGGATAAACTGCAAAATCACGCGATTCTGCGGAAATCGAGAAGAATCATCCGTTCATTTTCGTGGTCCGAATAGGTGTTTGCTCCTACCCGGAACAACAGAACACTATTTCTCGCGATCTGACCAGACGGACGAAATGGGATTTGCAAAATTGAATCTACCGTCTACGAAAGGCAAAAATTGCAAGAATGATAAACAATTTTTTTAGTATTTGGTTGTTGCTAAATTGCCTACGAGTTATTCACGATTCGTAGTATTTAGTTTTAGTCGACAACCCAATGCTCTGACTCGGTAGTTGCAACTACTCGCTCGTGGGGGGGAGGAGAATTCCGGAGCCGGAGGAGGACGATAAACACCGGAAGTCGCTAATCGGAAGCGCGGTCGGGCGTGGAATGCGAAATGATTCTGAGAGTGGCTGGCGGTTCTGACCGACGAGAGAGCATGGAGAAATGAGAGAGTCAGAGACGAGATGCTGAGCAATTCCCAGTATGGTCACGCGAATGTCTCTGAGAGGGAATATCCAAGCAGTGATTCGGCTCTCTCGCTTTCCCATGATCTCTCGGTGATTAGAAATTACGTGAAAATCTCAGGCTGTCAATCAACGAAGATTATTACCGGTACGGCGTCTCAATTTGTGATGATTCTCACAAGAAAGCTTAGATTACAGGCGTCAATCAGTGATAACATAACGGTGTTATTTTGAGTAGTATAGTTCGAACTATGGAGCTTCAAAACCAATCTGGCATGAAAGTGGTGAAGATGTGATACTGTACTGTCAGACGTAAAAACGATAAATTGAATGACTTGTCCTGTCTCAATTTAATCATTTTCTAAGCCGCTACGCTAGGCGAACATTGAATAGCAGGAAGAGACGGCTGTCTAGATACTCTTCACCATTCAGAGGCTAGAAAAAAAAAGAGAGATAACGCGAAACGAAAATACAGATTCAGACAGCCGAGAGAGACCATTACGGGGACATCAGTCAGTCTAGTTGAATACTCTGAATACGCGACAAGATGGAAGAGGCAAACGCTCAATCATCCCTTTCAATCTCCTATGAATTATGGATAATCTCTTGAGCGGCAGCGCCTGATATTTTATGTTTGAGTACTGAATAATTAATGCGATTTCAATGGGAAATTCGGC
The DNA here is from genome assembly GCA_911812115.1 of Pristionchus exspectatus. Classification (NCBI taxonomy): domain Eukaryota; kingdom Metazoa; phylum Nematoda; class Chromadorea; order Rhabditida; family Neodiplogasteridae; genus Pristionchus; species Pristionchus exspectatus. Next base: position 18,269,556 of record OU461584.1, on the reverse strand, counting down.
GAAAACGAGCTACTACCGTAAGCGTGAATAGTCGCATGAAAAAGGCTAACTTCGAGTAGAGACTTTTACTACTACTACTACTCTATGACCAAAGTCATGAATAGAAGCCTTTCGCACGACCCTTTACTCATTCAGTAAGACCGACGAGAGAGTATGGCAAATCAAGAGAGCGAGAGCATTGGTCGCGCATCGAATATGCATCAACTAGCGCTGCAACAGAGCGGCGCGAGTTCGGTCAAACTCCGAAGTCAAATAGCGAGTATGGGTAATGTATTCGATGAAGAGCCTATTACGGGAACATCAGTCTCTAGTTGAATACGCTTCAAAATGGTAGAGGCAAGCGATCAAGTCATCCCCTGAATAACAAGATGGGGAATTCGTCTCTACATTCGCGTGCTATCTCACATATGATAGACGACAAGGAATAAAGAGCTGAATCTTCCCCACAATTCGCGCGCCCTCTAAATCAAAGTGCAGTGCCCCAAAGCGCGGAGCTTCATCGTATAAACTATCTCTCTACGCAACCTCGAGCGCATCTCAACGATCGCGATCGTGTCATATATACAATATCGTGGCGCCAGTGGGAAGTGGGGGCGAGGGAAAGAAGGAAGAAGGATAGTTTACAGAATATTGGCTACGGTTTACACGCCCCCACTCGCATGACTAGAATCCATGGAAAAGGGAGAGAAATCGACGACAAAAGAGGGGAGATATGGGAGAGGCGGAGAGAGGCTCATTGAAAATTAGCTAAGATTCGGCCTCGGAACCCAGAAGGAGAAGGGAGTGAAGAGACGGCACGCTATTTCCCCTCCCTCTGTCTGTCTGCGAGTGCTCTCTACGCGAATCGATGGGACCTAGTGAGGAGAGAAGCACGGGACAGGCAAACGGGGCACAGGCAGTCAAAAGATCCCTCCTCATTCCTCCCAATCTCTTGTATCTTCAGGCTCGAGAGGGATCAAGCTGAATGCGACATGAGGCCGTATTTTCCCTTCTCAAACCCCTTTCCCCTCAGTCTTCGTTCTTTCCGCTCGCTCACTACTGAACTCATTTGCCCGAGTACCCGAGCTGTTTATTCGAGAGGGAAGCGAGGAGGATCCAATAACGCAAATGGAGAGATGTGTGTGCATTATTCAGGCTTTATTACGGTGGATATGGGGGAGGATGGGAGTGAGGAGCAATGCTGTTAGAATAATGGATCGTGCTCTTTATTCGTGTGCTACCTCCACATTCTAATCGTTGAGAAAGCACGAGCAACGAAGAGACGGACTCTTCACCCTAACAGACTTTCGAGTAAAGCTTCGAGAAGGGACAAGGAAGTACGGAAAGCGTGATATTAGTCCACACGTCCTCTGTGGAAACGGCAATTCGCAGAAAACGTGAAATAGAAAGGCACACTGGCATGAAAATTAAAGATCTTTCGAGGGAATGCGAGTGGGGGAAACGCAAATAAATAATTTAAATGGGAAACCGGGGGAGAATTCCTGAGGGGGTTGTCGAATAACGAGACAGTCGGGGGCGAGAGAGCACGCGAAACTGAGAGAGTGCTCGAAATCTTGGTTTTTTTCTACTCAATCACGTTGTCGCGCACCATCCGAAGCTGCTGGTGGTAGGAGTTCTTGAAGACCTGCGAAGGCGAAAATTGAAATGTCGTAGGGAAAAATGAGTGAAGATCTTTGACGAATAAACTTCGGGATTCCTTGAGGATTTCCTAGTTCTATCTGTGGATGTAACTTGAGAAGGTCGAGTGCTCGGGATCCAATATTCAGCCCTGAGCAGCTCTTAATGTTAGATTTTTACGTTCTTAATCAATCCTTCAATGCATTCCACTAAAGTGCGAATTGATAGCATACATGGCAATGGGAAATTTGAGACGTTTGAATACGAGGTTTAAATACAAAGATCATTGACGAAACAGCTTCTGCATTCCTTCATGTTACGCTCTTGCTTACAAGCATTTTCGAGACGTTTTTCTAGATATTTTATTATTATTTCTATTCAATATCCTAATAGTGCTCACATCATCATGATTCCATCCGTTCGTGTACACCTTCTCGCCGTCAGCGTACGCGATGCGGGAGGTGGGCTGTGAAGAAGATAAATTGGTTAAACTCACACTCTGTACGGATCCGAACGGATGCCCTATTGCACACATCACATCTCACATTGAGATTAGATACCTTTGAAGCATTCAAGATTCAGAAATATATAGAAAAGGTAGTATTCGTTACCTGATTGCACACATTGTATCCCACAATATGATCGGCAGTCGACGCTATAGTGTAGATGTGCCGACCCTCGTACCGGGCTACCGAGTTGATGTCCTCAATTTTTTTATTATTCATTCATTTTTTTTGTTCTTTTACGGAGGACTACGCCATGACATTATCTGTGATCCTTTAATCGCATACAAGTAAAATTTGTGAAACACATCTGAGATCTGAGCAGAAATGGAAAATGAAAGTTCCGCTCACATTCAAGAACGACGATTGCTGCGGGCAATTGCCCGAGTACAGCCCGTTCACCTGAAGACAATCGTTTTTTTTTAAATTTTCAATTAATTTAATTAGCTTGAATATTTTTAAAAAATGAAATGAATTTATACCTGATTGCAGAGGGGAATGCCGGGAATCGCACATCCCGGAATTGCGAGCGCGCCCACCTTCAAATCGTTATTTTATGCGTTTTTTAAACTGATTTATTCTAAAAATTGTTAAAATTGAATTATTTTCACTATTTTTCTCAATTTGCATCTCCCAATTACTCTTTATTCTCCCTCCCCTCCCTTCTCCCTCTCTCCCTTCCTCATTTCTACCACGATGGCGGCACGCGGACGGTTGGCGGCGACTGTTCTCCTCGCCATTTTGATAGGTACGCCACCATCTTGACGCCATTTCGTCACCACTAGGCAATACTCGGTTCTGTTTTTGTACACCATGCCTCTGTAGTGTTCTATCAGCCCATTCGACAACAGTTCGGTTGATCGTTGATCTTTGATCTCTCTCAGGCTGCGCCCGTCAGGCTCAGGGCGACAATAAGTACAGCTGCTACGATGGCGAAATGGGCAAGGACGGCAAAGGAAAACCTGGTAAGTTCCCGGTGGTCTGGGATCTGTGATCTCTACCTTATCAGAGTCCTCCTCCATAAAGACAATCACTGTGGCACGCTATGTTTTGAACACACTTGTTTGATCGATACTCGTTGATCTCTGATCGTTGGGCTTTGACCATTTTTAGACAAGTGCGACGGCACCCTGTGCAAGCTGGTGATCCAGTACGAGGGAATGAAGCTGACCGACATCAAATCGGTGACCGGTGAGCTGATCTATGATCTCCAGATGATGAAATTTGATCTTTGATCTTTACTACGGAATTCGTTGTCTAGCGCTCAGTTTGCGATCGTCTCGGGTACAGTATTCGGGTGATCTTTGATCTTTGCTAATTATTCAAATTCAGGCAGTTGCTTAGAGACAGGAGAGACGGGCTGCTGGAAGTACCAGGGCGAGCACAAGGTAATTAGCATATTTTAATTAATTAATTATTTAATTAATTTCGCAAATAATTAAATAATTCAGGCGGTGTGCCACTGCAAGATGAGCGAGTGCAACTCGAAGGAGCACCAGGACCGAGCGGTAGGTATACAGTACCCAAGGGAGTTCGCTCGAGCACATTTTGGGTCACACGTTGCTCTACTTGGCACTACTTGTCATCACCGCCAGTCGAACTCTCTATGCTCTGCGGACTACCGTTACGCAAATGTAAAGAAAACAATCGATTTTGCAGCTGAGACAAGCGATCAACCACGCTGGCCCGAGCAGTCACGGAGCATGGACGCTCGTAGGAGGAGCGGCCCTTCTCTACGCCATTTACCACAATTAACGATGATTGCAATAAACCTTTCACTTTTGAAGATCGATTTGGGTTAATTGCATTGCATGGAACATGATTAACATTTGAATCGCTCCGGTTTCTGGACAAGTTAGCTCTGGAACTGCCAAATACCTGCTGTGCCACACCATGATTCGGTCCCGCTACGCCCACGAATGTGTCCACAATGCTAGTGAGAGGCGCGCCCAGATCCTCGCCTGTGTCCACGCAACGACCTAAACTATTTAAATATTGTATTCATTTATTTTTAATTACTAAAGTAAGAAATGTGCAAAGCGTTGAAGGAAAAGAATTGAATTTAGAGGTAGAATTTGACAGCTCGTATTTCGATTTGGTTACGTTTCATAGCTGTGAGAAAACGAGAATAGCGGTGCAATGATTGATATGCGTGTGGAAGGCGTCGAAAAAATGCATTATAATTATTTGAAACGGGACGTGTTTAGTTTCAAAACAAAAACAACAAAAACAAGAACAAGAATAAGTATGGTTACCTCCCAGAATGGCCTTTCTCGAGATGGGCACTCCGAGTGAGTAGGAGATCACGTCCACCGCCCGGCCAGTGTACAGACGAACGGAGACGATCAGTGCTCGGACCTGGGAAGAGAGTTACAGCTTTTTTTAACATTTTGGCACGTGTCTCAAAACAAGTAATTGTATTTCCGAGTCTGGCTAGGTACTGCCCTGTCCTCATCGTAGAATTGTATGTTCAATTATCAAGATTTTGAAATTTTGAAAAAAGTGTAATATTTGATTGTGTTTCAGCTGTTTTACATGTAGTAGTGAACGGCTTTATTTCGATAATATTTATTCATTTATCAATACAAACAAACCTGTTTGACGTACTCGCACTTCATTGTGTACTGCGTCCACTTGAGTGCGTCGCCCTGTGAAGACAGAGATCAAAGATCAAGTACTCCTTACTCTGTGCTCACCAAGGATACCCTCAGGAAAGCAATTCTAGGCGGTAAAATTCGAATGATAAAAACTCATTCACTTATGTTCAAAAAGTATGTTCGTGTCTCGGTCGTAGATGAGTTACTTTGAAAATACCTGTGCTCCATTGAAGTAGGTCGTGCCGTACAGCTCAGCATCCGTGTAGCCCTGTGACCTGCGAAATATTCCATATCATTCCGATCGCGATATCTCCTGGTTTTCGGGTGTCACCCTTATCACGCAAATGCCAGAGTCTCGGATGATCTAAGAACCGGCTTTCCCTCCGCTTTCGCCTCTCATCCGGCTCTCGCGGCGCTCTTGCCCTATTGCCGCATCGCGCGGCCTATTGATCAAGAGCAAGAATAGGATTGGGATGTGCCATTTCGCAGCTCGGCGAGGATTTAATCGTTTTTCATTTGAAACAGCCGCTGAGTTTACACTGTTCGCCATGGGATAAGAGCATCACGCGTTCGCACAAGGGCATTCGCTTTTTGGGGGTAACGGCAAAAGGGCAGATAGAGACCAGATGAGAGAAAAATGAAGCACACATCAAGACAGCACAAAACACACGCTTGAAGTATATGTTGGCTTCAAAAAAATGGCATGTGATAATTAACAATGTCAATCCTCTACGGGCCCTCATGAACACGCCACCTAAAGTTCACCTGAAGTAATGTTATTTCCAAATTTCATGCGCCAAAAATATCGTAATAGCGGTTGATTAAAGGTGAAAGTACTGACTTGAAATGATCCGCCGCTCTCTTCATGATCTGTCCCGCGGTATCGGATACGCCATGAACGAACACGACTGGATGATGACGGATGACGTCACTGTCATTGACCTTACCGCCGAACGCACCCTTTGCGCCGAGGTCCTTCCTGGAAGATTGATCTTTGATCTTTGAACACTGGAGTCAAATACAGGAGTCTTCGGTCTTTGCTAACAGGACAATCTGTGGTAATAGAAAATGTGCTAGCTCACCGTTCCAACTGCTCCTTGATTCCAAAATTGTAGTACGTCTCGAGCCATCGCACGAAGTGATAGGAGAAATCGGCGCTTGCAATGGAGAAGGAGAAGAGGAGGAGGGCGAGTGATAATCGCATCTGAATAATGAACAGACTTCTCATGAACAGTGGAGTGACCGAGGAGAGGTCGCGTGGCAAAGTGCATCATAAATAATAGTGCGTCTTCAAATTTTGCACGGTCTTTCGATGATTTTAGCGCTGTACAAACGATGCGATGTACTCTATATTTGAAGAGATAGCACAGGACCAATTGCAAAGTTTCATTCACATGCACCGAACGGATAGTGAATGCATCACGAGTATTGCCAGAATGAATAAACATGACTCAAGCGACGATACCAAACACATTTCTCACATTATTTTCCATCGATAAAGGGCCGATCACTGATCTAATCTCAGAACTTCGGGGCAAAATATTTGGGAATTCTCAGAGAATACTTTGAAAATGCACCCAAATAATATTTGTGTTTTGATCGCAGAGCAACTAGCGAAAAATTGTAACGAACGGTATCCCCCAATATCAATGCCAATAGAGCAACTTGAAATCTAACCTGTCGATAGGGGATGTCTCAACTAGCTTTTGCCCCTCCCTCTCCTCTCCCCACTTTCACCTGAGCTTTTTCTGCCCATCTCGGATCGTTTTCTTCGCTTTTCTTCACTGCGCCCTCTCGCATTCGCTCATTCTCTGCCCCTATTCACTCTCCACCTGCAACAAGTTTGGAGTGTGCGTCTCATCCAGGGATTGTCGTTCTCTAATGCGCCCGCTTTCTAGTCGCGCAGACAGTGCGAGAGAGCTGGGAAATTGGCGAGAAGCAGACATTCCTACACAAACCCTAAGCCCGGATCCCTCAGTTCAGGCTAATATAGTTGTTTCTGTGGTTGCACAAATTACTCTGCATTTGCGGAATGTATTCATAATTCCGTTCGATTGAAATTGTTTTATTCATGGTTATTATCGATTATTTACACAAGACATTTATTGATAATTCAGAGGCTAGCTCAATGTTTTCCTTATTCAGTTTTCCTTCTTCACTTGATGATCTTCAGCCATTCTCCTCAATCGAGCGACGGTCGTTGCTAGTTCGGCCACCTGAGATTGAGAATTATGATGCAAAAAGAGTCGAGATCTCGACGAATAAGATGAAGATGTTCTCTTGTCTTCCCCTTCGACACCGACGGTCAAAATTAGTTTTGCTCGCTCCATATTTTTTCCTGGAAGCAATGACAGTTCACGTAATTTTTACCAAATTATTATTATTATTATTGCTACTCATCGCTTCCCAATCCTTAACGGTTCCACCCTGACTTCTACGTCTATAACAGAACCGCTGAAACACATCCGACGCCGGCACGAGCGATCGATAATTTTCACCTTTCCGTAGAATTGAACCGGGTCGAATGGCTCGCTAGCATTCTTGGAGCGAAGAGGCGAGGAGGGGGCGGTCACATGCTCATGAGGCTCGAGCTGCAAGATTGATGTTGATCAGATTGTCGAGATGCATGATGTTAGACAAATCCGTTGACTGCTCTAGTAATTATTATCCCCGGCATAGCTCAAAACAAAATGATTGTATTTTCACTTGCTTTACAGGCGAGCAATCAAGCCCTACCTGCACTCCAGCCTCAGTCTCCTTGGCTCCGTGCTCCCCTTCCTTCTTTACTTTCTCTTCTTCCTCGGTTGATCGTCGGTGTCGGAACGATGAGGAATCTGTGTAGCAGAGATTAGAATAGAGACTACACTCTCACGATTTCATGCGCTATTTCGCATGTGTCTGCATTAGGTGTTTACTTCAGCTCAAATCTACTGTCTCTTCGTTTCTGTCTATATCTCGATTTGACTCTAGGAATCTGTATTTGTGCAATGCAAAAGATTTGTTTTCATAGCGACTCTGATGATTGTGAATGATACCATCAAGGAGTCAAGTAAGGCAAAGGGTACACTGAAGGTGAATGTTGTGTCACTTTTAATCAGTACGGTCTTGTTATTTAGGCAGCACGGATTTTGCGCTGTTGATAGCCGCTATCATTCTCATGTATCAATGACGAATGAAACTAATGAAAAACACGTCCAAAAACACGCTTAGAAAAGTGTCAGACAAATAAATACTATTAAACTAACCACTAGTAAGCTCTAGCCCATATCGTCGTGCCTCAGGTTTGCTATTATTGATCACAATGAACTCATATCGCTCACCGGCATTGATCTTGTTCAGGTCAAACTGCGAGAAGAGGTCGTTGGGCAGCGTGGGTTTGGCAGGGAAAGGCGCCGAGGTGGGAATCTGAACTTGCCAATCGATAATCAGGAGGCAGGGCTACGGTACTGACTTTCTTCTTGGGATCCAGCCCCACGAAAGTGACCCCGTTCAGTATGGTGACGCTTGGTATGACGGTGCGGCGCACTCTCTGATGTGTGCAAAAGTGCTGTATGGGCTGCGGAATTTATTGAATTCATATGCGAGCAAACTATTGAGTAATGCCAGTGAAAAATCATCGCAAATCATGACAAGTCGAATGAAAACGTAGATCAGCATTTCCTGCGGTATCTCTACGGCTTCTAAGACGCACCATTCCATTGTCATCCGCTCGCGTACTCCGATTGATCCTAACAAAGGAGACCCCGTTTATGCCCATGATGCTGGAGGGAACGACGGTGCGTCGGGACCGCTTCTGATGTGCGGGATCACGGCGAAAGGGAGGGGCCTAGATCATCGACGACGTCCTCTATAGCGCTACGTTTCTAATTGCTCCGCAATCGGTTTGAGTTCCTCTCAGAATTTCGTAGAAGCGCTATCCACTTAGGTGCGATTAGATGCGTATAAAATGAGAAAACTGACGTTAAAAGTCTGCTGCGGCACTCCACATTCCAAGCAGAGACGGAGCGAGGTGCAGATCTGGAATGTCACACTCAATCACTTTATCTCTCGCAACGTGGAGCTCAATATTGATTGAAAATGTGATAATTACAAAATACAAAACGAGTCACGTTACGAAGAAAAGAAGAATCTAAATACCTCGGGTCTCGGTTCGAGCCTCTTCAGTTGATCATAAACACCTCCGAGGATCGTGTCCGCGACATTCACGCAAATCGCCTGCAGCGTCGGCTCTGGGATGAACGTCCGACAGAGGTTGTCCAGTTCCTGGAATTAATATTGTTTAAAACGCAAAACTCATCCAAATTATCCCAGAGATGATACCGCGGATTTTGGGCTAGCTGTGAAGCTCAACCAAAACGTCTCAACCCGTCGGAAAATCTTGAGTGAGAATTGAGAATGCAAATACAAGGAATTGAGTAGGAATAGGCGTGAATGTGAGTTAAAAAAGACTTAAAGACTTAAAAAATAACACTTACCTTCTTGAAAGGTTCGTTCTCGATTACGTTGTCCAGCGTAGTGATGATGTCCTTGCATCGATTGCACAGAAATTGGAAGACGTCCTCTGAATTTAAATATAACATTATTTAATTAAATTTATTTTTAAAAATATTAAAGTTGACTCACCAACGAAGCCGAAAATGCCCTCGGCTTGCGCGTTGGCTGGTTGCGCGAGTAGTAAGGAAGCAAAGATGAGGGCGAGTAACTTCATCTAAAGGATTACTGTATTTTTATCGATCGGGTTACTGTAACTCCGTTACCTACCGTAGTGTTGCTGATGAGAACGGAACCGATACGGACACTTCAGGGGCGGGTCTTCCCCTTATATTTGGCTAGTTGATAGCACTACCATAAACAGCGGGAAGAGGGGCAGAGGGCATATTTTGCCGACGGTCTGAAGAGAGTCACACCCCATTTTAGCCACAGTTTAATGTCTCGATTGCGACTGCTCTCTTGCCAGTCAGAGTAAACGAATGAGTGCATAACTTTAGAGAGTCTGCAATCAGAAAATGCCACTTATTGTGCAGAAGACCGAAGCAAAATTACGAAAGATATCTTCAAAGATGTCAGTACTGAAAATGGTAATCAGTATTTGTATTCCTAGTGCTCACTCATTGTCATAGATCAAAGCAACGATATATGATGAGACGGAATCTTCTTTCTGATAGTCAGAAGCATTCACGAAAGCAGAGGAAACGCCCTAAAAACAAGATAGTTGATATATATTTTGAGCTCGATTTCTCACACATAACAGCACAGAATATGTCGACTCGAACTCGCAATGACCTTGCAATCAGTTGTCACTACAAACTTTGACCCACTGTATGAAGATTCTGTTTCGATTATGTTTCACGGCTGGCATAAGGTCTCTGGCAATTCCTGTTGAGCAATAGGTACGCGGTTTTTTCAGCAAATTCAGAACAATTAAAGAAAAAATGGTCATTCTGTCATTTTTGCCATTACCCATCACAGTACACTATACGTCTCCAGTGGGGACACAGAACTGTCAATCTGCACAGGCGAATCTCTCTCGATGACACTGTTATTGACCTCCTCTTCTTCGCACCATTCACCTTCGTTAATCTGATAAGAATTCTCTCAGGAATCCTCGCAATGCGATTATTCGAGTCACAGCTCCCAATGAGTAAGCACAGCTACACAAACACATCATTCCGGAAAACAGACAGTTTATTGACGGCCAAACGATTCAATAACGGGATAACAATTGGGAGCGAATCACAGATAATACAATGGGTACTCGTTACGAATAGATATATTCTAAACAACACAGTGGTCGTGCTCTCAGAGTGACGAAAGAGCACGCAAAATGAAGAGATGAGTTCTAAATCTCTAGAACTCGGCGTGATGATCGACCGTGACCACTTCGATCCAGCCATCTCCGATCGTCACTCCGGCAAAGGACGAGCCAGCCATCGCGAGGGCTACGGACACCTTCCATTCGCCCTGCAATATATCCCGATCAGAAAACGTCATTCATTTTAGGACGATAGGTACTATACATCGTTCTTTTTTGAACAGGAACACAAAGACAATTATTTAAAACAAAAGAATTGGAAAAATTCAAACCTCAATGTACGGGTTGTCCTGTCGGATCATCGGCTTCATCTCGGCCCAATCGCCCGGGAGGTCCCTGGAATTCAAAGATCAAAGATCAGTCACTCAATTGAAGATTTTTTCGATAACAATAAGAGATCAAAGATCAACCGGTTCTCATTATTAATATTACGATAATCGTTGCGGTCGGTTTGTGTATTTAAAAAAAAAAGCTTTTGTAGGCCATTTTAGGACGATTAATGTGCAAACAAAAAGTCTTACATGATATCAGTGACTCCGACTCGCTGGAATTGTTTGAAGGCAGCGGGCGATGCGAGCGAGAAGAGGTCAACATTGCTGGAATGGCCACGTTTTCGGCACTTGCTCTCTCAATTCTACACACTATCTCGCCGGTTAGAGACACCGATGGGGCATGGTAATGCAGAGAATCTGAGCGATTTTTAGGGTGTTATGCCCTTTTCATCGCACACGTAGTTTCACTTCTGTTGTTGTTCCCAATTGCCTGATCACAGGGCGAAAACAAATACGACCTAGTAGGGGGTTTCTGCTGATAAGAAGTGGATGGAACGGTTTGGCACAGTGATTCGATTCTCTAACGTGTACCAGGAATCAATATTCTTCTTTTTTTAAGAGAATTCTAGACAACTACTATCTCACCCACATTTCACTAGTCAAGACCTTTCAATCAACACAAATAATAGAGAAACGAACCACAATTCGTCTCCGACGAACGCGTTCGCGCTCTTGCCGTTCAGACACACCTGATAATCTCAATTTTATTATATTTAAAAATATACCATATAGCTTAGCACTCGTCTCTACATCGAAAGTTCGTCGCCTTTTCTTCTCAGATTCTCAGATAACTCGAAAAAAACCCTTACCGTGCCCACAAACATGGAGTTCTTCTCGAGATTGAAGTGGAGATGCGCGGCGCCCACGATCGAGCCCTGCTTCTTCACCCGGATCTTTCCTAGAATTACTTATTGTATTATTATCAATTATTTTTATTTTTAACTGATTACTTTATGAATCGGTCCAAGTTATTATTGGACAAATTTCTGAGGAATCTAGAGCAGTTTACGTCTTGAATAAACCAGGTAGCTGCCAGCACACCCTGACATCATGCTGCTCTTTTTTTCAGTGTGTGGGAGTCAGAAACGCGTCAGCGCACTGATCACACCCACGGTAATTCAAAAGCTGGGAAAATTATGCGAAGCTTTAACTTCTCACGTAGGTTAGCCACTTCCGCATTTGATGCCCGTGCCATATCAAGGGAAATTTTCGGAAAACTCTCACGAATTCTAAAAGTAGGCCACACGTCAACCAGCAATTATCAACGCCACTGCTCGACAATATACGGAAGGTGCAGAAACTTGCAAGTTGTGCTCACAAATATGTACATTTCAATGCATCAGTAAAGATTTTCGATGAACTTCTACAGGAACATTCTCAAGCTTGCATTTCTCAGGGTAAGAACTAACCAGACATGATCCAAAAGTTAGCTAGTTCTGAGATAAATCTAACTGTGAGAAGGGAAAACTAAAATCACTAACCAGACATGAACTTGTAGTATCCGGGCAGCACGACCTTTCCCACTCCGCTCGTCGTGCACGATGGCCGCTTCCGATTGTCGTACGTGAGCATTACGAAATCCTCGAAGACCACGTCCTTCTGGCCTGCAAGTTGATCTTTGATCTTTGTTCTAGATCAGAAAGCGTCGTTATTACCGACCCTAATGGTGATCTTTGATCTTTGGACCGTTCACGAAATCTGATCAGGAAGTATCCTCGCATGCCTAATAATTGCAATTCGTAGTCAGACAATCCGCCTGAATTTTGTGGCTTCCCAAGTGCCTGCGAACTTCCCCAATGCATAGCCAAAGTCCGCGGGATTCAGGCAGACTTCCTGGTACAATCCAAGTCCAAATTCAGGAATTCGCACGAGATCTTTGGCATTTTCCCTGATAAGAAAGGTCTAAATGCCAGTATATTTTCCAGTGCGCATTCGCTGGATTACCGTGTGAACTAACAATGAAAATAGCATTCCCGACAATTGTTGATTGAGTATTCAATCGCGAGGGGAGCTCGCTAATCCGAAAGTTCGAAAGACCGAGTAATGAATGCAAAATGCAAAATAGAGTTTTCCGAAAGGATGCACCCAGTTGCGCTCTTCATTTTACTTGCTTCTCTGACCAATGAGAAAGTACGCGTAATGAAGCAACGGTTGTCAGTATTTCTACCCTTACCAGGGGGTGTCGGGAATATGGAATGGTTTTCGCAGTCAAAAGATTGTGAATATTCTCAAGCATCAATCGGGTAGTTTTCGACGATTACCAGATATCGAAATTGATGAGTGGAGTTTGGATAGATAAATTTCTACTGACCCTTGAACATGTCGTGCATTCTCAGTCGATTGTGAACGCCGTCCACGCACTTGGACGATGACTTGGAAGTGGAGGCGACGGAGAGGGTGGCGAGAAGGATGGGGGACAGGAGGAAGAGGAGCATTCTGAATTGACTATGATAACTCAAACTCGGAAAGCGGCGAAAGCGAGAATAAGTGAGACACGCAGTTACAGCAGTTCTGAATGACCGTATGATGAACGCATGTGTAATTGCGGTGAAAATAGCGAGCGGGAGGGCAAGGAGATGGCAAAAAGGGAACAAATCAATGGACATTGATAGCGGAACAACCGTAAAACAACTGCAATTGGGGAGGCGACAAGGCGCAAAACAAGCGGATTACTGGAGTGTATAGCGCGTCAGCGTAAGTGAATGAAAGTAAGCGGGCTAAAGAAGTAAGACTATCATTCTGAATGATCGCGCTATAATATTGATTACCTCATGCGAAAATGGCATACAAACAAGCTAAACAACTTTGAGCGCGATCTCACTGTGCGAAATATACGGATAACTCACGAGGGGGGTAAACGAAAGTAAAAGGGGCGCGCGCGCGCTCCCAGGATCGATTGAACACCTAATTGACCATCGCGTAAACAAATGGAGTGTATGCAAAGTGAGCCCGCTTGGGGGCTCTTCCGATCTTCCGATCTCTCTCATTTGCACGTGATCTCTCACTTCCCACAATTGAATACGATTTCAAAATTGCGTAGGCCGACGTGTCCCTGTGTTCTGTGGGCTGGGAAAACATGTGGAACGCGGTGGAATAGCGTGGTCTAGGGAAAGAAAAAACACAGACGCGGCTGTCAAACTGCAATGCGTGAGCTAGTGAAGAGGCAGATTCTACGATCGACGGGTAATCTAACCAGTCAAAGCCTGGTCAGCCTAGTCCTCTTTCACCTGTCAAACAGAGCCAGAGAGCATTACGAAAGTGTAGAGCCAGAATACTTCTCGCCCCTTGCGTAAACGATAAGCGCGCCTGTCAATAACCCGAAAGAGCTGGAGTGTGGACACGTATGATAAGGAGAACACAAAGTGGTCAGGGAAAAGTAAATGATTATTTTAGAATATGCATGCTTGTCTGTAACTCAAGCAAATGTATGAACGCGTATCTATGATAGGAAAGAACGGTGTTGAGTCAGCTTCTTCTTCACGCAAAAGTGACACCATTTCCATTCCTTGGAAATGGAGTGGAGAAGGAAAAGGATGGAGTGTACGCAGAAAAGTGAGAGCACAAAGGTCACCGTCTTGACCCGAATTTCCCCCATTTGCTTTTCTTGGGGTCATTAGAAAAAAACATGGTTAGAGCAGAGAAACTGTTTATTATGAACCACCTGGTGCTGATTAGTAATTTATTCAATCAAGTCATGTATTCAATCATTTTTACTTTATTTCTGGCCTGTTCGAAATCAACACACATCAGTGCCACTTCAAGTAGAGTTTCTGCACAATTGAGGTCTAATCTTTGTAGGGTTGAAAGCGGTTGGAAGCGTTTACGCTCAGTGAAACAAAGGAGCTCCTGACAATCATTTTCTACTACCATTTTGCCACTAGAGTTTGTGTGGATTCGTCATCTTTCCGAATAATCTTTCTTATTTTGTTGGAGTTTGTCTAAAAATCGCAATTGCTACAAATTACAAAAAAATGGAGGCTTTTGTCTGATATCATTGTAAATCTGTATCTGTGTAAAACACATCGATTTCGGAACCATTTTCAACGTGTTTATTTATCAACCATCTCCTCGTTCAGACATCGCAAGTAATAGTAGGGGGAAAGGGGTATAAAGAAATGAAGATAGAAGAAAGTGCTAGAAAGGATGATCTTTGATCTTTGATCTCCGTCCGGTCTCTGGGTGCTCCACTCAGTACATGGCATTCCGTTCGCGCAGCAGGGCACGATAGCGAGCCAGTAGTTGCTTGCCCTGAAATATATTATTTGAGAACCACAATTTTTCAAAATTCACCAACACGCCAAGTAACTCCTAGACTGTAATCATGCATAACTCTATGTCAACTAAACGCGCCTCGTGACTGTCTACCGCTTCACTAGAATTATGTGCGTGGGTTAAAAACATCAAGAACGACCAAGATCAAAGATCAAAGATCAATCACCTCATCCATGGCCATCGATCGCTTGCCCAGTCCGATGCCGCCGAGCGTGTCGATCGCCGAGATGTCCCCGAAGCCCATCATGTCGTCCTGTAATGGGAAAATGTTGTAAAATCATGAAAAATTAGAGTCGGGTCAGATGATATGTCAGCCTGGTGCTCCAGTGCAAAAAAAATCGTGATTTTCGAGAATTTTAGAGTTGGGTAGTTCGGTGGGACAGATGGCTCACTTACCCTTTTGACTTCCTGGCCGTTCATGGCGAGCGTGCAAGCGACGAGCGCCAGAAGCAGAATGACGAACCGCATCATTTTATTACCTATAAATTGTTTAAATGATTTCAAAATATATACGAAAATACAGCCAAAATAAGAATGACATGAGAAAAGAACGAAGGAAGGGAACACTGGCAAAACGAATGAGGTAGGTTACTGGACGAAATTGGATGCGAATTCGATTCGACTACCCTTTTCAGATGGGGGAAAAATGGCGAAATGGCAACCGGGAAGATTGGATGTGCCCACTCAAATCCGGGTTCGTACTGCTCTAGTAATAGATATCTACACGGTTGACACAGAATGATACGCGATATTTTTGCCGTTGAAGCCTGCTAAATTCAGCTCATCAGCGCCCGTTTGAAGCATTGCAAGGCTTGAGATTGAATCGCGCCAAAATTACAAGCTCATATCCTCTCCCTATCCTACCATAGCCATCCGAGATAGACTGAAGCCTCCTCAACTGCTTTCACAGCTTCCTCCCCTTCGTTGAAAGTGGGCGGAGCCTCGCTTGACTCCCCTTTTCCGAATTCTCCGATCAGCGTTGAAAAGTGAGCAAAATTCTCACGCCCATTTTCGACGCCCCTTTTCATTCGGAATGAAGAGGCGAGGGCGATGAATGAATGACGGCCGGCTGCCCCGCTATGGGAAACGGGATTCGAATGAAGGAGAAGAAGATGGGGAAGAGGGCGGAATTAGCCGCCGAGTATGAAGTCTCTCAAGCAGGAAATATTATGAATGCGCTATAAAATACAATACAAATCACATACATAGGGGCCACAAGCTCCGCCCACTTTGATGAGACACGATTTCGCCAAAAAGCGCGAAACAAAAACACAAAGCTCATTCTAAACCAAATCCTTCATTCTAAAGTGCGCTGGATAGATACTAACAATGCCTATCGATCGAGCAATGTCCGAAAATTGAACATCATCATTGAGTTGGTCAAAATTGAGGACAAAGGAAGGGAAGAGGCCTTTTTGGTAGGTTTCAGTGGGATAATTCTGTTCGGACAGAGATTTTCTGACTGAATGGATTTTTTCAGGATCTTTAGAGAAAAAAATAGAATTTTATCAACTTTCTCTGGTTTGTGTTTCTTGTTTAAAGGTTTCTGTACGCCCGTATTTTTTCGATGCCGATTAGCGCTAACCACAGTGTGAACGTGGGCGGAGCTAGTCAAATGAGAGGAGAGAGGCGAGAGGCACACCACACTCCCTCTCCCTCCGCCTCGCTCTCCCTGCTGTTCCTGACCCGTCGTGACTAGCGCACGCTCTGTCTGGATAAGAGGCAATTTCTCCCGTGAATTGTCTCTCACGACTTGGCGAAGCTCTTGCCTCCGAATTTTGGGAATGAGTTTGAAATAGGCTCCGCCCCCTTTCCCTCTCGTCTCGCCTTTCCCCCCTCAACAACAGAGCGTGCCGCGCGTGCTTCGCGGGCTGTAGCGCAGCTCAGAGACAAGATATCAACAAACGGTAAAAAGGGTGATGTTATTAGGTCCATGAGGGACAGTTTGGACACTTATTTGACCCGATTGTGACAATTCGGCAATCCACGTTGTGGCCCCTACACATACAATATCATTCCCAAAGACAAAAATCTTTTTGTCAAATTACAATTTTGAGATCAGTGATAAAGATCGGTGTGAAACCATGATTATGATAACATAAAATCGTATTAGATCGTGGGAAGCCTAGAAGGGTGAACTTGGTAGTCTGATTGGTTGGAGAAAGTGCGCTGACATAACGAAATACATTGAGATATGGCGATCTATGGATTCCGTGCCTTATTATTGAGACCAGGGAAACTAACATCGAGATGTCTGACTGGATTGTGTCTTCTCAGATGAATACAGACTACGGGTTCTCGATTCGTGACCTGGTCTAGAAGATCAGTCAGAGTGATGAATGTTTTGCTCTTTCGTTGTCAGACTTTCGAGCACAAGAATTCCAAGGAGTTGACTGATGAATTAGCGAATTTCACCTGTGTTTTGAATGTTTCACCCACGCTTTTCGGCTTGACTTTCGAAAACACTCATCTCGTGAAATTAGCCTTTTGGTCCTTATGAAATTTTTTCGTAATCTGCCCCAGATCTTGTTCACTTCTCAATGTTTATTTGATTTCAGATGTTTGAACAGAACACGTTTACTCTGATAGTTGTTTTTTATTGCAATCGTTCTCAACAAATCTTCGGGAATCAAAACGATATAAATTATCGTGTATTATACAAACAGAAAGATGGATAATAATAATAAGAATCGAGATTGTAATTGTGAGGACTAGTTTCTACAATTGTGTTGGGACAAAATACGACGAAAATGTACATGGCAAACTTGCGGAATACGGAGGAGAGTCGGCGGTTTGTTGTCCAATTATGTATGCGCTTTTTCATATTTATATAAATATTTATATATATGAAATAATATTTGTATTACACATTTGCCCTCGCGCATCCTATCGAATCGAAAAGTTCGCGATAGAATCGTCGGTTGACTGGTGGGTGGATTGATTGCAACTGTCGGTGGATGGTGGAAAGAACTTGACGGTGGTGTGGGGATTACGATAGGTAGGTCAGAATAATACAAGGGGGGAGCCCGTGGGAATACGGTAGGACTAAGAGAAATGGACGAGAGATTGAAAGAAATTACGGAGAAGAAGAGAAATGACGAGCAAATTGGGGAGAAAACAAGTTACATCGTTTAGAATCGTAAGAAGAGATACAGTTGAAAGAAGTATCGGGGAGAAGAGGCCGGGGGCGGAAACTGTGCTGTCATACGGTATATAGGTACACGACGGGTCGGTGCTGCGCGTGCAGTGAAAGTAGTCGACGGGTTTCAACGGAAAACAACAGAAAGACAGGGCTTGCACTCTCTTGGTGTGTGGTGTGTGTTCGGCGGGGTGTACGGTAGTAGTAGTCTTTGATACGGTGAGTGCGTCTCTTCGAGAGGAGGGGAACGGATTATTGCAGAATGTAAATCGGGTTGAAAGGAAGGGTGGGGATACGGTAGCTGTGTGAAATCTCTGATAGGCTCTCTAGTAGGTTCACTTCGAGCAGCTAACAAGCGCCTTTTAGGCAGGGAATAGACGAGACGGAAAAGGGGAAGCAGCCGTGGAATACCTTGCTGTGTAATAGAGTTCGATACATCGATAATCGTCTCTTCAATCTACACACTCTCTCATCGGCGAGCGAGAGACTGTGCTGAGGAGACAACTGTCCGTATTTCGACCACTATCGAGCAAGGTAGGCAACATGTAGTCGTAGAATCGGGAACAAGTCATGGGCGCGGGAGTGAAAGGGGCGAGGGGGCGAAGGAAATAACTTAGGATAGATAGAGTAAAGCTGAACGGGGGCTTTGGTTGGTGCTTAGCCTTAGCCTTAGCCTTAGGTTTCGGGCCTTAGGCCTGGCTGGTGGTGGGAAGGGGCGCGTAGGAGGGGTGGACGAGCGGCCGCAGCGTTGGCACGCGAAGGTTCTGGAGCCGACGGAGGTCAGGGTGGCTGCAGCTGCAAAAATATTTATTTTTATTTTTGGAACTTCTGCAAAAACTCTTGACAATTTGAGTATGCATCTTATTCGAGATCTTTTTGATTGTTTACTGGATTATGCTTCACGCTTTCTGTAAAGGTCGACGCAGCGGGAATGGGATGATTCCTCTATGGCTCAGTCTCTCGCAAACAACAAAAAAAAAACAAATATTAATTAGACTGCGTAATACGAGTCAGCCGTCTCTTCATTCATCACACCGTCTCATCGGTCTGAGAGGCGAAAGAGTGTGCGAAATAAAGAGACGATGAACCGGATTGCGCACTCATTGGCTTACGTTTCACGCTTGCTGTAAAGCTCGGCGTAGCAGGACAGGAATGATTTCAGAGAGAATTCCCTATTGATAAAATATAAATAATAATATGTACATGCAGTTACCTGCAGGCCTTGGCGCACTCGTGACACGGCCGCTTCTCGAACATCTCCGTCTCGTGGGGGAACCTGTAGAGATCAAAGATCAGAGATCATTAGAGACCAAAGATCAGAGATTAGTCAGACATGGCCCAGGATGTTATTCAGATAATATTCAGACTTTAGATGCCTATTTTCCGTCCATCTTGCATGCTCCTTTCAAAACAGATTACTTTGGAGGCTAAGCAAGGTATGAAGAAACATGACGTATGAATGTATGAGAAACGACATGCAAGATCTAGGAGGACAGGCTACGTACCATTTCAAAATCTATAAACTAACCAACGCAGTACACTGTTTCACTACAATCAACCTATTTTTTCATCATGCTCTAATCAAACACTCCAAATGGTTTTCCAAATCTTTGACAGATCAAAGATCAAAGATCAAGATACTAACCAGTGCTTGATGCAGTACACGATGAGGTAGGCGAGACCGACGTACGCGGCGGTGATTATGCAGAGAACAACGAGGTATCTGGAGATAATTAGGAGATTAGAGTTCGAAATACGGGTCGCCGTCTCTTCAATTCACACACTCTCTAGCCTCTCTGACCGGTGAGAGAGTGTGGAGAAAGAAGAGGACGACGAGGTATCTGGCGATGATTAAAGATTAATGTTGATTGTTTTCCCACTGTCTGCGTTAAGAGACGCAATGTAAGAATGTATATTTTTTTTTTTTTTGAACGACGTCTGATCACAGTATTGCTGATTTTTCATTTGGAGTTTTATGAGCAAAAAGTGAAACACACTATAAAATAATTCTTCACATTCACGAGAAAAGTGTGGTGGGTGAAATGAGTTTGGAATGAGTTTCACATATTAGCCATAAGTCGCAAAAGGTAAAGACAATTGATGCGGCCTTGTCATGTCTTTTAAACACAACATGTTAAACATACGATCAAATATCAGAGAGAGATCAAAGATCAATCGACTCACTCAAGCAGGACGACGGGGAAGATTGCGCGTTCGATGAGAGCGGAGCAAAGAGGAACGTTTTCTCTGGAAAATAGAGCCTTTAGAAGTGTAATTGACTGCATTAATTCGTGTAACTTTTTTCGTTCGACAGAATACTTGACGAAAAAAAAGCGATTATTGCACTGTTTAATCAGAGATAAACTTCATAGAATCAACATCTTACCTCATAGTAACGGAGCAGTGGAGGGTGTTCATCATGTGGGAGGGGTTGGCTTGCTTCGAGGCTTGCACGAGCGCATCGTCTTAAATAAATATTTTTTAATTATTTTATTCCTGCAAAATTTCTTTCTACCACACCAATTCTTTCTACAGAAAACTACCGATGTTATCCCACCAAATGACTATTTTCCATCATTAGCTCTCTTCCGGACTACCGCATCTGCCTTCTTTGAATATAGTTTCAAATACACAGTAACTCACCCGAGTGTCTAATAATCGCTCCGACGAGCATGCTCCTCGCGTACAGCAACACGGGCAGCGTCATGAAGAGAAACGCGTCGATTACGCGCATCTGAAGATAAAGTCAGTTAGCGATTCGATTGAGATTCTACCGTAACCGAGAGTGAATAAAATCAGCTATCTATCGATTCAGCCCCACCGTACCTTGAGCATGAGCAGTAATCAAGCTACCGTTACCAAACTACTGTAGTTCTCTGCCGCATCTATATTTCTCTCTTGTCTGTATCAAGCTACAGTATCGTACTCCTCAAATTTGCGACCGTATCCCTTAAATTTGCTTCCGTACTCACCATGACGAGCAAGTAGGGCTTGTACGCCTCCTCTCTGATCAGAAGAAGGAAGAAACAGGCGGAGGAGAGACAGGCGCACATGGCCGACACCGACATCCACAGGTTCTTCTTGTACTGGAAAGAGGGCTGATTACGGTAATCTGGAAGAGTTGGGCTGGGCCAGAATCATGATTACATTACAGAACGCCTCTTATTTTTGAAGCCTCGCACATCGATCGACACGATTATGGGGTGATAAAAGATTACGGTAAAGATTTCGACAAGTCAGATGTCTGGTTGCTGGCTCTGTTCTGGTTGAAGGGTCCCACCCAAGTAGAAGGGTCCCAAAAATTTAGAAGGGTCCCAAAAAAAGAAGATGGGTCCCAAAAAAAGTAGATGGGTCCCGAAAAAAGTAGAAGGGTCCCAAATTTGACAATTGTTTTAGGAATAAGATGAAGGGTCCGTATAAAAGTAGATGGGTCCCAAAAAAAGTAGAAGGGTCCCAACATTAAGGATTTTTTTGGAAAAAAGTTAAAGGGTCCCAAAAAAGTTAAAGGGTCCCAGAAAAAGTTGAAGGGTCCCAAAGTTATAATCTAGTGTAATTTCAAGCTTTGGGACCCTTCTACTTTTTCGGGGACCCTTTAACTTTTTCGGGACCCTTCAACTTTTTTCCAAGAAAAATCGAAAAGTTGGGACCCTTCTACTTTTTCTGGGACCCATCTTCTTTCTTTGGGGCCCTTTAACCTGCTCCCAAAATTTTTGTCAAACTTGGGACCCTTTTACTTTTTTCCGGACCCATCTACTTTTTTCGGGACCCTTCAACTTTTTTTGGGACCCTTCTAAATTTTTGGGACCCTTCTATTTGGGTGGGACCCTTCAACCAGAACAGAGCCTGGTTGCTTACGTCAACAAGGATTTCCAGTGAATGTGCTGGTCAGGGCATACGATTCATGCATCTGCCCCAATCAACACCAATAACCCACGTCAACAAGGAGATCAAACAGGATAGTGCCTGCAGTAGCCTAACCGGGTCTTCGATTCATGTATCTGACCAAAAATCACCACGATAACTCACGTCAACAAGTAGATCCAGCAAGAAGGTCGCTCGGTAGATCTCTCGTGCTTCCGGCGCCCGCGTGTGCGCCAACTCGATGAACATCTCCATTTCCCTGGAATTGGAGGGTGTTGATCTTTGATCTTTGATCGTTGTCCTCTTATTCGTCCCATTCTGTCGCTAAACGCAGTATTAAAGTTCAAATTGAATGCTACCTGAACACATTAAGGAAGTCGCGGGCGTAGAAGACGTGAATGAGGGCGATAATAAAGAGCACGATCAGCTTGAAGAACTGAGCGAGGATCGACTGCAATTGATATTTGATCTTTAATTATTGTAAATAGATAGCATCCCTACTTCATTATGTCACAAACCATTTCCATCCTTTATCAACACTGTGAAACCTAACTGAACTTAATTGAACAGTTTTCTCACCTGATTAACGATAATCTGCCGCATTCTCTTGTGCAGGGGCATCGTTTGCGTCTCCATCTCGACGGTCGAGACGGGTTGCAGGGCGGCTGCAGGTGCTGTAGCTGGATCCTTCAACGGGTCGGTCGCGGCCCCGCCCACAGACCACCACCGCAGCAAGGACGGCATGTACTGTAACGCAGGGTACGGTAAGTCGTACGGTAGGTCAGAACAAAGAAAACGCGCGAAAACACGCGTAGTTGTAGTAGCAACAAGTAGTAGGTGAAATTGGAACGGGGAAAGGAGGGAAAGAGACGAAATGCAATGGGTAGAGAACGAACGAGAGAGAGAGGGAAGGAAGGATTTTAGTTCAAGGCTATGGGGTCAGGCCGATTCGGCAGTAGGGAGAGAAGAGGAAGGGGGATAGATCCAATGGATTTCAGGGGCAATTGGAGCAGCGCTCTCCTCGATAAGCACGCCCTCTCGTCGGTCAGAGAAAATTAGAGAGCGTGGGAATTGGAGAGATGCGGAGGGGTCAGGCAAAGGCGCGGTTAGGGGTGATCAAGGGGAATGAGTGGAGTGAATTGAGAGTGGGGAGAATGGAAATGGAACGACGATTGGTTGCTATGGTCACTGTTTACTGTAGAACCCTGCGAGGAATGGCGAAAACAACGATTATTTCGAAAATGTTCAGCTCGATTGTTCGATTTTTGGGTTGATCTGAGCGGCAAGTGTTCCGTGAATTAGCAAAGGTGAGTTCCACAGACTCATATCTCGTCTGTGAAACTCAACCGCGCTCGGCAGGTGCAAATTATTGAATCGAGATGATGGGGGCCCACTCTATTTCGAGTCCATTTCAGTCAGGAAACCACGCGGACAGCTGCTTTTCCCCGGCCCAAAACCACTTTGTTACCTAGCAACTAGGATACGGTAGGCTGGCTCGAGAAGCCAATGTTCCTCGTATGAATGATTTAAGACCTCTCTGATCGGTGAAAGAATCACAATTCTGTTCGGTTGAATGTTTCACGCAAAACGAAGATACGTTTTATTCAACCCTATTTCCCGGTCGGGGTTCGCCCGGCCCTGGATAGTACCGGTAGAAGCAGCATAGCGAACAGTGGAAGAGGAGGAAGAGGAGGGGTCGACATGAGGGTCAAGGTCGGACGATTGGAGAGTGGTCGGCTAGGCTAGTGCGCTCTCTCCCTTATCGGCTTCCTCTCTCGCCCGTAAGAGACTAGTCGAGAATATGGCTAGTGAATAGTGTCAGTCCCTATCCCGATCTCTCTCTCAATTCAGATCGCAGCGCGACTCAATCTGGGGGCAGTATGCGCGGGATTATTGGGTGCCTTTATGACCGCGGGGTGGAGCTTTGACCCAGAGGCTATCGAATATGCGAGAGGAAGGGAAACGAACAGCTTGGTATTGATCCAGACAGAGCGAGCCAGGCGCTTTTTATGATGAATGAGAGGGGGGAATCGAGCCAAGGGAGATGGGGTGACGAGTCGTGTTCTCGTGTCTCTACGTTTTGCGCTGTCTCTCGTAAGTTAGAGAAAGCGAGAGAGCAGGGCGAAGTGAGAGAGTCAGACACGATAGGTGACGAACACAGATGATGCATATGGCATTTGCGGCCTGTGCAGTGATCCTATCTACATACCCCCTATAGGTCAGCTAGGCAAAGGTCTCGAGATTGTGATCGAATAATCGATTGATCAGAGAGGATCGTTAGTTATTAAAAGTCCCCGAGATCCCTAGAAATGATATCTTGAACAACGCATGAAAAAATCGCACTGGTAAAATATTATATTGTGTTGAAAAACACAAATAAGGAAAAATTGATGCAAGACGCCCCGGCGGAGTCTTAGCGCGAGACTGAAACTCAACCGGTAGACAGGTGAAAAATGGAATGGAAGATGTAGCCGAAATCTCGTGATTTATTGCTTGGCTGGCACGAAAGGTGAAATTTCAGGGGGCTTGAAATAAGCAGGCCAGTGAGATCACTACGGAATCTTCATAGTTCTTATGACCAAGGGACTTGCGCGATTTCAATATCTTTCCAGACTACTGTATATACTGGTAGATTCCCGACAGACAATAATTTGAAGAAGAATAAGCTACACAGATCACAATGTGAAGGGAATTGATGAAAAGGTTATGACGATTGCCCGAGTGAGATAATCTTATCTCTCTCCACCTCAGCTGCTCGTGCCGGGCAGTGTCACCAAGTACACGGATACTAACCGAGGGGCAAGGAATGATAAGGATGGAGAGGGTTTAGGGCCGGGACGTACAATTTTAGACACCATAAACGGACTATCGTCTTTCCTTGAAACTAATATAGCAAGGGGAGTTGAACGTGTGAACTGAAGGTATTGGAACAGTACACGGATACCAACCGAGGGGCAGAGAACGATAAGCGGAGGGGAGGGGAGGGATCAGGTCGTGCAATCCGATGGGGTACGTCGTCACCACAAACTGGGCATCACCTCGAGCACTCCTAGCAAGAAGAGGTATGTGATGGAATGGAACAGTGCAGCGATACTAGCTGTATGGATATGAAAGGGGTTCGATGAGACTAGGACCGACTATCGCTCTGCCCCAAGCATCGAAATTATGCATGTGAACAGAGTCGCTGTAACAGTGCACGACTACTAACATGATAAAGTGATAAGGGCCACTGCTAAGGGACCAATGTTCAAACAGCATCTGAACTGAGCGAAAGAAGAGTGTCCCTCGAGACGCGGGAAAGCTGATCATTATGATCAGCAAGAGGCAGTGCCTTGCCCAGTCTTTCCCTTCTTGAAAATTTTGAGCAAAAAAGAAGAATGGGAGATGCTGTCATGGGGACTGCAATGGCCACTGCTACTGGCCACACTGAATGGAGGTCTCGAAACAAACAACAATTCGGGAAGAGAAGGAGTGGAGAGGAAGGGAGGTGGAGAAGGGGAAAGGGGATACTCCACATCTGCCTGACTCTCTGTCTCTCGAAAGGATGGCCACCTCCCGTGAGAGGGTTCGAGGGGAACTTTGAGCCCGGTAATTGGGTTTCGCAAATTCCTGGCTAACGCAATGAGTTATGCTTCAGAAAGTAGGTAAGGGTTGGCGATGGTCTTTGTAACAATGTTTCGGAACGAGCCGCTGCTATCAAGAACAAATAATATTTATTTGACGTCCCGGCTCTAAACTTACCACCAAACTTTGGGAACTTAGACAGCGCAATCGAACCCAGCGCGTTGCATGCGAGATCTCAATCAAGGGAGATCGAAACACGAGATCTAGCACAGCGTCGGCAACTGCAGTATTTATGCCCCTACGCTAGTCCCCTATCGGCCACAAAACGACGTTTTTCGGCAAAAAAAAAGGCTAAGATAGAGTATGAAAAAGTCTGGTTCGATGGCCCCCGCAAGCTACAAACTGATGGAATATAAATAGGAAAAAGGCTAGTGCGTCAATCAAGTACTTCTAATGTGGTTTAGTCAGCCCAGAGGGAACAAAAAAGGGTCCGAAAAAAGGTCAGATGCCAATTTGTTTCACAAATAAGAGCCTACTCGCTACAAAATGATGTATGTGCCAGACACTCTTAGGCACCGCGATGATTGATTTAGGGCTTCCGGCTACTTGGATCACTTCCGCGAGCGAGTGTCTAACTGGGAATACATAGATCCGATTTGCGTGATCGTGGGGAAAAATAGTTAAATCATTGCAGAAGTGACCACCGCCCTCGTCCTAGACGACGCAATTCCATTCGCTTGACGAGTGGAAACGACAAGAGGGGCTATTGCAACAGCGCTGAGAGAGTTGCGTCTCTCTTGGATGCTCACGTTGCATCACTTTGTCTAACTGGCGACACTACTAGTGGAAAGAAGAGAGAAGGACGTCACAGACGGAGAAAGAAAGAGAGAGTTGAGAGGGTGTAACGATGGGATGTGATGGATCGGCGTTGGCTGGTCAAGGAAAGAGTCGGCGATCCCGGGAACGGGGATGAATCATATCTAAAGGCTTCACGGGATAAGCCATCCCCGCTTGATCATCTAGCAAAAGGAGACGAGATCAGGCGCGCCGGACTAATCTGGAACCTATCATAATGGTTACGGGATTAGGGATCAGAATCCGGTGAAAACAACGATATGGAATCACTTCAAGTCGCGCGGATTACGGTGTGGTGGCTACGGCAACGGAATGGGTACAGGCCCGTACATCGAAGGTATGACATCAAGCAGCGTGAATGGCTCTATTATGATATCTCTCTTCCGATGGCCCCTCACTGGTGACTCTCGGTGCCTTGCCGAGAAGAACGGAACGGTGCAGAGGCAAACCAAACGCAAATACTACGCCAATCGCTGTGCGAGAGTGAGAAGATGGGGATGGGGTCAGAGGGGAGTTTAGTCATGCGGGATACCGGATACTGGGCATTGTATGGGGTCAGATGCAAACTGTATGACCAACAGACTGAATGGTTAGTAGTGTAAGAGGAGCATGTGGACATTCCTAAAAACGGTCCGCCCCAGGCAGCACCGACGGTTGGGAAATTGAATTGGTGCTAGGTCAGATAGATCGATTAGTCATCGACGTCGGGCACCGAACGGCTCGAGGAATAGATATGAGTGAAAGATTGAGAAATACGGAAAACCTCGGGACGAGGAGGTTGGGTCAACAAGAGTCACGCTGAACGTCTGTTGATATCTATCGGAATAAAGCAATCAGCTGAGAGTGGGAAATCTATCAGCCGGTGTCAGCATATTATCAACAGAACGCTTACTCTTTGGTAAAAAGCGGGTCAGTCTATTAGTCATCCTGAGGGGAGAAAAGAGGAGAAAAGAGGAGAAAAGGCAGAGTAGGACTCAATGGAGGGCCAGAGCATAAGGGGGAGTGAGGGGAGGGTTCGAGGTCCCACTCCCTCCATTCTCGAGACTGCTCAATGAGGAGGGAACGCGCGTCTCTCGCTTGGGCATGCTATCTCGGGGTCAATCCCAGAAATCTCCATCACATACAGATCTCTGGCTACAAGATACGGCTAAATGCGGTTATCACGTCTCCGATTTGTGCGAAGTGGGGTTCACTCGAGGGTTTACAGGGAGGAAAAGTGGATAGATCGGGGGAGCAGAGTAGACAGAGGGGCTAGAGATCATGGAAAATGGAGAGAGTCAGACGGCGAGAGGGATGAGAACGCCCAGGCACCATTTTGTGTACCATTTCCACCCCTTCCTGTCGAGCGTCTCTCCATTTCGCGTGCTCTCTCGTCCTCTCTGACCGGCGAGAGAGCGTGGAAGATAAGGAGTTTCTGACGAATGCTTACTTATCTATCAGGCGCCAGT
Source organism: Pristionchus exspectatus (assembly GCA_911812115.1). NCBI lineage: Eukaryota > Metazoa > Nematoda > Chromadorea > Rhabditida > Neodiplogasteridae > Pristionchus > Pristionchus exspectatus. Next base: position 18,241,556 of record OU461584.1, on the reverse strand, counting down.
AACTGTAAGCAGTATCCGCGTGCCTTTGCGTGGCGGAGAAAACTGCTGACCGTAAGCCAATTATTATTGCTGTCCTTGCCCTCCGATTTAATTAGCTGTCACATCATAGATCGATCGATCCCTCTAAGGGCTATTAGGTCAATTATGCCTGCCTTGGCCAGTCCATTTTCGGTCTTCTCCATCATCATTATAGACCGTTTTTCGATTACTTTTGGTCCGAGACAACGAGAGAGGGTGGGAAAGTGAGAGACTGTGAGAGAGAACTGCAATAGCGCCTACTATCACACTCGCTCACTTCTTCTCTGCAGGGGTCGGGGAGGGGAGGGGAGCCCCCCCCCCCTCCGCTCTGCCTAGTCAGTGCTAGGCGGTGTCGGGACGGGAGGGAGGGGGAAGAAGAAGGAAGGAAGGCGGTTACCCCCTCCTCCTCCTCTCTCTCTCTCTCTCTCTCTCTCTCTCTCGACCCCTCCTCTACTCTCGAGAGTGAACAGTTTTCCACATACACACACATATTGAGCATCGGACGCAAACAGTTTTGTGTGGGAGAGAACGGGAGAATTGACCGGTGTGTGAAATGATGGCAGACGGTTACGGTAGGCGATCAGACATCGATCACAAAGTGAAATCGGAGAAGGCAAGTAATGCGTCACTGCCAGAACAATACTGAATATGAGCACCAATGCTCGTCTATGCGCAAATGCACGAGTTGAAATTCCCTGGTACGGTGTGCAAGCGAATCGCAAACTGATCGGCGCTACCGTAATCGGTTTGAACGTGCAAGGTTGCGTGATGGGTCAGCATCATCGGAGCTAATGGTGTGTTGCGATTGACCTCTTTGAGCGCTGGGGAGCGAACGACCTAGCGTGCGCGCAACTTTTAATGGGGGTGACAGCGAGTTGATGGGGGAGATGCAAAAAGTGTGTGCTACTTTCGAAAGCGTGTCCGTGGCGTGAATAGTAGCTTATCAGGGACCATCTAGATGAGATCGTTTAGACTATTCTCTAATAGAAAACAGACGATCTAGACGTCGGTACTGTTCGTAGCATTGTATAGGTTTTTTTAAGAAAGAAAAAGACAAGGTCATAATGATGTGAGAGTGCCCGGAGAGCTTATGCGCCACGCGTGAAACGTAATCGAATCGAGTGCGGAAAAGAGAGTTGCCCGCGAACAAATCGAGAGAGAAAGCGCCAGAGCACAACGTATATTCTCGATGTGTGCAAGAGGCATTCCGTGGCTCATTCCGAATTCACGAGAAGGACCGAAAAGGGGCGAGAATCTTCTCGCAGCTTCTTTCAAGCAAGGGATGGCCTGACTCTCCTCATTCCGCGTGCTCTCTCGCAACTCTGATTGGTTAAATAGTGCGAGGAATGAGGAGACATACTGAAAGCCCTACTCTCAAGCAGCGTCCGTGAAAGGCAGCTTCACCTTTTTGAGAGTGGATGCGAGAGTGTTTTCTTCAGGAAGAACGCGAAATCAGGAAGGTGCGATTCGAAAATTCCGAGAGAAAACCTGCGCCGATTCTGTGCTGTTTGCACTCTAAGCGAACTGCATCGGATAAGTGAGCGAGAGAGGGGGAAGGAGAAGCTGACCGGTACATTCAATGTGATGGTATGAGCGAGAATAGTATGGGAAAAAGGGAGCGGTGAAAAGAGGCGAATCAGGAATATAGATAGAACGGGCGTAGCGAGATGCAGACAAAATCGGAGTCAATGACGACCGATCAAGCGATTGTGATTACGGTACTCAACCTGTCAATCTGACCCTGATCATGTGCAACAGTGATCGCGCGACACGTACCTCAAACGGTAGAAAAATAGAGCGGCTTCGAGAGAGATCGAAGGTAACTTCTCGGCCACTCGCCGTCGTAATAATCACTGAGCTCGGAGAGTCCATTAGAAAAATTACGAGGTGAAACGAGCCATATGGCGGGCGAGTTTCCGAGCCTTTCGGTCACCGCGGAACGGTGATAAATCAACAGGGGAAGGCCGCTGTCTAGCCGCCCGCTGGAAAGTGCACCGAATGTTTCAAAGGGAAGAACGGTCACTATTATAGATGTGAATTGGGGACATTGAGCGGGCATATCGAGAGACAGGATAAAAATAGGAGGTAATCATCTATGAGGAGTTTATCAAGGGCCTCTGGCGATACATGAGCAGAAGATTGGGAAGAGCTCTTCATGATCAGGGGACTGGTAGCGGAAACGAGCGTATAAGGCGGACTGAGCAGCCACAAGTGCAGCATTGCCTACAGGTAAACATGTTGACGCCCAAACCTACCGTAACCCGAGGCAAAAATAGCAACACACAAACACCACTGAGCAAGAGAAAGAAACAAGGAGCAGTATGAGCACTGACTATCACGGGGCCGATGAGACATTATGGTTGGAGTGAAAGGCGAATGGACGGGAAACAAAAACAGCCCTCGCGACCGGCTGAAGAGTCGGCCAACTGGAGAAATGGCCTCGTCTCTTCATTGTACCTTATCTCTCGTCGGTCATAGTAGCGAGAGAGCATGGTGAAATGAGAGAGGCAGACCATCCGTCGATGACTGACAGTTGTGTTGGACACAGTGCAAGGGCTCGTGAGCGGAGGGCCACTCTCCTCCTTTCGCCCGATCTCTCGCTTTCTATGCCTTGAAATGAAGAGACAGAGAGCATTCCACCGTCAGGAGACCATCCTACTCTAATCCCGTGATCGATAGCCCCTCTTCATATAGCACAGTCTCTCGTCGGTCAGAGTGACGAGAGAGTGTGCAGAATGAGAAGACGAACTTTGCCCTCTGCTCTTCTTCCAGAGCCAAGTGCATTGGACAGAAGAAAGACCAACTCTCCTCGAATCCCATGATCTCTCTCTCTTTCTCTAACCAAAGCAGCGTTGACCAGGCGCGGTTTGCACTGTGCGCAGAAGAGGAACGCAAGGAAAGAGGGGTGATCTGATTCTCTCAATACCGTATTGTCTCTCTATTTGTCTGACCAGAAGTAGACCACGCGAAAAGAGGAGGCCAAGAGAGAAAGGAATGACAGCCCTCCTCCGGGGTGGCTGATTGATTGGGGTCTCTTTCTTCTCTTCCTTTCTTCCAAAGGACATGGCGATTTCTGCTGTCAGGCGCCGTGACCTTTGCAACATGACAAACAAAGAAAAACATCACGGTCTGTCTGGACAGAGGGGACATTTGAATGTCGCGTCTCGTCTAGTCGCGAGCTCTCGATGATGAATGCTCTCTCGAGGTCAGAGAAATGGTAAAGATCACGATGAATGAGAAGGACAAGTCTGAAGCGATCGATCGTGATCACAATACCGAAGCATGATATTGAGCACGGCGGGGGATCTACAGATATTGAGCGTACAATATGTTTTTTGGAATCGGAATTGATCTAATATCAATTTCCAAACGGGCGCTCATGCTTACGAGCGCAGTGTGAAGCATAACCGAGAAGCCATTCGTGAAATGGCGCAGAATGACAAGGCAGAATTGTTCCATCTCCCCTCTCCAGATAAGAAAAAACAATGCTGATATACCTAACGATGTGAAGTACGACAAAACACGAGCAAATATTGAACGAACAATCACTTTTTTTTTCTTCAGAATGACATCGTTATCGCTTTCAAAAAATGTGCTCAAGCTAATTGGCGCTGCGTGAAGCATATCTGATCCATTTCTTGCAAAGTCGGGAAAAGAACCGGTAGAATTCCGAGCCGTGATCACCAGGAAAGACGGTTGACCTACCCGAGTTCGCATAGTAGTATCTACTACAATACACGAGAAAATGCGCCCTCACTCCTCTTCCTCATTCTTCCCCTCTCAAACATTGCTTGTCCCCAACACTCTCGCGCGTCCCTTCCTTACCCCTTACCCCTATTGCAGTTCGTTTTGTGCCCTACCATCCTTGCACGGGAAAAGAATGTCAACATACTGGCGAGACGCGTGGATGGATCGATATCGTATACTATGATACGGTATCCCGGGGGTTATCGCGAACTAATCAATGAAACGATAAATAAAAAACTACCGTGCACCCGGTGCCAATCGACAACTGATCAATAGAACGATCATGGCTACCGTACCCCGGGCTTATCGACAACTGATTTATTCACCCTGGAGCCGTGGAACTGTTGGTACTTCTCTGTTTTTTGGCCCGGGCTACGAGGGACTAGGGAGAACATATTCTGCGAGAAAAGACTGGGGGCCAAAAAACAGAGAAGTGTCGAACTGTTTCCGTCTCCGTCACGGTGTCTATCCGTGCTGCTCGTTCGGGGCTAATCACCATAAATTACCTACACACCCACTTCTTCGCTTCGCCATCCCGACCTTGATTCGAATCGAATTGCGCGCAACATGCAGCAGCACAAGGGGGAAATTGGGTCAGGGGTCACACCTGTGGTCTGGCCGGAACAAAGGGGTACGGTAGTGGTCTTGGGAGCATAGGTTACGGTAGGCTTCGCCAGTCTTTGGGATCATCCCAGATACGGTATGGTTACGGTAGGTCAAGGGGGTAAACGCAAGCGGAATGGGACAACATGTTGCCTCTAGTCAGTGGACCGGGGCTCTTTTTCGCCTCCTCCCTCCCTCCATCTTCCTTTCCCCCTTCTCCCCCTCCTCTCCATCTCTACAAAGTGCAGTGCCAGTACTTTTCGAGGAGCGCTCCGTCTCTTCATTTCCCTTATTCTCTAACATGTCTCTCGCCGTCTGCCCGCTCTCTCTTGGGTCCACGCTCTCTCGTCCCGGCCAGGCGCCTCGGGCCGAGTGAGCGTCAGGCAGTGCCGGGTGAGAGACGACGACGAGGAGTGGGACGGGAGAATGAGGGGAGGCGAGAGAGCACGCGAAAGCGAGAGACCGAGGGCCTAGTAGTGGGGAAATGTGTGCGTGTTACGTGCACAGAACCCAGGAGCGGGTCAGAGATCGGGAGAGAGCGGGGCAAAGTGAGAGACGCAGACAGGCGCAGGGAAAAGTAATTTGAACGGAGCGCCGTTAGCAGGAGGAAATAGAAACGGAAGCCATGTTGAGCAATAGCCTCTATTTTGCATTATCTCTCGTCAGTCAGAGAAGCGAGAGAGCCTTGTGAAATGAGAGGGCCAGGCTATTCTTCGGCCGGTTGTTGATGGGGGGTGGACAGCACCGAAGTTGTGGTGGCCGTGTGTGGAGCAATGTGGAAAATGTGAAAGAAGAAAGGGGAAAATGGAGTGGGCCGTAGGCTATCCATTCAAGCTCTATCTGTACCCGGAAAATGTAGACAATTTCGAATGAAATTTCGAAGGCAACAGCGATGGAGCACGCGAAATGTGAAGGAAGGGAACATTGTCGCGGAAAGCGGAGACGAGACTAGAGAGAATGGGACAACATTCTGGCGGCTGAAATAGAATCCGCAGCAGGAGACCGGAGGCCTGGAAGACATTTTTGATGCCTGAAAACAATCTTGACCTGTCATGGCTACGTAGAACGCTATCACAGTGGAACGCTTTATCATCAGAAGAACAGCGTAAATAGATAGTTCAAAAGTGTTCAAAATCGATGGTACATTGTCTCGAAATCGGACATGAGTCGGTACTTGTAATTCTTCTTCACGTGTGCTAGTCAGAAGAGAAGGGCCGTGCCGAAGAATGCTGAAATGGCTCAAATAATAATTGATTAAATAAATAAAATGTATGAGCATCACTGGCCCGATACCGTGCCTTCTGATACATCATCTTGATCAGGTCCCAGAAATCGACACTGATAAATACTGAAAATATTGTATTTTACCAGCAGCAATGAGGAACGGTGCGGCGGATCCGCTGTTCGGCTTGGGCGTAGTGGCGGTGGTGTTGGTGTCGATGGCTGGGGATTCAGAGGACTCCTCTGGAAGGGATAATGATGGATTACGGTAGGCGAGGTACGGTATAATGGAGACGTTAAATTGCTGTACCTGAAGAATTGTCCTTCGCAGCCTGCGTCGATGTAGCGACGACGTCGGCAGGAGCAACGGACTGCAATTTACTCAATGAAATGTGTGGATTGAGAAGGATGAACAGTGTCGACAGTATAATTTTTTTTAAATAGTCGGCTAATGTCTGACGTTCGCAAATACCAAAGTCTTCAAGACATAAGGGTGAAACAATATAGAATGAGTAATCCTACAGTAATCTCCTTGGCTGCCTCGGCGGTGGAGGCGACCGCTTTCTCAGTGGACGCTGCAGCGGCCACTGGAGCAGCGGGAACGATGGCAGCGGCGGTCTGAATTACGAACGTCACATTGAAATTAATGATTTTTGTTCTATATTTTCAGTGCCCGGATCAACGTCATCGTTGGAGTTGCATGTGTTGGTCAATATCGACAGCGTGAAACATAGTCGCTTTTGATTGCTCTGTCAAAAATGTATGGTAATCAAGAAAACGCAACATCAGTAAAACGGAAATACGGAAACTGTCGATGAGCGAACCTCAAAGAATGTGCTCAAGTCGATGTCCATTACAGGCGGCATGAAGGCGCGCTGAAACTTGCCCATGCCCATGCCGTAGTTGCACAGAGGAGTGGAGCAGGAGCAGATGCGACTGAATTATTGTATTATTTGTTGATTATTTTTAAATCAGAAGACTGTTCGAAATCAAATATTCTCGCATAGGTAACGCCACATTGCGAATCGTTCTTATAATTTTCTGCCCATCTTGGAGTCGTTTATTTTCATTGATTATTCGAATAACCGTTGTCCTTGCGTGAAGCACGTGGCCGTCGGTGCTTCGTCTTCGGCACAGCCAGTGTAGTACAGCGAACTGTTCAATTGCAGAGCTGCAATTATGATATTTAAAGAAGGTGTCCCACGAATATCTGGCTAATTGAGTTCTCGATGTGAGATGGCGGGTCGTAGCTACACAATAACACTTTCGAAACTCCCATGTTTTCAATTTTCGTTTGAGCTGAGATATGAGCATTTGGCTGCGTGCCAAATGACCCTGAAAAGCAGGCAACGAGCGAGAGAGTATGCAAAATGAAGAGAGCTCGCTCTGTCTGACCTCACTTTGCATAATCTCTCGCGCGGTTCGTGGGACGCCTTCTTTAAAAAATCATCTAACTTTAATATTTCGCAACACTTTCTAGTCTCTATCTCAAAAGATGCGGTTATAAAAACAATGCTTCAACTTTTCGACCGGTCGACAATTTCGCAATATTGACGCGTCTTTAGTTCCTCGTTGGCTTTTGTTTGTAATAAAATCCAGCTAATGCTAGACGATTTTATTGCGTCATAATGATAATAATTTGATAAAAATATTACCGAAATAGCAGCTGGTGCCCTCGCACTGGTTGCTGTCGTCACAGGGCACCTGCAATTTCCGCGATTTCGCAATGATTAAAAACGAAATCATTTGCGACTTCGCAATCGATTTCAAAACAGAATAAGTTTCACGATTAATATAATTTGGTCTGAACAAGTGGACGAAGTTCACGATTTGATAAGCACGAAAAAATAAATAAAAAATGTCTACTCACATTGGTCGGCGTGTTGGAGCACTTGTAGCACTTGACGGCCTCGGCTCCAGAAGTGAGAGAGACGATCACGATGAGAGACACGATCATCATTGTTTTCTGACGATGATAAATCGATCTGCTTGTTTTCCTACTCCTAATTTTCTTCTAGAAAATAGAAGAAATAGATCCGTAATGTATCCTAATCCATTAAAAAAGGAAAAATGACAATCTTACGATAACGACGTCGACTCCGATCGGTGGATGAAAGAAAGTGCCACCTCATTCTCACTCGGGATTTGGGAGGTGGAAATCAGGCGCTGTTTAACCAGCTGAGCTTCCGTTTTCTCTGCTATTGTTGAGAAAGGGCTTCCATGAGCTGTCTGTTGAGGATCTGACTCTCTCATATCGAACTGATCTCTAGTACTGTCTAACAGGCGAAAGAGGACTGTGATTGGAGAGACGGAGAAAATATCCTGATGTCTAGGGCCTGAGCTTCGAAGAGCACGGGATCGTAGGATTTGGGAAGTGAGGAATTTTCAAGATCTCCTCATTTTGCAGGATCTCTCTCCGATCATAGAACCCGATGTCAACTGTGAATCATTTCTCGTGGGCGGAGTATACGATTGAACTCTCGAGCATCAGAGAGGCCGAAAATCACACAAGGGGACAAATATGAAGCCATTCACACGATGCCACAAGCGGGCTGACAACCAAAGAAAGGCAGAAACAGCGAGATAAGTCTTCGTGCGGTCCCGTTTGTGTCAGAAATACTATCGACAAGATAATATTAGCCATTATTGACGAGTATTAGGATTCGCCTTTTATTTCACTGTCATGACAACAATGGATGCAACGAACAACATATGGGCGGGCATCGTCATGTTTGTGGTGAGGAATTTGAATATTTGAATATATTTTTAAAATGTTTGTTCCCTTTATTTAGGCAGGCCTTTTCGGTGTTTGCTCTAACGGTCTCGCAGTCTTCACAGTGTACAAATGTTCGTTTCCATTTTATTCGTAACTTCTGCTCTTTACTGAGACACTTTATTGTGAGATGCGTTGGAAAAGAAGTGATGATGTTCCTTGATTGTTTCATTAGTTCTCGGATTTACCATTAAGGTCGCCACCTCCACAATTCCTTCGGCTTTCTCTGCCTCTCGCACTGCATCGCCAACTTTGGAGTGTGCTTCACCTTCGCGGCGTGGTGCGCGCCGACGACAGTGTGGTGAGTAGGGCGACGTTTCCTCATACTAATACCGACTAAGGCAAGGGAAAAACGTCGTTCAATGGGCTGTAAATAGAAAATTAGAGTGTTTTTCAGGCAGAACTCCGACTTGACTGAAACGGTTGACGGTAAGCGGGTCGGTCAGATCAATTTTCTCTTCTGGAATGCTACTGTTTATTCGCATTTATCCATCTCCATCAATCGGTTCATCTGCATCACCTTTCCACTGCAGGTGCGTATTTTCTTGGTTTGTAATTAGTATTATTTGCAATCGAAAAAGTACGTTTCACGCAACCTCTATAAGCCATTGCTGAGCTAAGAATCAGTGATCGTCTGCCGGTTTGTTAAATAGAATAATTTTCGAAATCAGGCTAAGAAAGTGTTCACGCCTCGCGTAATCGGCGCGTTCTTCTGCACTCCCTGGGCGATCGCCCTCTGCCATATTACTCCGTACTTCTGGGGTGAGTGCACTTTCTGGATCTGAGAGACCGTCAGATTCCATTTCACGACTGTTTATTTTTATTTTTTGAGAGACTTGTCTGCCAAATATCCGTTAGATGTGAATTTTTAACAGGAAACATATTGAGATCGTGGCATGTTTCCCTGTTTTCTTCTACGGTCAACTTTAGCTAACTGAATTTTCGTTGCCTGGTAATTAGTCAAGTGTCTGATTTGCAGTGAACGACTGCTTCGTTTACTACGAACCGCTCACTTGGGTGTGGACGTTCACTGAAGGACCGTGCGTGTGAGTAATTATTGATATATTTAAATATTTTTATTTAAATTTCCGTGAGATTATTCTGAAACTACTGCATTACGCTGAGAAGTTTCGCATGATTTGTGCTGTCTGGCATTGCATTTGTGCACCTAACTTCGCTCTTTTGTGTTTGTGGCCGCATGAGAACAATCTGCAAAAGGTGAAAGACGATGGGAAAAGTTCATACGTGTAACATGACTGATCGAGTTACGGAAAAGAGACAAGTTTGAGTACAGAATAGTATTCTTGCATCAAACACACTAAACAAAATATTTCGATTTAATATTCAGCCTGTGATTTCAGTTTGTACATCTCAACCTTCTTCGATTTCTACACATCAATGACTGTATTTGTACTGATGACATTCTTCGACCTATCGACGGCCCTCAAGCTGAGACTGATGAATAATGTAAGGATTTATTTCAACATTTTTTCCCAAGAAATGTTTATTTTTAATAGCATTTCAAACTTATCGCACTGAATTCATATCATTTCAGAAAAATGCCTCACTCACTGGAACTAGAGAGATGCACGCAAAGAGAAAGATGGAAACGCGGTTCTTCATTCAGGTTAAGATTCCTCTCCTTTTTTGAAATATATAGTCGCTTGACGTTGAATATCTTTTGAAAATCCGAGCATCTGATGCTTTCATACACATTAAACTAAAATGGAATAATTTCAGGCGATCTGCCAATCGGCAACATTTGGCATGGAGATCCTCTGCTTCTACGTCATCTGCACGTACGCCGTTACGCAGTGGGAGGTCGGCTACGGTATTATTATTGTACCGAGGGGTTACAGGCATTATGTAATGGTCTGACTCTCTCCGATGCTCTGTCGCACTGTCACACAAGCGAGAAAGCTCGGCGATTGAAAAGGGTCGGAACATTCCTCAAGGCTCCAGTAAAGATATATTTGAGATCTGACAGCTATGATATTTACAGATGTTCATCTCCACTTCATTCGCGTGGGTGGCCTGCCATGCTACGGATGGGTTAGTTTATAACTTTTTATGTCAGACGAGCAAGTTGAGAGTGCAAGATTTACGCTACTAAAAATTCCAAGAAGTCGGTTGTCCGTGATGCCTGATCGTGAGCGTCTCGGGCGTGAGATCGAGTCTTGTGAAAGCGTCCCAATATGTACCTCGCGCACTTTATTTCAATCGACGCAAGTTTTCCAGCAAAAGCCACGAAACACACAGTTTTGCGAAAATAAGAAAAACGAAAAGTAGCGATTCTTCCAGGTTCATAATGTGTCTGTTCCACTCCGGTCGCCTGCGGGAGAACTACAGAAAGCGGAGCTCACTCGCCCCTACGACCACGTCCGTTATAAGTGAATACTTTTTGAAATTACAACACATACAAATAATTTAAAAAAACTCACTTTTACGATATTGAAGCTATAGGAATTAATTTCAGTCGAATCCAAGTCGAAGCACTGAATCGCGATGAGGCCAGCAGCTGATGATCGACGATTTTACTGAATTCTTAATTTAAACAAAACGAATAAATTAATATTTATTTGAAAAAAAAATTGCATCAATCCAAGATAATGAGTAAAAAAAAAAACAACAAAAAAACTGAAAAATAATAATTTGCAAATCTTAACGATTCATCGAACTGGGAAGGAGTCTTGGCACCAATCATGCATATATCTTGTAGATAGAATCGTAAACGATAAAGGCGCAAAGCAATTTCGGATTGTTCCTTTAGATGAGATGTTTTTACAATCCCGATCAATTCCGTAACAACCTCATACAGAGCGTGTATAAAAAACGAGGAGCCAAACCATTTCTCATTCACTCTGAAGATGATTCGATCGGTAGTGCTTTTGGCACTGTATTTGCAATCGATTTCAGGAGATATCGTAACGTTCAAACGTAACGTTTAATTCTTCGTTCAATCTTGGGGCATCTTGCAAAGAAATTAAAAATTCCGAAAACAAAAATTCGGACGGTTCCTTTGGAGAAGATGTTTTTACAACCTCTATCAATGCTTTAATAACCTTCTAGAAAGCATGTATAAAAGAGCCAATCCAAACTATCTCTCTATCAGTCGGAAGATGATTCGATCGATAGTGTTATTGGCAGTATTTCTACACTCAACTCTAGGACAAATAGTCTCGAACCCTTCGTCTCACTATTGTAGGTTTACGTAGGCATTTCCTCACCTAATTATAAATAATTCCAGCTGATGCCCTCAAGATCAAGTGTGATGCTCTTCCATTTCGCACAGTTTACTTTGAGAGAAACTGCTATTTCGTCATAGATGCTGATGTATGAATTCGAATAAATTTCCCAACAAACTCATGCCCAGGGAGACGTTTCCACCTCGACCAAGAGATGCTCTAGTGCATTAACCGATTCGAAAGTTGTTCAACCGGGAAAAGTGCCTGATGAAGTGTGGAGTTGGCTATTCGTTGATGTAAGATTTTCAGAAATAAATTGCATTGAATTTTATACTTTCAGAAAAAATCATTTATTGGTGATACCGATTCTACAGGAAAGACAAAAGCAATGTGCATCTTTGGTATGTATTAACGAAAAAATTTGCGCTAAACCTACTTCAGAAAACCGTTTTCCTTCTTCAATTGGAGTCCATACCTCGAACAGTCCTGGAGCAGCCATGAATAAAGGAGCAAATCTGACCGCTAAAATGGTATGTTTATTGTTTATTGTGTGATAGCAAAAGATAAGAAAAAACAATGGGTCTTCAAAGAAACGAGAAACCAGTATGATGAGCTACAAAAATGAACAATTATCGGTTCCCAAAATTATAGAAGCGAATGTTCAGATAATGCCTGTGCTGATGAAATTCCCAGAAGAACTCAAAATTGGACAGACAGTAATTATGAAGGGGGTACTTCATCCTCAAGAACAAAGGTATATCTAGTTATGTTTATTTAGTCATTGGCACTCAATTGATATTTTTACAGAATTTCTTTCAATCTTCAGCATAATTATATGGAAACCGTCGCTCTGCACTTTGTCGTAGACTTTAGACATCCGGCCCATGTACGGTAATCATCAATGCATTTTTGATTGTGCAATAATCGACTATGTTTTATTCGAAAATCGACTTTCCAGACAGCTTTCGATACATCTCGTAGTTACGGAGCTTGGGACGGAGCTTGGAGGCAAGAGGGATTGAAACCTAATCCCTTCAAACAAGGCGGAATTTTCGATATTCGTTTCCGTGTTCATGAAGATCATTTTCAGGCAAGTTTGGTTGTTTTTTTGCTAAAGTTATTTTGCGGTTCATTGCAGATATTTGTAAACGGAGTAGAGTTTGATAACTACAAGTTCCGAATACCGCTTTCATCGGTTACCCATATGTGGGTGACGGGTGGTGGCTATCTCACCTATGTGCAGTTGGGAGAGCAATATAATGTAAGTGAGCTGGAGCGTGTTCAAAAGGGAATCAGATACATTTCAGCCTATTCCCTACTCTGCAACACTGAAAAAAACGACCACACGTAATGTAGAACTTCCCTCCGCACGAAAGGTAAAATTTGGTGAAGAAAACTCAATCCTGTGAAAAAAACGTGATCATCGGCAAATGCGAAATTGAACTTCAGATGATGCCTGCATTGTTCAAGTTTGATGAACCCCTCGAAATCGGACAAACAGTAATAGTCAAGGGAACGCTAAGTCCTCAAGAAGTTAGGTGAGGTAGAGCTTTTATTCTGCTCTCAATTCGATGTACACGAACTTGATTGTCACTATGTTTGCAGACCCTATTTCAACCTTCAGCGAAATGATATGGAATCCACAGCGATCCATTTTGTCGCTGATTTTACAAATGGAAACCCTCATGTATGGTATTACCAATTGTTGATTTGTAAGGAATCACCCTCGATATATTTATTTTTCAGTCCGCTTTCGATACGTCACGTGGGCGTAATCAATGGGACGGAGCCTGGAGGCAAGAAGGATTGAAATCCAATCCGTTCAAAAAAGGAGAACTATTTGATGTTCGATTCAAAATTCACGAAGACCATTTTCAGGTTCGCTTAGTCTTATTCAATTTATGCAATTTGAAGATATATGTAATTCGTCTGTGTAACTTTTGATTAGGTGTTTGTGAACGAAAAGGAATTTGGCACCTACAAATTCCGGATCCCACTTTCAACGGTCAATACCCTCGGGGTGTATGGTCTTGGCATCGTTTCGTATGTGCAGTTCGGAGAGAAATATGAAGTTTGTGAGCTCATTGAAAACCTAATTCAATAACCAACTGCTTAGCCCGTTCTAAATGGTTCAATTAACCGCAAGGAAGAGGATGAAAAGAGCCTATTGGTGAGCGTTCGATATCTCAATTAGCAAGAGGCGATGCAAATATTTCCCGTTTCAGCCCACGGTGGAAAACTTCTCAAACGGATTCCCGGTGTGCGGCAGAAAAGATTCGTGTTCTGCTAAACGAGAAATGTAGGAGATCAGTCGCTTGAAATCTTTCATCTATTATTTCAATAATTTTAAATTAAATATTCGTTACAGAATTTCGAGCAACATGACTCTTGCCGATTGCAAACCTTTAATTATCACTGGATATTTTGAGCCATACAAGGGTACTCCAACCACATCCGTTCCTGGAAAGTAATGTGAATCTTTATCGAACATAGGATTGAATTCGTATTTTTAGCTTCAACATCGATTTCTATCGCAAGAATGGTGATGTTGCAATGTCCATTATCCACCGATTTGATCATCACGTATGCTTTGAATACGCGCATTCCGATCTTGATTTGTATATCAATGAATATTTTTTTCAGCAGAATATCAACTTTCTCTGGGTTGTTAAAGGAGTGTGGAAGGTTGTAGACACGCCCCTCCCCAAGCTTCCCATGATACCGGGCAAAAAGTTTGAAATCGCCGTCACTAATACGGTCTACGGCTTCCAGGTGCACTTTTTAAGCAGTATTATGAAATTATCAATGATTCAGATTTCTGTGGACGGAAATTACATCCACACCTTCGAACACAAGATGTGTCCATACGACATTACTGAAGTGGCAGTAACACAACATGTATCTGACCTCACCATACAACTATAAATGCGGCTCTACGAGAATTGACAGTTTCATTATTGCATGTACGTGATAAATTTTAACCTGTAATTCGCGTCTGATTTATCCAATATCTGAGATTTACGACAACATTCGTTAAAATTATTCATTCTTGGGGTCGTTCGACTCTCATCGATTTGCTACCATAACAACCACGAGATAGAGCTCGATATTCTGGTCGTATGCGTGAGATTTCACACATTTTTTACGACTTTCCGAGGAATAATAAGCGAAAAAGGGAGGGAACATATTGCGAAATCGAGTGTCCCAGCGGGTAGAGGATAAAAAATAACCCGAGTTTTCGATTTTTACCTGTTCCCGACCCCTGTGGGGCCTTGTTGAACCTTAGGCGAAGAGCCTCATATAACATCGGAGAAAATAGAAACAAGCAAATGGCAGAAAAGAAATAGAAAATCAATCAAGATCGACAAACACGGCTGATCATCTTTTTAGATATCAGATCGATACAGATTCGTCGAAACGATTGTCAATAAAAACATCCCCAACGCCTTTGAAGACGCTTCTCTAAAACATTCGTTTATTTCCCAATCAAAACTGACATTGAGTATATAACAAGCAAAACTGATCAAATTCTCGTAGTTTCTCCAGTGAGGAATGGTTTCTTCTCCATTCCTATTGCTACTGTTAGTGTGGTACACTACTGCTGATCGGACATCGAAATTGTCATTGCATTACTGTAAGCCTAGCAAAATTGTTCGGAATTCACAGCCATTTCTAGCCGAAGTTCTCAAGATCAAATGCGATTCTCTACCGTATCGAACTGCATTCATAGAGTCTAATTGCTACATTGTGATTGACAATGATGTTCGTTTCGTTTCAACATCTTTATCTTATGAACATGCAATGCGACTAAACGCAATCGAATCTGTTAAGGGTTCCGACATATCGAGAAAGTGTTCAACTGTGCTTACGGGCGCTCAATTTGTGGGTGACGCACCTGAGATTGTGTGGAGCCAGCTATTTGTTGAGGTATGCTTTTGTTTTTTAACCCAATTTCTGTTTGCAATCTAAAATGCGTTGACAAATGAAATCGTTCAGAAGGACGATTTCGTACTTGATCAGACCTCAACTGCCAAGAAGAAAGCCATGTGTGTTTTCGGTAAGTTTTTTTTTAATGATTGGATTGAAAAGAAGTCCTGATTCCGGTGTGCGAAACCCTCGAAAAGACTTCTCGTTTCATTTCGACGGATGATTTCTATTTGATCATTTCCCTGATTTTACTCAGAGTCTCAATTCCCACCGTCTACCAATTTACCAACGCTGATTGCCGGCACAACGGTCCGACAAGAAGAATTGACGCTCACGGCTGAAATGGTAAGTGATTTGTAATCAATTACTGGCACCCTAAAGAAAAACTGCATCCTATTGAACAATAGCTATTGACTTCTTTCTATTTAAAAATTTAAAATTCTTGATCTTCAATTACTTTTTCAGAAAATGCCTTTCCGCTTGCCGTTCACGAAACCGATCGAAGTGGGACAGACTATAATAATAAAGGGAACTGTTCCGGCTCCGATTCCACAGTGAGTCAACTAGGGTGCGGCACTATTTTTTTAGCTCAGTTATCGACAAGGATCCTGACACTATTAGCGATTTGATGCTCTTCAAATGTTCAATTTCAGCTTGATAATCAATCTGCAGTCTGGCTCTCTGAATTTTCAAGAAACCGTGCGATTAAATCAAGACATCTCCTTCCACGCGTACTTCCGCCCTGCACATGGGCCGGTATGTTTATAACGTTGGAAAACACATAAAGTTGGTTGCCAAAAAAAAGTGGTTGTTTCTTACGCAACTGAAATCAATAGCGGAAAAAAATATCTTCGATCTGGCCTCGTAAAACATCGACTAATCACTTTTTTTCGGCCACATTTCCTTAGGAAAATGCGAATAAATTGCCCTGATCTCTGGATTCAGGCATCACTCAATTACCGTGGACTTGTCGTCTTCAAAACAATTTTAAAAGGAGCGGAGATGGGACTTTCGGAGACGAAAATCAATCCCCTCAGTGGCGCTCCTCGAGCGACTTTCGACATTCGCATTCGAGTGCTCGACAATGCCTACCAGGTTACGATTGTATTTAAGAGTCGTTTTCAAAGGACTCTTCTTGCAGATGCTGTTCAACGGTGAAGTGTTTTACGTGTATAAGTCTCGCCTTGCATTCGATCGTATTACGAATTTGTTCATCGAGGGAAATGGAAACCTCAACTTCGTTCAGTTGGGAGAATCCTATGACGTGAGTAATATCAACAGAATCAACAAATGTTTACTGTTTGGTGTATGTATTCAATCATTTTCAACTGTATTTTCACTGTTACCTTCAACGAATGCTCTGATATAAATTCAATTCGTACAGCCCGTGCCGTATTCGACTGCATTTGCTAATCCGTTTGCGAACACATCAATCAGTCGGATCGACGGGAAGGAAGAACGAAAGGTTAATATTTTTTGCTACTATTATCTACATATCAGAAAACATTAATAAACGCAATTCGAGGATGCGACAACCTAAAATATAACAAAAACAAAAAAAATATTATTGTGATATCTTTCAGCCGTTGCCCTACGTTTTGCCACTCAATACAAAGCTTGAGCCAGGTCGAGTGGTGGTGATCAAAGGTTTTCGCATGCCACCAAGGCCCAAGCCGTACCCAAGATCAGACCAAGTGGAGTTTTGGGCATCAGTGTACGTTCACTTTGAAATACGGTAAAATGACGTTTCATCTCACTGATAAGGCGAGGTAGTATCCTGCAACAATACTCCATTGCAGATTCATGTTAATGCTACAGGCCGGAGGTCAAGATACGCGGACAGAGGCAGGCAAGAAAAAAACGGACATTCATTTCCACTTTAACATCCGCATTCATCAGGGCCATGTGCGATACTTCATTACCACTTCATTATTTCCTTATTTTTTATGGAACAGTGCTTGCTTTTAGATCAGCTTTAATACCATTCGCAAAGGTGTTGGAAGTGCGGAACAGCAAAAGCCGAATCCTTTCAAGACCGGTGATCCCATTGATATCCGCATCCGTATTCTACAGAACGCCTACCAGGTTCGGATTAAAATATTTTCCGACTCTGGATAATGCGGCTCTGAATTTTGTGTCATTTGCAGGTATTCTTCAACGATCGGGAGTTCTATGTCTACAAGGCGAAACTGCCGTTCACTCCGATTACTCATCTTATGCTCTACGGAAATGGCTCAATCACAGACGCTTACGTTGAGGACAAATACTATGTGCGTTGACAATGATATTAGTCCCATATACTCGAAGACACAGAGACACAAATTTGGACAACTATTGATTAGGAAAACGGGATAAACATTTGATGTCATTAAATTGCTCGCAACATTTTTCAACCACGATTGTTAACAATATATTTCAGCCGATTGCTATCGACAACAGCTTCGCTAACGGTTTCCCAATGTGCTACAAGGAGTCCTGCTCAACGCAGCGTGAATGGTATTTGGCGATTTAATAAAGAAAATGTAATTGTCGACTCGAAATGCTCAGGTAAAATGTAATTGTCGACTCGAAATGCTCAGGTAAAATGTAATTGTCGACTCGAAATGCTCAGGTACACCAGTCGAGTTCCCGTTGCGGACTGCAAATTGCTTCTCGTTTCGGGGATAGCTCAAGGGCAAAAGTTCGACAGTTGGAAATTGCTAAAATAATTTATTTATTTCAGTTTCTCTATCAGCCTCTTGAGTAAGATCGGAAACATCGCGATGAAGTTCAATCCTCGATTTGACAAAAAGGTAACTAACACATTTAATATTAAAATTCAAACTAAAATTACTCAGAACGTTGGCCTCAATAGCTACAAGAACAAGCAATGGCTTGTGGAAGAGACGGTGAACAAACTTCCGTTCGAGAAAAACGTTCCCTTCGATGTGGCGATTAGCAACGAAGCTAACGGATTTCAGGCTAGACTCGAAAAATTTTATTTTCTGAAATACGAAAACGCTCAAGAGTAATTGATTTTGGCCTGTCGTAATTGCATAAATTGTTCTATATTTTCGAACCAATCGATTTTTTTTAGATATTCGTGAACGGCGATCATTTCACTACTTACATCCATCGCACGTGCCCCTTTGACATAAATATCGTCGAAATCGAAGGAGTGTTCGACTTGAATGTTCAAGTCAAATGAGTATCATCTAAATGTTCCCATAATAAATTATTGGATTGCTGACTTGAATTACGCACGTTCGTAAAATAAAAATATAACTACAAAAGCCTAACCTGTTTGCAAAATGCAAGGGGCTCATCTGTTTGATGTTGTATGAACACCGTACATCGACTTCAATCAATTCAAAGTCGGGACTTTTCCAACGATATCGGTATACAAACGAAACTCATCCCCATTGAACTTTTTATGAAACTACTTGAAATATCACACGATTTATTTTTAGCAAATTAGTAAGAATCTGAATCAGTTGTTATTTTTCGATCGTCTATTCATCATTCATTTATTACTGCTACCAAGGCGATCATTTAGCAATCTGCTTCTTAATCATTGAACAAATGAGAAAAAACAGCAGAATCGTCTTATACGACCGCTCGTACAATGTTCACTTCTTAGATCTTCGATCGATACAGAAACGTTCAAACGACCGTCAATAAATAAGTCCACGGTGCCTTTGAGGTACTTCTCTACAACATTCGTTTATTTATGATCCAATCAAAATTGCGTATATAAAAAGTATACACCTATCAATTCCTCGTAGTTTCTTCATCGAGGAATGATACGTCCACTCTTCCTGTTGTTTCTGATATTGGGGTTCACTAAAGCCGATTGGACAACGAAATTATCTTTGCATTACTGTAAGTCTAGCATTTGGCAACTTGGAATGTGGATGATCCAGGACAACCGTAACCTAACGGTAGTGAAATCGCGTTGATAGTTGAAACAATTCAACCGCTATTTCACAATCATTTCCAGCCGAAGTTCTCAAAATCAAGTGCGATGCTCTCCCGTATCGAACTGCATTCATTGAGGCCAATTGCTACATTGTCATCGATAACGATGTCTCGGAAGCCTAGCTTCATGATTGTCCTCATTTCCACTAATTAAGGGTTCCGACATCTCCAACAAGTGCTCCACTGTGCTAACAGGCGCACAATTTGTGGGAGACGCGCCTGAGACTGTCTGGAGCCAGCTATTTGTTCAGGTATGCTTTTGAGAGACTGATTCCAAATTTTACTAAAGTGCCTTGACAAATCAAATCATTCAGAAGGGCGATTTCGTGATTGATGAAACATCGACAGGCAAGAAGAAGGCCATGTGTGTATTCGGTATGTTCTTTTTATCACAATTTTGTTTCACGGTTTTGCTAGCCAGAAGGGCCTAAGCGTTCGAACTTTCCTATCAAACTAACTGTTTAAGGGTACTTAATTTTTCAAAAAGAAAACAAGAGCTGCCTTTAATAGGAGTGGAATGATAGTAAATCGACAGTATGACGCCAATTTCTCATTGCAAAAATCTTTTGCCTTTTCAATTTCCCAGCAATTGTAGTTTTTCAGAGTCTCAATTCCCACCATCTTCCAATTTGCCAAAGCTGATTGCCGGTACAACGGTCCGACAAGAGGAATTGAAGCTGACTGCATCAATGGCTAGTGATTTGCCCTCAATTTGTCGTAGCTTAACGATTTAAGAAATCATTTCGAAAAACGATGATTTTGAATCTTTTTTTCAGAAAATG
This sequence comes from Pristionchus exspectatus, assembly GCA_911812115.1. NCBI lineage: Eukaryota > Metazoa > Nematoda > Chromadorea > Rhabditida > Neodiplogasteridae > Pristionchus > Pristionchus exspectatus. Next base: position 18,221,343 of record OU461584.1, on the reverse strand, counting down.
CCTTTCCGCTTGCCATTGACAAAACCGGTCGAAGTGGGACAGACTATAATAATAAAGGGATTTTTTGCGGCATCGGTTCCACAGTGAGTGAACTGTGGATTTGCCATCGATTCGGAAGCCAATAACATTGTCGAAAGCGTTGTGCTCGATCTGTTGCTGTCCAAGTCTTCAATTGCAGCATTATGATTAACCTGCAGTCTGGCACTCAAAACATGACCGAATCGGAACGATTAAAGCAAGACATTTCATTCCATGCATACTTCCGGCCGACCCATGGAAAGGTACAGATAAAACGGTTTATCTGCATGGGTTCCAATTCCTAAAAATCTTCAGCGATTTAAGAGTTGAAGAATCTTCAACTTTTGCATGATTTTTTTTCTAAAATGAAAACAAATTGCAGAACCTAGGTGGAAACACTAATTATCCCGGCGAAGTCGTGTTGAAAACGATGATAAAGGGCGGACGGCATAGACAAGAAGCTGCTTGTCGCAAAAAGAACCCGCTCGGACGCGGTTCTTTCGACATTCGCATTCGAATCCTCGAAAATGCATACCAGGTTACGACCATCTACTTACTGTTTTGGAAGCACACAAGTCCAATTTTTAACTTTTTGTAGAGCTTTTTTGTTTTTTACAATGTTTCTTACAGTTGTTCGTCAACCAAACTGAATTTTTCGTCTACCAGTCGTATCTTTCTTACAATCGTATTGCGAATCTGTACATCGACGGAAATGGATACCTCGACTTCGTTCAGCTGGGAGAATCCTATGACGTATGCTATTTGTATTGGAAGAGAGTGACGATTGCCATTATTTTGAACTTAAACGGTTCGGGAAGAGCCATAATTCAATTCGTCTAGCCCGTGCCGTACTCTGCGCTACAACAAACGACTTCTGCAAAGGCGTCTACCAGTCGTGTTGTGCCGAATAATGGTTTTTCTGTGAAGGTAATCACGACTTCTCTAAAACCATGACGGATATTCAGTGGAACAATATATTTATTGTGACGATGTATTGCTGTCTAAAGCCTTAAATCGTTCCAGGCTCTGCCCTATGTCATGAAATTTGCTGAGAAGCTCGAGCCAGGACGAATGGTGGTTCTGAAAGGATTTGTTATGCCTCCAAACAAGGGAACCATCCAAGGGGCCATACATCCGGCAGGTTCGATGTATGTAACCATTACACTCCCCATTATCGTAGAATAAATACTCAAGAAACCCTTCAAGGTTCATGGTCTTGCTCCAGTCTAGCGCGCAGAATGTGCGACAATGCATCTGCGGAACGGATGTTCCATTTCACGTCAACTTCCGCTATTCTGGACAAGTATGTAGGAGCCTTTCTAAACAGACGTCATAATCCTTTGGATACTCAAAGCGAAAAAAAGAGTAGCTATACATCCCTTCTGCACACTTTTTTTTATTGAAAGTTTGGGAGAATGTGCAAAAAAAGTGTGCTAGTGTGCAAAAAAAAAGAGACGGCTTTAGTAAACTTTCAGATCGCCTTCAACACCTTGAATAAGGGCAAGTGGGGTGCAGATGAGAGCAAAACGAATCCGTTCAAGATCGGAGATCATGTCGATATTCACATTCTTATTCTAGAAAACGGTTATAAGGTCCGTCATTTCTTCAATTTCATGGCTCGACTATATCGTTCTGAATTTTGCAATTCATGATTATTTCATTGCAGCTCTTCCTAAACCAAACTGAATTTTACGTCTACAAATCGCGAGCGCCGTACACTTTGATTTCACATCTATTTGTGCATGGTAACGGATTCTTAACGCAAGCTTATCTGGACGATAAAATATACGTGAGTTTTATTCATATCTATAAAATGGGGTAGACGTCAATTTATTTCAGAAAACGGAAAACTCGTCACCATTTGAGATTCCGACAGCAAACGCACAAAACAGACGCGTTGAGACGAAAGAGGAAGGAAAGGTGATTTTCCCGAGAGATTGAAACAAACAAAAAAATAGATGAAACATTCCAGGTGTTACCGTATATTTTACCGCTTACCGAGAAAATCGAACCGGGACGAATGCTTGTTATCAATGGATTTCGAATCCCAGCAACGCCAAAACCGTTTCCCCTTCGTGACCACATGGAGTATTGGACACCGGGAGAGTATGTGCAAACCATTTGAAATACCACGTTTATTACTTTTGAGTAATTTCTTTCCGGTAAACCAATTTCACTAAAATATTTTCGATTTTTAATATCAATTGAGTCGCCGGGCGTATTAAGTGCAACTCACCCCCCTCCCCCACAGTGCTGATTACGGTAGGCATGCACTTCGTGGTAGGACCCACCAACTTCCATTCGTGCCCTCCCCCTTTATCAATAAGTGCAACACAATGATCCATTGCAGGTTTATGGTGTATCTGCAGTCGGGAGATCAAGACCTTCGAGATAATTGGGGCATGAAAAATTCGGACGCTCCTTTCCACTTCAAATTCCGCATGCATATGGGCCATGTACGGCGATTTTTTTTCGGGAAACATAGATTCGCTGCTCTTCCAAATTCAGGCGTCCTTCAACAGCTTGCGCAAGAGTTATTATGGTGCAGAAGAGCGAAAGCCGATCCCATTCAAAACCGGCGATCTGGTCAACATTCGCATCCAGATCCTGCAGAATGGCTACCAGGTCCGGGATTTCCCCGCACATTCCGATTCCGAATAAACGTCCCTGGATTACAGTCACTTTGAGGTGTTTTTCAACGACCGCGAGTTTTACGTGTACAAGTCGAGAATGCCCTTCACTCCCATCACTCATCTTAGGCTATTCGGAAACGGATCCATTACGGAAGCATACTTGGAGGAGAAATACAATGTGAGGACTGAAATCCACAGAAAAAAACGGTTTTTTCTCTGACAATAATAAAAAGTGTGTATTTTAGCCGATTCCACTCGACAGCAGTTTCGCTAACGGCTTCCCAATGTGCTACAAGGAATCCTGCTCCACACAGCGAGAATGGTATTTGGCAATTCAAAAAAAAAGATAATACAAAATTCGTCTCATGTTCTTTTTTTCACCTTATGCTCAGGTACACCAGTCGAGTGCCCGTGGCAGACTGCAAGTCGCTCCTCATCTCGGGAGTTGCTCAAGGGCAAAAGTAGAGTTGAAACTACCGAACCCAATTGAAAAATATTTTCAGCTTCGCTATCGGTCTAGTGAGCAAAAACGGCAACATCGCGCTTAAGTTCAATCCTCGATTTGACAAGAAGGTTAATAACGCATTTTTAAATCGATTTTCACACTGGAATTTTTAGAACGTTGGCCTCAACAGCTTCAAGAACAAGCAATGGCTGGTCGAAGAAACAGTGAACAAACTTCCGTTCGAGAAAAACGTTACCTTCGATGTGGCAATAACGAATGAGGCAGCAGGCTTCCAGGTCACTTTTTTATAGTTTGATCTTTTTCTTTTTTCTGTTTGAAACTCTTCCTAAGACGATTGACGAGTACATTAGTACATTTCAGTTCATTTTCTTAATATTATCCTAGGTGAAAAATAAATAGATACTTCTGCAGATATTCGTAAACGGCGATCACTTCACTACTTACATCCATCGCACTTGCCCCTTCGACATAAACGTCGTCGAGATCGAAGGAGTGTTCGACTTGAATGTTCAAGTCAAATGAGTATCATCTAAATGTTCTTTTACTGGCTTGAATTACGCACGTTTGTAAAATAAAAAAACTGCAAAAAAAACTGCATACCTGTTTGCAAAATGTAAAAGGCTCATATGTTTGATATCGTATGAACACCGTACATCGACATCAATCAATTCAAAGTCGGGACTTTTTCTACGATATCGGTATACAAACGAAACTCAATCAATCCTAATTGAACATGTGAGAAAAAATATTTCAAAAAATATCACACGATTTATTTTTAGCAAATTAGTAAGAATCTGAATCAGTTGTTATTTTTCGATCGTCTATTCATCATTCATTTATTACTGCTACCAAGGCGATCATTTAGCAATCTGCTTCTTAATCATTGAACAAATGAGAAAAAACAGCAGAATCGTCTTATACGACCGCTCGTACAATGTTCACTTCTTAGATCTTCGATCGATACAGAAACGTTCAAACGACCGTCGATAAATACGTCCACGGTGCCTTTGAAATACTTCTCTACAACATTCGTTTATGATCCAATCAAAACTGCGTATATAAAAACAACACAGCTTAAATCTTTGTAGTTTCTTCACCGAGGAATGATACGTCCACCCTTCTTGTTGTTTCTGATATTGGGGTTCAGTAAAGCCGATTGGACAACGAAATTATCTTTGCATTACTGTAAGTCTAGCATTTGTCAACTCGGAATGTGGATGATCCAGGACAACCGTATATCAATAAACCTAACGGTAGTGAAATCGCGTTGATAGTGGAAACAATTCAACCGCTATTTCACATTCATTCCAGCCGAAATCCTCAAGATCAAGTGCGATGCTCTCCCGTATCGAACTGCATTCATTGAGGCCAATTGCTACATTGTCATCGATAACGATGTCTCGGAAGCCTAGCTTCATGATTGTCCTCATTTCCACTAATTAAGGGTTCCGCCCTCTCTGACAAGTGCTCCACTGTGCTAACAGGCGCTCAATTTGTGGGAGACGCAGCTGAGACTGTATGGAGCCAGCTATTTGTTCAGGTATGCTTTTGAGAGACTGATTCCAAATTTTACTAAAGTGCCTTGACAAATCAAATCATTCAGAAGGGCGATTTCGTGATTGATGAAACATCGACAGGCAAGAAGAAGGCCATGTGTGTATTCGGTATGTTCTTTTTTATCACAATTTTGTTTCACGGTTTGTTAAAGGGTACTTAATTGAAAAATAACAAGAGCTGCCTTTTATAGGAGTGGAATGATAGTAAATCGACAGTATGACGCCAATTTCTCGTTGCAAAAATCTTTTGCCGTTTCAATTGCCCAGCAATTGTAGTTTTTCAGAGTCTCAATTCCCACCATCTTCTAATTTGCCAAAGCTGATTGCCGGTACAACGGTCCGACAAGAGGAATTGAAGCTGACTGCATCAATGGCTAGTGATTTGCCCTCAATTTGTCGTAGCTTAAAGGTTAAGGAAATAAGATGATTAAAGTTTTGTTTTTCAGAAAATGCCTTTCCGTTTGCCATTCACTAAACCGGTCGAAGTGGGACAGACTATAATAATAAAGGGATTTTTCACGGCATCGATTCCACAGTGAGTGAACTGTGGATTGGTTCGATTCTATGTTATCGATTCGGGGGTATGAGAATTAAGTGATAAAAATTGCAGCTTTCTGTTCAACCTGCGATCCGGCAAGGAAGACATCCCTTTCCATGCCTACTTTCGCCCGACTCGTGGAAAGGTGCTTATTTTTATGGATAAATTTAAATTCTCAGGCACAACTGAATACTTAAATATATTAGTAACACTACCAATACTACAATGGAACGAGTAATAAAAGTGATGGGGTGCGATAGGTATGAGTAGACCCAATATATTTCTAATCTTCAAAAAAAGCGCAGTAGAATGAATACTGGAAGGGAAAAAATGAAACAATTTTGCAGAACCTACACGGACACAGCAATTATCCTGGCGAAGTCGTGTTCAAAACGATGATAAAGGGCAAACGGTTTAATGAAGCGGATTTTCGCAAAAAAATCCGATCGGACGCGGTTCTTTCGACGTTCGCATTCGAATACTCGAAAATGCATACCAGGTTACAATAATCTTCTTATTTTTTGGAAGCACACAATCCCCATTTTTTTCACTTTTTGTAGATCCTTTTTTTTCATTTCACAATGTTTATTTATAGATGTTCGTCAATCAGAAAGAATTCTACGTTTACAAGTCTTTACTTTCTTACACTCGTATTGCGAATCTGGAAATCGACGGAAATGGATACCTCAACTTCGTTCAGTTGGGAGAATCCTACGACGTGAGTTAACACGTATAGTGAATCAACATACGATGTTCACATTGATGACTGTTTGACTGTTATGGTTGGCATTACGGTGTTAGCAACGTTGCAATAGCGATTCCCTAGGTAGCAACGTTGCAACCTTCCCCCAATCCTCGCCTCTACGTTGCACCTACCATTGCAACAATGTCGCAATCGTTTTATCAACACTAGTGACTGTATTCAACCTTTTCTTAATTTTATTTCCACTGACATCTGCATCGAAAAACTCTGATTTGAATTAACTTCAGCCCGTACCGTATTCTACTGCATGGGCTAACCCTTTTACGAACAAATCAATCAGTCGAATCGAGGGGATTCAAGAACGAAAGGTTATTTTTTGCCACTGCTTAAAAGCGCAAAAAATCGGATTGCAATGACCTAAAATATGAAGAAAAATCTTAATTATTAAATATTTCAGCCGTTGCCGTACGTTTTGCCAATAAATGGAAAGATTGAACCAGGCCGAGTGGTGGTGATCAAAGGATTTCGAATGCCACCAAGGCCAACGCCTTACCCAAGATCAGATCAAAAGGATTATTGGGCAGCAGCGTAAGTTTGATATCAATGACTTCGAACTTCGGCATAGTGACCAGACTAGTATCTATCCTGCAATAATGATCCATTGCAGGTTCGCGTTGATGCTCCAGGCCGGAGGTCTAGATACAAGTACAGAGACGGGCGTAAAAAACACGGATATTCATTTCCGCTTTACCATTCGTTTTCATCAAGGCCATGTGCGACGCTTTTCATTTTCACCACTATGATGATGTTTCTCCAAATTATAGAAACAGTTCATATTTTCAGATCGGCTTTCAAACCATTCGCAAGGGTGTTTCAAGTTTGGTACAACAAAAGCCGAATCCTTTCAAGACCGGCGATCCTATTGATATCCGCATACGTATTCTGCAGAACGCTTACCAGGTCCGGCGGAAAAAAACATTTAACCTCTCGGGATAATGCGACTCTGAAAGTTATTTCCTTTGGAGGTATTCTTCAACGAGCGGGAGTTCTATGTTTACAAAGCTCAAATGCCCTTCACTCCGATTACTCATCTTTGGGTGTACGGAAACGGCTCGATCACGGAAGCTTACGTTGAGGACAAATACCATGTTCGTTGACGTTGTCAGAGAACAAAACTTTAGTTGCCACCTCTTCTCTCTCGAAGAGACGAATTTGGTGATCTACCCATTAGGAACAAATCGTTCACAACATTTTTCGTCCAAGACAGTTAACAATTTATTTCAGCCGGTTGCCATTGACAACAGCTTCTCTAACGGTTTCCCAATGTGCTACAAGGAATCCTGCTCCACACAGCGAGAATGGTATTTGAAGATAAACTATAAAGAAAGCAGTGTTCAAGCAACCATCATTCGGATATGATAAGTGAATTTTCTAATCCTCAGGTACATAAGTCGAGTGCCCGTAGCAGACTGCAAGTTGCTTCTCATCTCTGGGATAGCTGAAGGGCAAACGTGAGATTGATGGCAAATACCGTAGTAAATAGGAAATCGATTTCAGCTTCGCTATCAGCCTCGTAAACAAGAGCGGAAACATTGCACTGAAGTTCAATCCTCGATTCGACAAAAAGGTAACGAAAGCATTTTAATTAGTCCTGGGAAAATCAGTAGTGATTTGGGCACGCCACCTCACTTACCTCAGCACAACCGTTCAGAACGTTGGTCTCAACAGTTTCAAGAACAAGAAATGGCTCTTAGAAGAAACGGTGAACAGACTTCCGTTCGAAAAGAACGTTACCTTCGATGTGGCAATAACGAATGAGGCAGCAGGCTTCCAGGTCATTTTTTTAATAGTTGGATCTTTTTCTTTTTTTCTGTTTGAAACTCTTCCTAAGACGATTGACTTTTTTAGTTCATCTACTTAATATTATCCTAGGTGAAAAATAAATAGATACTTCTGCAGATATTCGTAAACGGCGATCACTTCACTACTTACATTCATCGCACGTGTCCCTTCGACATAAATATCGTCGAGATCGAAGGAGTGTTCGACTTGAATGTTCAAGTCAAATGAGTATCACCTGAATGGTATTACAGCGGATGATAAAATATTGCATAACAGAGTTGAAAATACGCAATTGTTGAATGGACAAATATTCATTTTCGTAACCTCTTCGCTAGGAACCAATTTCCACACCCCGTTCCGATCCTCGGAGCTGATGTAGGTTGCGCAATGGCCAAATGGGTCAACGGAAAGATCAAACCCGCTGAAAAAAGCAGAAACTCTAGCTGATTTGAATTGAAAAGGGCGTTTAATTAGGTCATTATGGTTTCCTTTCCGAATGTTTTCTCTCATGCGATTCGTATCTGTGGTATCCTGCATTGGCCAGAATGGTCTCTGATGCTGATGTGTCTTCTCGAGTACACTATTTCGGCCAGCTCTTTGATGCTAACGCTTTTTTATAACAGATCTTTATCACCGTAAAGCCGTTGCATATAAATGCAAGAAGCTAGTCGGCTCTGTCCCGTCTCCTTCACTGTCGGAGATGATTCGCCTTCTACTTCTTCTTTCCCTTCTACTTCATACTGGAGGAGCTCTCGTTGCCACACCGCTTTACGCACATTATTGTACGGTCTTTGTGCCTGCAAATAATACAATTAATTATTTAAATTTCAGCCGAAGTGCTTAAGATCAAATGTGAGGCTCTCCCATATCGATCGGTCTACGTCGAGAGGAACTGCTATTTTGCCATTGATGCTGAGGTAAATTAATGTATCAGTTTTGATAATAACTAAATGATAATCTTTCATGTCAACCAGCAATGTAACGTTCAATTAATTACTTGAAAATGCTAATGTAAATATACATGAGGAGAGCATTTCAGGAAACATCTTCACGCACCGCAGAGAAATGTTCGCTTGTGATTGGAGGTGCACGACTGGCGAAAGAAGTGCCAACTGCTGTGTGGACAAGGCTTTTTGCTGATGTGGGAAATTCTCGTTTTTTAAAGTCATAAGCTCTGTGACAATTTTAACGTTAAAATAATGTTTCAGAAAAACGACCACTGTCTGGAAGGCAGTTTCTCCTCGCAGAAAAAGAAGGCAATGTGCTATTACGGTAATTTCGATTCTTCCGAGATAAAGTAAAGATAATACTTTAGAAAACCGAAACGCAGAGTACGCCTCTGACAAGCCGAAAGCGAATGAAAGCTCGGCGAGCGAGGGAGACCAGAGAATAACGGCGAGAATGGTTCGTTGGATCTTCGGAAATGGATCCTCATTATTTGATTCTCGAAGTGATTCTCGTTTTTTATTCCATGCTTTATTCTTGTGGATATTCTCAAAGCTATTTCTTATACCCCATTGTATAATAGCAACTGCTCTCTTGAGTTGGCAGCATTCACTCGATTAGTCAAATCATGGCGAATGTAAAATGGGAAATAAATACATTTTCAGCACCTGCCCTTCCGTCAACCGTTCACGGAGGGCGTCGAGGTCGGGCAGACAGTCGTCTTCAAGGGAGTCGTCACGGCACCCGCCACGGCGTATGCTTTTATTTATATTCATTTCTTTATTACCAGTGACCTTAGCAGTTGTCTTACGACTGTAAAATCGCTTGACGCGCACTTTCACCTTTTTATGCATATTTATTTGTGATGATTCAATGTCATCGTTTGTATAAAATCATGATTAAAACGATAATTTCAGATTCGTGATCAATTTCCAACGCGGCGACAAGGCGACTGCGGACACGCGTGACTCGGGCGGAGACATTCCCTTCCACATGAGCTTCCGCATCCGCGAGGGAATTGTGCGGTTTTGATCTTTGATCTCTTAGTTTCTATAATTCTATCAAAGATTCTGCACACTGGCTGCTAAAAATTCCTCGACTTCGCTGGATGCATTTGACGGCTCCGTTTGATTCAGATCCGGCAATTAGAATCACAATGATTTCCGGATATACTTTCAGATCGTATTCAGCAGTCTGATCAGGGGCAAGTGGACGCGCGAGAAACATCTCAAGAACACGATCAAACAGGGCGACACAGTGGACATCCGTGTGTTCGTCCGCGAAACCAGCTATCAGGTCCGGGAATTAGGATCACAATTTTCGGTCCTGATTTATGTTTCTGAATTGACGGTTCAGCTTCTATCAACCGTGAATTCGGTCCACCATTCCTCTTGTACCTACAATTGAAGGTTTCGGTAGTTGCCCGGGAATTAGAACAATTTTCCGGTTCCCCAATTTCCGGCTGCAGGTGTTCCTGAACGGGAACGAGTTGTACACGTACATTGCGGAGAAGGCGACGCCGTTCACGTTGATCGATCATCTGCTCGTTTATGGGGACGGGTACATCAACTATGCCAAGCTGGGAGAGAAGTACAGTGTGGGTGATTCGACGTGAACTTATCTTTGTCTTGCAATGAAACATTGCGAAAACGAGACCATCTACCTCTCTCATTTAGCAATACATTTTCTGAAACAAACCAAAAAAATACGATAACATGCCCCATTCCAGGTAGTTTACATGTGAAAAATCAGTAACACATGTGGATCGTACGTTCTGTTTATGAAATACAAATTAGGCACGAATATAAAAGGAACGAAATGGGTTTTCAGGCAGTCCCGCGCTCCGATGACTTGCCAAGCTTGAGCAGTGGAACGATTAACGAGGGAGAACAGTTGGTCACTGATAGAAAAGTGAGCGAAAAATGGCTTCCTGAATATATTAAATTTAACTTTTCCTCAGTACCTCCCGCACCTCGCGCCGCTCGCGAAGAAATTGGAAGTGGGGCAGACGATTGTGCTCAAGGGAGGAACGACGGCTGACTGCAATAAGTACGTCGAAATATCTATAAATAAAAAAAATAGAACAGTTTAGGTCAGAGTGATTACTCTAGTCACTGCCGAGTAGGCTTAAGGTACAAACCCAAAGAATACATTGACGTCGCCCAAGATGTAGGGCTCATAATAATAAAAAGTGATCACGGTTAACAATTTTCGAATATGATACATTTCAGTTACGTGATCAACTTCCAATCCGGCACTAAAACGACGAATGAGTCACGGTATCAGGGAGGAGATATTCCCTTCCACATCAGCTTCCGACTGCACTCGCCTACGGAAGTATGTCCTCTTGCCTGACAAGGGATTCCAATTCCCAAACTTAGCATTATAGCTTCCTAAAAAATAATCTTTGAAAAAAAATAAAAAAAATTCAAAAAACAAACAAAATGATAATTGCAGGTAATTTTCGGCACCCTAACGAACAAGAAGTGGACGCCGGAGCAGCGTATGGCCAATCCGCTCAAGAGAGACGCCGATGTCGACCTCCGCGTCCGCATTTTGGCCGACCGCTTCCAGGTCCGGCTTTTAGTGGAGCCGTCTTTTAGCAGAGCCGGCATTCAGTTGAGCTGTCATCTTAATTCCCCGCTCTGCAGGTGTTCTTCAACGGGAAGCAGCTGTACGTGTACAAGGCGAAGCTGCCGCTCGGTCTGATTGACCACGTCCTTGTCTACGGACAGGGCTACGTCAGTTCGGTGCATGTGGAGGACAAGTACATTGTGAGTAGGGTTAACCGTTCGGAAATCGGATAGGCCGAAACTCAACTGGCAAAATCACTCTCTTTCCGGAATGAGAGTCGAACAATGGACAATGGAGTTTCGGACAAAGGAATAGTTTCGGAAGAGTTTCGGAAAGTTCATTGTTCGACTCTCATTCCGGAAAGAGAGTGATTTTGCCAGTTGAGTTTCGGCCTTTCCGATTTCCGAACGGTTAACCCTAATTGTGAGTTGAAACAAAGAATTTCTGATGAAATTGATTTCGATGTTTACTGTCAGTTGTAGTATCCATTACAAATGAAAACACACGCAAATGATGTCAATTTGGAGTAGAAAATGTGGAGTTTTTGTGAAAGAAATGATTTTTTGTTGTTTTTTCTCAGCCGTCCTCCGTGGAGAGCAGTATTCCGCACGGATTCCCCGTGTGCGGCCGGCAGTCGTGCTCCGCGCTCATTCAGATGTAATTAATTTATTTTATAATTAAAATTCGAATTCATTATAATTTGGTAATGATATTTGCAGGTTTTCGCGACGCTTCGAGCTCGCCGACTGCAAATCGCTCGTCATCGCAGGCGTTGTGAACGCGCAAAGGTATTTTGTATTTCTTTCGATATCGAATTGCAACATAAGCTTTATGGAACAGTTTAATATCGCTCCATACGGTAGATTACGGAAAAAAATGTAATCGATAATCTCAGCTTCTCCATTAAACTCACGCGCAAGAACGGCGATATCGCACTCAACTTCAACCCGCGATTCGATAAGAAGGTCTGTTGGTAATATCACTTTCGGCTAAGATTAAACAATAGAATATAGAACTATTCTCTCCGTTGTTCAGCATATTCTGAATAACAAAAGAGAATGCGAAATTAGCAAGAAATACTATTTTTGCAGACTGTTGCTCTCAACACGTACAAGGGCGGGAAATGGCTTGAGGAACAGATCGTAAACAAACTTCCATTCGAGCGAAATGATCGCTTCGAAATCGCGATTACCAATGAGGCGAATGCGTTCCAGGTAGCAACATAAATTAAAAACCTATACCGTAAATTATTATTATTATTACCGTAGAGGAAATATTACGTCAATCAATCGATTTTGTACATAGATATTCGTGAACGGCGTCCACTTCGTCTCACATGCCCATCGCACGTGCTCTTCCGATATCAACCTACTCGACATCCAAGGAATTCTCGATGTGGATGTGCTGTCGAAGTGATCGGATCGTTTGTTCGACATTTATTTACTTATGATAAATTAAACATTGTTTTCACGTTTACACAAGACTTATTTCCTAGTGAATAAGCATGTTCCAACAGTGAACAAAAATTGCTACAACATGGAATAATAAATTTCCAAGTGATCCAAGGCGTACAATGTAGTTATGAACAGTTTCTCGATTTACCAATAATGATGTGCGAACAGTTTGCTCATTATAGAATTATCTTTTATCCAACGAAAACATTTGTGATTCACTGCGGATTAATCCGAATGGAGATTTTCGAGTTGTTCAAGCTCTTCAAATGTAATGAAGATGGCATGATTCAGACGATGCAATTCATCACTGTCGATTCTCTTATTCGTCTCGGCGACGGAAGGATCATCATCCGTATCCAGACTGCCCTGCATCTTTTCAATATATTATTTAATTCCCATATCATCGATCAAGTCCTTATCAGTAATTACTCTCGATGAGAAGAGTAATGAGTGAGATGGACAAGTATTGTAATTTGATATAATAAAAAACAAGTACGTAAAAACTATTGTACTAACCTCTTCCTCCACCTCCTCCGCGAGAATGACGTAGCCCGTGTTCGCTCTACAGTAAGGGCAGACGAGTCGTCCGCCTCCGTTCGTGATCGTCTCCGCGCATGGCGCGCACACAAGGTGACCGCACGCGGTCAATACCGCACGTGTCGCGGGCGCGTCCGCGTAGCACACGCCACACGCGCGCGTGAACTCTTCGGGCGCGGGAGAGGCGGATCTGAAATTGCGCAATTGTTTTGTTATTCCATTTTGTTAATTCACGTGATTGAATTCGCCATTACAGTCATCATTTTTGAGCAAAACTGCTTTCAATGAGACAACACGCTTTGGCGCTTTTGAAAGAGATACTATTATTGAATCAATAGTCGAGATCAAAGATCGAAGACCACATCAACCTGATCTCATCATCCGCTTTCATCATCTTGATTCGACTAGCCCGCTCGAGAGGATCCACAGTCTAGAATTAAGACAATCAATATTTTCATGCTCTGTCAATGTTTAAAGAGGCGAAAAATCATGAGTGAGATTATTCCTCGCATTCGATTCGTACCTTTGCCACACTCCACTTCTCCTGCACTCTCACTTCATCGATTGCGCCTCCGAGTGCTCAATCAATTTTTTTTATTATTCTATATTTTTATTATTGTTTTCATTCGTGAATTTTCTGCTAAAATACTGCAAAGTCGAAATACAAAAGTGAATCCGAGTTTTTGGTGCCGAAAAAAAAGTTATTTTTGGAACGTGATGAGTTAAAAATTACCCTCGTACAGCTGGACCGGAGTGTAGTTGGGAGTCGCGGCCAGCGAATTCATCACGAGGTCACAGTAGGGCGATGGGATGACATCCGTCTGCAAGAATCGATTGCGACGTTTCGCGTCACATTCCGGGACTTCCAAGGAAACGCCGACAGGAACAACAATCTGCCCTCAAATAGCGCCCACCAGCAGATCGTCGGGTTGCATCAACTCGACACTTTCAACCCAAGAGGAGGACTCATCCTCGGAGAGGGGCTGATAGGCGAACGGAGCGAAACGAGAAGGGGATGTGGTAGGACGGTCTGTAATCATCGGCGAGTCCGCGTCTAAAATGTTAGACGTTACGTGAAGACCGAAATGCGAGATGTCGTGTTCAAATTTCGCACACTCACAATTCAATGGATAAGGAGCGGAATGTGCGGTAGCCATGCTCGAGTTAGAGGACGAGTCTGGGTCTGGAATGCTACGTGTTACGGAGAGAGCGAAAAGCGGTTCACGGCCGCCTTTCAATATCACACGTTGCTCATGATTATGCGGAACGAATAGGCGGGAGCCCGCATTTGGAGCTCTAAGTGCTGTAAAGGATTCGACTTGGCTGAAGAAGCCCACCAGAGGACGAAGTGGAAGAGGTAGAAGAAGAGGAAGAATAGGCACTCCGGAACATCGATCCAAAGCGAATGTCGTAGTCATCAGGGAGGATCGAGTGAACAGAGGAGTCTGACATAATAACATAATTACATAGTCCAATCAATATGCTTCGAGTGGTAATAAGCAGTTAATAATTCAAGAGTATTTGGACGAATTTTTTTCTAATTCGAACCAGATGAGATGGTGTTGCGAGCGTCGATTTCCGGATAGCCCGGATCCGTGCTAAGATTCGAATCTACAATCATCAAATGAGATGCTTTCATCATAGGGGAAGACTTGGTGCAACAAAAACGCCATGGAAAGTATTAAAGTTTCTCTGGGCCACGCATTTTTCTAAAACATTCTTTCCATCAATTATATGGGGCTGAGGAAAGGTGACAAATACCGTGATAGCATTATTGCCAACCTGATGATCCGGTCGTCCCATCATCCTCTGTTTCTTCAGTCGGATAGTATTCGGATCGCACTGATGACTCATCGAGGGTACCATTGGGGTACGGTATATTACGGTGTGGGCTACGCGCCTCGCCGTCCATACAGTACTCGGACAGTACCGTGACCTCGTCGGGTACGGTAGGACCTCAATGGAGGATATGGTGAATGGGATCGAGAAGAATGGAGGGCGCTACCTGGTGGCTCCATTGGAGAGACGAGCGAGGGGACCGCCCGTGACGAGCGAAATGGAGATGAATGAGAGGTGTGTAGAGTAGAATGAGAGAAAAATATAATATTATTTGATTACAAATTCATAATTAAATATTATTTCAGTCATTTTTACAAGACGTTTACAGAACGGTATACTTCAGTGAAAATACCGTTGCTTTTTATTCGTAATATTTTTTAATATCGCCTTTACATCCCGGAATCCTCCATCATCACTTATTTCCGTGATCCGGTGGCTCGTGGTGACAGGGCGGGACGGCGGGGGCGTTTGGAGGAGGAGTCTCGTTGATGGACTAGTTGACCCCTGTCTCTTTACTTCGACGCTTTAACGATGGTCTGTAAGGCGCTCATCTACTTTGGCTTCATCTTTATGCCCCTTGAACCTGTCGCGAAAGAAGCCGACCGAGCCTACAACAACGTCGACCACGGAAGACCCGACGACAACAATCTACCTCTCGCAGTGCGCCGAGAAGAACTACAACTGCGCCATGGGGTACCTACTCTTCCATGTTTAGGTCTTCCTATGTGATGCTGCTTTCCTATGCGTTTTTCGACTTTCCTTTTCTGCGTTTTGTATTGTCAGCCAACCTTCTATGCCGAGTTCCTGATCAAATCCTTCGATGCTGCCTTGTTCCAGCCACTTTTTTAGCCCGGAATGATCATTACAAAACGAACATTTCTCAGGTACTGCCCCAAAATCGCAGCAGATCGACTCGAAACGGAGCTGCAGCCGCAAGCAGTGCACCTGTCCGAGTGCATGTCAGGAAGGACAGTTCTGCGATAAGGGTGAGTCCGCGTTATGCTGCTTATTTTGGACAACAATTTGTAGGCACGATTTATTAAAAATGTGCAAAAAAAATTGCAAAAAAAACTCTCCTTTTGATACATACAACTATTAATTGAAAAGCGGAGTTATTCCATTGAAAGACTCCTGCAACCCATGCAAGCAGTCTTCGCCGTGTCCCTCCGACAACTTTGAATGCAAAAGCTCCGGAGGAGGAAACAAGCAATGCACCTGCAAGAAGGGATACACCGGAGTGGACCGTGTCGGTATGGATTTTTTTACAGATTAATCGAACCATCATCATGTCCAATCGTTGGTTATGACAACTTTTACACTTTCTAAAAAATTCTAAAAAATTGTCTAAAAAATTAACACAACTTGCTACTTTTCCATCTACTTTTCCGAGATTTTAACACCACATAACTGAGCTATCATTCAACAAACACAATATTCTGAATATTGAATAAATTTCTATCTCTATCTGGTACGAAATCATTCCTCACCCTGCCACTGTTTGCCGCTGTAGCCCTGCGGGCATTTACAGGCATAATTTTAACGAACTGAAGATCGGAAAAACTGATAACATTGATTTTTTAAAATATTTTCATTATTTATTTCAGCGCTGAAAGATACAGACATACTGGAATGACGGTGAGTAAACGTAGGGGGGGGGAGGAATTGACTCGTAGTCGTTTACTCAATCCTTGCAAAAAGCGAGTCCAAAGAAGCACAGTCCACCGTCCATTCCGCCAGCATGGCCGTTGGCTCTACAATTACTCTTGTGAACACCATGTTCCGCCCCAATGGCTATTCTAGCTCAATTAGACGCAACATACGACAGCAATTTAGTAAAGACTGGTCAAAAATCAAAAAAATGTCATGAAATACGATGACTTACTTGCAGCACTCGTCTCTCTCACGCGGAATTCTCGGGCACACTTCGTCACATTGCTGAACGCGGATGGATTCTGAAAGAAATTTTTGTTTAGCTCCATGTTCATTTTTACCCTAATAAATTTATTATTTTGAGAAGGAATGAATTTCAAAATAAAATGCCAGCAAACCAATTTGCACTGCGACAATGGCGATGAGGAGAAGTACGAAGAGAAGCTTGGCGGACATTATCTAAATTCATAAAATAAAAGTAAGAAAAAAACAGAACAGAAATGAGAAGATGCATCAACTACGAATTCCATCGCTTTTATACCGATAACGATTTCCCGAAACACCACGTAAACATGCGCCCGATTATTCCATTTCGAGGATCAGTGTTTACCCGATCTTGTGATTCATCGGCAGTTTCGTGAGAGACGCAATGATCTGACACTCTCCATTTCCCATGATCTCTCGCCTGACACACACACCATCCAGTCTATGGCAAACTCTGGAAATAGATTAGACAGCTATTTTTGACCGGCAGTTATGTTGTTTGTTTGAGCATCTTTAGCATCTTCGCCCACATTGTATTCTTTGAAATAGATAAAAATATGAAAGGGCTCTCCCGACTAACGAAACGCATGACGAATTCCGAGAAATGATAAACAACCATACTCGAATTTGAATAATCGCTTTCGATTTCCCCATAATAGGAGTGGTAATCATAGGTTTTTAAAATGCGTAAAATGTACTTAAAATGCGTCAATTCTCTAATTTTTCAATTGGGTTTAAAGTTTTTTCAATTAAAAATGAACAATATTTCCGAAGGGCGTCTTGTTACGTTGACTTTTCATCTCGCATCAAACATAAATGAATTGAAGGTTTTTTGAGATAAATAAGTTCGTTGAGTGGCGGCCAAAATATCTCCTATTCAATCGACCTTGGTCGCATCTTTTACCGTTTGAGTATCACTTACTATTGAAACATGCGACATTCACGCGTTTGTGACTTGGTTGATCTGTCAATGTCTTTTTTGCGTTTAAATTTAGTAGACAACAAACTTATTTGTTCGCTTTTCAGATGTCCAGCAAATTTCTCATCGTTCTTCTCATTCTCGCCATTGCAACCGTGCAAGTTTGTTCGTTCGAATTTTCAAAAATCGCTTTCATAAAATAATTCTCAGGGTGTCAACAGACTGTTTTGGACGGTACTCACGTCGAAGCTTGTGATGTGACTTGTGCGAGAATTCAAAGGGAAAGGGACGAATGCTGCAGGTTGAATAATGTTTTATTTACTTACAATAATGAGCGCTATTTATTAGTCAATTCATTCAGAGCTCACGGCTACAGAAGAGGCAATATGGCAGGAATATGCAAGGTGGCAAAGGCCGCTTTCTGTCGAAAGTGAATTGTTATTATACAAGACCTGTGATATAACGACGTCATGTTCTATGTTGTATTCATTATTTCTACCGATAAATTCATTTGCGATAATACTTTTATGACAAATAAATGCATTTCTGATTCTGAATGCATTGCAGACGATTTTCTATATTCGTTAAAGCCTTTTCATGCGAACTACAAAATGGATGTGTTGGTTTCATCATGAAATGTAGCGAATTATGATCCGACGTGGCGCGACCAATGCTCGAACAGTTATTCAACCTTCGCTGCAACTGTAACCACGTAAAATGGTTGAAGGTTACTTGATTAGAGGGGTGAACATCACGGTCGGTAAGGCTATATTTATGCTTTTTCTTGTTCTAATTCGTATAATTTCTTTCCAGAAGCTAGAAAGTACGTGGAACCATGCAACCTCGTGTGTGACAGAATCGAACGAGAAAGGAATGAGTGCTGCAGGTGTGGTTTATTTATATTTTAACGCCATTTTACAGACTATAAATCGGCAAATTGTTGCAGAGCTCACGGATACAGAGGCATGGAAGGGGGCCGATGCAATCGTGGTCGGGCTTTCTGCAAATGAGCTGATTCATGGAAGCCACAGTCTCCTGCTTCTTGATTGCAATATTTACTTGATGAACGCTGTGTTCAAACATTTTGTAATTTGTTAAATAAATCTTGAGATTCGCAAAAATATCTTTGTTTATTTTGTTGAAGATTGCGGGACTAATCAGGTTGCTGATCGAGAGAGCCATGCCTCAGGGTAAGCATTGGAAAGAGGTGACGATGCAAGCAAGTAGATAGGATGTTTTGTTAATAGAGTCATTTTCGTTTGCCCACACAGATCGTCATTTCACCGCAGTCTTCACTCTAATCGACAATGTCTGAATTGGTCGATTTCTCCGAGTGAGTTGTTCTTGTCTCAACGATTTTTCTCCCATTTCTCCCAATGTCTTGATTGACGAAACTATTCTCTTTACAAAGAAGGACTGGTCTCGTGTTAACAGATAACGTTGTTGAAATGAATGACCATTAGTTTTTAGAAATTATTACATCTCGCAATGGATTCGCACAAAAGATATTTTGGGAAAAGTGTATGAGAATAAAAAGATAAGAAGCGAATTTGTTTGATGCAATATTAATCTATATAATAATAATCGATTCATTTGCAGTGCCAATCGATCCAAAGCTCAAAGAGTGCAGTGTGAACAGCAGATCGAGACAACTGAAGTCTGCGCTCGCTACTGGGGGTATGATTTTTTACGATTTCTGAATCGCTCACACTTGTTGTCTACATCAAAAATATTGTACAGAGACAGAAACTGAAAGCTTTTAGCAGATCAATTTTTGATAAGTTTAAATAAATAATTTACAATTTCAGTCGAGGAAGGGCGTGGTCGACTTCGCGTATCTATGCGACGAAGAGTGAGCTAGTGAATGATTTGATCGCCAGAGAAATGACAGTGTACAAGTCCAAATGCAGATACGAAGAGGCCAATCGCATCGAGAGTTTGTGTTTTGTTATTGTTGTTGTTATTTGTTTTGATACATATCCATATTTTGATTATCAAAAAAGAAGGCTGCCAGGGGTGTCAGAGTTACCTCCGGAATGTTTCGATTCACTGCATTTTACTGTGTTTACTAGTCTCACGAAATCTCGCGTGAACATCAGAATCAACTTATCATCTATCCATGTTTTTTAGGAAATGCTCGACAGGCCTTCGCTGATGACTACTTCGATGAGGGAGATCTAGCAGCGACGCTCATGTACACCAGGTAGTGTGCTCGTTTTTTTTACTTTTCGCCGAAGAAAGGCCGATAATTTTTGACGATCAATTCTTGTCAAGAAATTTCAATAAGTGAATATCGACCAATGATGTCTTGAAAACAATCTGGAGATAATACCAATAATTCCAGGGAAATCCGACGTCGGGGAGGCCCTTCTAACTATGAGCGTGAGGAATTTCTAAAGGAGTGGAGAGAGCGGGACGGCGATCCGGAGGGAATTCCCGAAATTGCGCCCTGCGGACATCTCAATCGACCTGGCAGACCGCATGTGTGCCTGGGAAGATCCCGTACGTTGCCTGCGGCATGAAATTTATCAATTTCGTACTGTTCGACTCGTTGTTATTTATTGTTAAACCAAATAAAAATATGGCAAACACTTCTGTACATTTTTCTCACAACTCAACTCCTTGATGAATAAATAAATATAATATTTTCGTAAAATTGTTGCTGCTGAAGCTTATTGATCGACAAATTACAACAATCAATCATTTATTGCTTGTCCACCAAAGTGAAATTATCATAAATATGTACAGTATTTATAAATATTGAATTATCTCCCTATCAAATATTTAATGATGAAATTGATTCGACTGCGTTGCTGGCATAAATCGATCGTCGAACCATCCCGTAGACGGTCCATCAGCGTGCGGTTGTGAGCTGCAAAATACAATTTATCGAAATATTTTTTGTGAAAATGGCGCGAATGAGATCCCCATTGCAGTAGTAGTCTTACCTAGAAGGACCGGGTATGATATCCGCCAGGGCTCCCTCAAGATCGGTCGCCAAATCGCTCCTTGCTTTCTTTCGCTCGCTTTTCCTGAATGTTTTTTAATTAAAAAGTTTTTTAATTAAAAAAGTCCGAATTCACGAGAAAAAATTGCAAACCTTGTTCCATAGGTTGCAGGGCCTCGTCTTTTCAGGTGCGCTGTCGGGTGAGGCCTGCATTTAATTTTAATTTACTCATTGGACAACATTAAATTTATCGCTATCCTCACCTCGGCTCCTTATTTGATACAGCATCGCACGACGTATTAGCCTCCTCCAGATCACTACAAATGTCTATTTTTTTCATATACTCATTCTGATAAAATTTTAAAATAATGAAGTGGCATTTAAAGTTATGATTTAGCATCGGTCGCTTCTTCAATCTGGGAAAATTTCAATTAGATTGCTCACTCTTCGGTTTTGATCACATCGTCGGAAGTTTCGGGGCAGTACAATGCCACTGCCTCCTCTCTCGTGACCCTGCAATGAATACTGTTCGCATCATGTGAATAGGGCTCCCATATCTTGCATGCATCCAAAAAAATATATGCTGACATTGAGAGTTGAGTAAATTAAATTCGTACCCGGGCGGTGTCCATCCCAATATTACGGCGTCCCTTACGAGCACTTCGATGTCCTTCGATCGACCCTTCTTGATTTCATTCCTGAATTCATTTATTTTTTCAGGTTAAGATTTGAAAGAATA
Organism: Pristionchus exspectatus; assembly: GCA_911812115.1. NCBI lineage: Eukaryota > Metazoa > Nematoda > Chromadorea > Rhabditida > Neodiplogasteridae > Pristionchus > Pristionchus exspectatus. The sequence continues at coordinate 18,199,719 of OU461584.1, read as the reverse complement.
TCTGAATTAGAAGATGATCTTATTTTTTAATTCATCTTTTTCAATCGGCCAAATAGTTGGCACGTTATTCACTGACTCGATGAAACTCATTCATTCTTCTGAAAAGAAAAATTACGATAATACTAATAATTTTGCGAAGAAAGCATGATCAAATATTGAGAGCTTACAGCTTGAAACCGAGCGCAGATCGCACGTGCGTTGTGATGGACGGTAAATAAGTGGCGGTGTCGGCTTCGTTGAGGTCGGAGGAGATGGCACAGCATTCTGACAATAATTATTTCATAATTAGTGTATTCGCTTTTTTTAAATCACAGCTGATTTGTACTACGAAATCGGAAATTGTTGTGAAAACTTACGGATTATCGCATCGACAAATTCTGGCGGTAGTGCGAAATACATGGACGCCTTCACGGATCCGCTGTACAGGCATTGCACGTCTCTAGGGAGCACCTGCAAGGACTATTTTAGGAAGTTCCGAACTCCGGGCAAAAAAATTTTGCAAGGACCGATACCGAACATGCAGCTCCCTATTATGTTTTCGCTATGCAGCTTCAAAATTCCAAAGGACTTCATCGCATCTCATCGGTCAGAGCGACGAGATAGAAGGCAGGATAAAAAAACAACCATCCTGACTCATGATCGTCTCTCACATTATCAAGTATCTCCCTGGCCAACTGCCTCCATCGATCAGTGGTCGACGATGCGGTTAGATGCACTGTGGAGGCGATCGCACGGATGTCTATCATCTGGAAAAATTCCGTTTTTTGCGAAAAATTCAAAGTCGTTTACAATTATAGTTAGCCATCTACTCCTCTTCCCCTCTTATCCTCTACTAGCAGAAGACTACAGTACTCCTCCACTATGACAAGAATCACCGAGTATTCTCAATTGTAGTCGTTTAGTGAAGCCCCGGAAAAAATGGCAAAAACGACAAACAATAAAAATGGCACCTAGCAGTCATCGAGCTGTATCTCACCTCCCCCGGAAATCCCGGTCGCTCCACTTCTAGCTTCTCGTACGTGAGCAGGGAGAGTTCCGTGCTCATGTCGGGAATGATCATCTGTGCGGATTTTTTTCTCAATTCGCATTGATAATTAGAGAATGATTCGGATAGGTTTCAAAGGTTCTACGTAATCGCTGTTGTTGGTGTTGAATTGATGTGCCTCGCCTTTGCCTCCAAAAAAATATTTTTAAATAAAAATTGAAAGATTTCGTGTTCCGTATGCTTTAATCGGCGATTAGAAGTCGAACAACCTGAACGGACTCTCTTTCACACTCTCTCGCCCGGTCGAGAGAGTGTGTGCAGTGAAGAGACGGCAACCCGTATTGCGCGCTCTAATTTTGTTCGTCTTCAGAAATAAGTCTATTTTTTTAGCAGACAAAATGCGAAAAAAATATGAAAAACACATAAGAATTGTTTTTTTTCATACAGTACCTGCTCTTGCTCATCTCGGAGCACATTGAAGAGATTCGGGCGTGGTTGAGCCTGAAAATATTCCGCTGTTTAGTATACACTATTCCGAACACGTTTCCGATACGGAACCACCGGGGACAATTACTAAGTAAACTCCGCTTACTTTATTCTTTCGCGAGTCTTCTAGATTAGGCATCGCCTCACCCTGTGTGCCAATCTGTTCGGCCATCACGGCGGCATTGTAGTTGAACTGCGATTGACTATATTAGAATTCATCCATTAAATGTCAATTCCGCCTGCTGAATCTTTTTTCCGATCACTGATGCTCATTTGTATTGGATCGAGTGCAATGTGAACAATCAATTTCTCCGGCTCTCACGCCGTAATGATGATAGATATAGCCTGATAGTCCAGATGATTGACGTACCGCCTCACAAAGTCCATAGTGAAACAACGTCTCCAGTCGGGCCTTATCCGCCTCGTCCCGCCACGCGGAGAGACGAACCGCCGTCGCTGCAGAGTCGATGGATAGGGGCTGACCGTTGTAGAGCTCGTTCAGGCGCTTCTGAATGAATTCTACAGATTGAATGAGAAAAATTCAATTTAAAATAAAGAAAATCACTAGCACGAAATTCTCGAAGGAGATAAGGTACAGTACCTGTACCCTTCCTGTTGTTCCATTCACGGGCCGTCCAGCGAGCGCCTCTTGCGCAACATCGATGATGTCGACAACAGGATTGGGCATTATTCCCCGTGGCGCTGATGTAGGTATTGCGCCGACGCTATAGATGTCACTAAAAATGCTTCAAATTCTCGACGAAAATTAAAAGAATGAAGGGTAATTTGAACTAAAAATATTCGCGCTGGTTCGCCACTAACGCGCTAGTAAAAGACGCCCAAACTGCGCAAGCAAGCGTTAGTCTGCTAATAGTGGACTCGGAAAATACGCGAAAAACAGTTTCCACATCGCATTTTAATAAAATTATCACTAGAAAAATAAAAAATTAAACCACAGAAGCGGGGAATTAAAAAATTAAAACATCAAAAGCAACTACGCATGATAATATTAGGGAAGAAAATACTAGACAGGCACTACTAGCAGAGCTAATTGTGGCTACCCTGTCATCTTGCGCGATTGATGCGAGAAGGCACGCTTAGAACGTTGCTTGCTTATTACTTGTGCATCCTCAAAAATTTATTCATGGTTGGTTTGAAACGTGTAATTCTCCCAACATTCGCGTCATTTTTATTTATAAACGCAATTTATGTTTCGTTTTTCTATTAGCCTCAATAGATTCAACTTTTTATGCTATAAAATTTTAAAATCACTCAAATTTCAGTGATGACTCAGGAAGACGAAAAATTAGCAACTGTGTTACGATGGCAAACGAAGGTAAGTCAAATCTTCTTTATCAGTTATTAACAAAAATAATAGCAATAAGCGACTGAGCGGTTTCAAATATTCATACAATACTCAACCAGAAATTCCCTTTTTATGAAGTACTTCAGAGTTTCGAGTACGCACGATCGCCCGATCGCCTTCTATCATTGATGGCAAAAGGATTCGAAACTATGAGCAAAATTCTGCTTGAAGACTCCGTAAATGATGTATGTTTCCTAATGTTTTACAACTGCCATCTTTTTTTTCGAATTCGCCCTCTGGCGGCGCTCAACGGTGTGAAAAGTTGCGAAAACTGAAGAGATCAAAGATCACCATCCCATGTGAACTGAATTCAAACAGGATGTTCGCTACGCGCTGATGATGCTCGACTCGCAACGATCGTGCGCCGTTCGATTTGAGAATGATTCGTGAGTCGCACTCAATCTCTGACTTGTTGCTAACGTCTAGAAACGTTCAAGGCACTGCATTCAAGAGCGTAAAAAAATTAAATCTAAAAACACCATAATCACAATTTTATTAGTGATGAATGCAAAGGGTTAACGAACAGGCCGTCGATTACCAATAAGTTGTTTCAATTTAACCAGTGTTTTCCAATCATTGCAATGATTTTGCTTCAGCGTCGACGCCGTTCGCTCAACGATGTACGGTTTCATCGAGTCTGTGCACGCAACTCTGTTCAAGTTGACCGAGAAGATCGCTGCAATTGAGAGTTCATCGAGGGATAGCAGGGAAAGTACGGATCAAAGCACACAAACCGAGGAGGTGAGATGCCTGTGCAAAATTCAGACTTATTTGTGAATTAAAAGTTGTCTCGCGGAATCCATTTTTGAAATTCTCGATCGAAATCTCTCCAGATTGAAGACGAGACGCGCTCGAATGCAAGTTTGGCAGACGTTGAGGATAATTCGATGGTAATATTATTTTTTTGTTTTCGTTCGAGGTGTTTCAAGTGTGATTCTAAGCGAAAGGCTGCAATTCACAGAACTAAATTTAAGGGTTTTAATCAAGCCCACTGCTCCCATTCCACCGCGCCTTCCTATGTGGCGCCAAAAGAAGAAGAACTGCTGGAGGATGCTCAACCGATTCACGATAGAGTCAAGGTAGGCTTTTTATGGAATTATCAACCAGCGATTCTTCGCAAGAACTACAGACCACAACGTATTATCATTTATGGATTTAGTGTTCATGATAACGAACCAATTTTGTAGACAGCAACCGTTGTCGTACGACTGTGAAATCGTTTGTCGTGGATACACCTTTACCTCGCCCTTTTTAGATCTCGGAACTGTTCGATACTGACGATAGCAAGAATGTAATGATGTTGGACGAAGGCGACGTAAGTTGCAAATAGGAGATATTCAAACTCGTCAGCTATTAATTTGTTCGATCCCTCTATTTTATTGTTTCAGATAACCGGCACATCGTTTGATGGAAACATTTTTCAAGATGGAAACGATGAACGCGGAGACGAATTTGCACAACATAATTTTGTGGTGCGTTTTGTCACAATGATTGAAACAATTTTATCTTTGATGGTCCGATTGTAGGCAAAAAGTGCCTCATCAATGGCACCCAGACAATAAAAAAATCAAATTTTAGATGTCGTCTTCTTCTACGAGCAGAAAGCGAAAGTCCGTCCAACACGAAGACCAAGAGGCAAATAAAACACCATATTTATCGAAGAGGAGCGCAACGCAGATGGAGTGTCCCGAACCTAATTGTGAAGTGGGATATTATTTATTTAAATTTTTTTTTGCGTTTTACAAATTAAAAAAGAAGAAGATATTTTATGAATGTTTGTTGCAGTTTCGCACAGATGTCCTGCCTTCATGGATCTCACACCTCTACCGTAAGCACAACACTACGCCCGATTTGGTGAGTTCCATTTTTTTAAAATATTCTATAAATTCCAAACGCTTTATTAAAAATGTAAAACATAATGAATATTATAGGCTAATTTCGCGGCGCGATGCGAATGCGGAACGCTGTGTATATCCAACAGTCACAGTCGATTCGTAAGTTCACATATTTTGTTGTTATTACCATGGAGATATTTTCATTATTTTAACAAACATTTTTCTTCTTTGCAGTGCGCAATGTCCAATTTCACCGTAGTTCGCATCCGGGATGGACCGATGCGTCGGCTCGCTGAGGTGGTGTGACCCAAACTTCATCGATTTTGCGAAATTCGTAATTTCAGCCGTCCGAAAGTTACGACGTCGAAACGCAGGCGTCATCTTCAATGACCCCCTTCAACGCTGCCGGAGCATCGGGTGAGATATTATTTGCAATTGGGTAATTTCGGCATAAGAATAAAAGGCCGGCAAAAAGAAAGTCACGAAAATTAAGCATTGTACTTTTATGTATAGAAAACACAATTTATTAATGATCAGTCACGGCTTTTCAGGCTCTACATCGCGACAACCCCCAGTCGATCTTGACGCCGATACTCCGAAATGCATGATTCCCAAATGCGAGGTGTGATATTTATCATTTGATTTTATTTTAAAAATGCTCTTCATTCTCTTGTAAACTCTACACTTTGATGCTTTTCACCGTTTTCTCATAATTGACGATGTTTTCCAAATGCCTCGAATATGACAGATAGTCATTTATTAAGATGAATTTCAGAGTCGTCCACAGACCATGACTGGCTACGTCACTCATTTAGTGCGAAAGCACAACACAAGCCTTCTCAAAGTTCGTTGTTATAACACATTTTTGTGCTCGAAATTACACCCAAAACACACCCTGTTGCAGTAAAGGCTCCTGGTTTCATTATTAGATAAGCCAAAAATTTGTGTAGAACAATCGCATGGTGATCCGACTATTAAAACAGATCAATGACCATGTTCAGGAGGGCTGTTATCTGCTGTGCGGCTGTGGTACTATCGGCACGTGCAAAAATCTCTGCTACAAGCACAGTAAAGAGGTGAGCCCTCAAACTTGATACTTGATAGAAGAAATTCGTCGTGGAAAAGAATAACTATATATATTCGAGCATTTCAGTGCAGCGTTCGCAGTTACCAGCTACTTAAATATCCTATCGAGCCGAGCATCAACAGAACACTCGGCAATATTGCGTAGTTACAAATAAGATTTTGAGATTAATTTAAAAATTATCATGCAATACCTCAACACAGATCTCGTTGTATTCTTGTCAAATTGTGAGCTTTGCTGTGTTAAATAAATAATTGTGATAAATGTGAATTGAACAACGAATTACGAAATGTGTTGAAATTCGATTAAAAATGTTTTTGTCCCTTCTTCTCTAGTCTAATTTCCTTCAAATCGATTCTTTACCACTCCCTCTTCTCTCCTCATTTCTCCCTCCCTCCATCCTCCCACTCGGTCGACTGCTCTCAATGGCGGGACGCAAGCGTAACGCGGCGAACGCTCAGGTGCCGTAGTATTTCCGTATCCTTCCTACCGTCTTACGGTGGCGTTACGTACCCATACCGTAACCAACTGAATCAGTTCTCGACCGAGCCTCAGTTACCGTACTCTTCACAGGTGAAGAGCAATGCTCGCGCCGCGGATGGTGTCAAGAGAGATGCAGCCGGGCCGAAAGAGCAGTCTGCTGCAGCTGCTGCAGCTGCTGCAGATGCGGAAGCCCAGCCGCTGCTCAACTTTATCGACCTGCCTGCCCACTTCCTCGTCCAGGTATGTTGATGTTTGATCTTTGGTCTCAGAAATGTTGATCTTTGATCTCTGATATATTGATCTTTGATCTCAGGTGGCGCACAAGCTGACCTACAGCGAGATGGCGGCCTTCCGTCTCACGTGCAGAAAGGCGCTCGATGTGAGGAGGAGAGAAAGAATAAAGATCAGATACACCGTATTCAACTGCATCCAACCGATGCCTACCGTGTCGCCTCATGGCGGACATTTCAAAATCAGATCTCACCGTGCTCGATCGCGGTCTATCAAAGATCAAAGATCACCTTTCTGAGATCAAAGATCAAAGATCTGGATTCTTCAGGCGGTCGATCACTGCGGTCGCACGTATCGCTCCCTCGACGTCACTCGTCTCGTCGGACAGTTGTGGCCTGAGAAGCGCGAGACCGACCTTGCCTTCCTCGGCGAAGTCGATAAGGAGGTACTACGGTACATGGGCTATCGAGAAATTATTTTATTGTGGAGAAATATCGTAATAATAGGAGGTACGGTAGGGGGGCTATCGACAAATGGCTTGATTACGGACAAATAGCGTAATCGATGGATGACTGACTTTATTGAGGAAAAATAATATCGATCGATGAAGGATTTTTTAAATGAACGCTGAACGAACGAGTACATTATCATGTCATCGATGACTGACTACCGAAAAATACCGAACTGAACACTCATTCAGAGTAGTATACTGATGCTATGCATACGATGGAACGCGAATTGGCAACCAACTCTATTTCAGTTGGTCAAGCTCACGACCTGGATGGACCTCGACCTCATCAGCTCGATCGATTTCGCCGGCATCGAAGTGCTCGACGATTCCCAGCTGGAAACCGTGTTCGGGGTACGGTGTCTAGTAATATTGATTTTAGAATACCGTAATCCGGCGCGATCGAGGACTGATTATACTTTGCTCAGGTCACGCCGCGCCGCAACGTCAAGACACTGAGTTTGGTCGGAGCTGTCGCTGGGCCGAACGTGTAGGGTATCTATCGTATCACGATGAGCCAATCGATAAGCCGCAATCCGGAATTGGCCGAATCAATAGCAATGGCTATCGTGCTACACTATCTTTCATCGCTGCCTCTCAAATCAGTGCAAAAGGGAAAATCTTTGCGAAAATCAATAACAGAAACTACCGTACTCCTATTCTACCGTAATCCTCTCAGATGGGCAACGCTGGCGCGCCTCTTTCCTGGCGTGAGAAACGTGCGCTGCACCGAGGCGGTGGCGCATTTTCCGGACGGGTCCGTTTACCGCATTCTCGAATACTGTATTCTTGATCGACCGATGACTGACTATATTGAGTTGAATAATGTCGATCGATGACTGGTTTTTTTGAATAATATGATCGAAACTGACCATTTTTCAGGATCGTGAACGAGGTAGCCGCTCGTGGAGTGATGGCGGCGGATATTTTCGTCGAGCAGCAGGCGCTCGAACAGAACGGCCAACTGGACGCACAGCGAGTGCTCACGCTGAGGTACGGTAGCCGGAGATTACGGTATTCGGATATTGGAATAGATCGATTAATAATCATGACTCTGGGCAGAAAAGTGAATGCGACCGATGTGATCTTTGATCTTTACAGATGTCTTAAGAGACTCTTCCCCGCTGCTCGCGCCATGTACATCGACTGAAAAGATACGGTAGACAAGTTACCGTACCCGAGGGAGCACCTCATTCCTAATATATAAACGAACATCTGAAAATTGTACCAAGTCTTCAATGAATTTCAATTGAATTGCATGCGCATTGTGTAACTTCAATTTCTGAATGTCATGTTTCCTCATAATATCTTTTTGTACTTTATTCGACGTGTACTGAATGTTTGTCTTGAATAATTAACTAACAAGAAATTCATACGTTATCTTGCGGAATGCACAAACATTGCATCAATCAATCTCCGACCCCGACAGAATGTGATAATGCGTTACCAGCCTTCCCTTTGCAACTGATAGAAATATTATGGGATACGCGATCGGAATGGCCCGAACAGCAATCAACCAGTATACCGCTAGCTGAGAGATGAGTTGATGGGTGACGACTTCTGAAAATGTCAAATAATTATTTTAAAAATCGTAATTTTGCATTGTGGCTTGATTGTGAGGCTATAAGATAGATAATTGGAGAAAGAAATAATGACTGTCTAACCTAGGCCGATAACTCGGACGAAAACTGCCGCGAAGAGAACGATGAACCATGTCCGTTTGTCGGGATTGTTCGTGCGGGAAGCACCTGAAACATACTCTTACTTATCGAGTAGCCATTCCAAAAAACTGAACGGTGCTGAGGTCACTGAAGATAAATATTTTTTTAAATCATAACAAATTCACATAGCAACCAGCCAATCAACACGAGAAATGCGAGGTAGACAACGATCGCCGCGAAAAACATGTAGATCTGTAAACGACGGCATTTATTGAGTTCAATAGGATAGGATGTTGTGAGATAAACAAATAATGTAACTCACGAATGCAAATCCGTTGAATTGTCTGGTCGTGCATAGGGAAACTTTCCTCATGATTGCATCAAATATTGATCCTGCCTGAAACACATTTTATCACTTTGAATCTTTAATAACCGGGATGTTCTGATACTGAAACTCACCAAGACAACAACCATGAAAAGGAAGAATATGAAGAACGCGAATATATTGACTATGTATTCGTTCTCTTGGAACAGGAAATAGTAGATTGCCCACTGAAAAAGGAATTTGAACAAATATCTGAAGTTAATATCGCCAATGCCTGATAGAATACTAATACCAGACTACCGATGTCAACTCACCACATAGAGAAAGATCATGCTACTGCTCAAGAAGTGCATCTCATTCACGAGAAAGTTACAGAAAGACTGCAATTTCGAAATTGTTTTACGATTCCGTTATTTTACTTAATTTAATTTTGAATTTCATAAAAAAATGCGCACATCACCGAGCCATTCCTCATAATAGTTGAGGAGGAATTCGTAGATGAAAAATAGGGTGTGAACCACCGCTTCGCCAGTAAAAATCGGAGCGAACCACTGCAATTCAAATAACAAAGTAATTTAGAAATATTTTCGAAATGAATAGCACTTGTGGTCATTAAATAAGACAAAACCAACTGACATGATAGAAATTGTCAGATCTCGCGGTGAAAATAGCGCAGCTTGTGTGTAGAATCATCTTCAAAGCGATTATGAACATCAGAATCGGCTCAACTACTGAAATTCGGACCTTCGAACGCTTATTTGATGTATATTTACCAATCAAAAACAATAAATACGTAAAAATAATTCTAAAAAATCATACTCGCGTATTCCTCTTTAGTCAGTATAATTTCCGGAGCGTTCGTTGATATTGTGGATTTGTTCCCAATGCGAAGAATGATTATTTCCATTCTGAAATTGTTAGAAGAACAAGGGAGAAACGTCATTTGCGCACATGAATGACACATTACTCGAACGAAAACATCACTGAAATGGGAATCACGTCATGACATATCCCGCTCCGACCGACGAGAGAGCATGCAAATAGAAGAGAGTAGGACCGTTTCTACCGATCTTTTTGTGTGAAAACGGCAAGATAGCAAACATGAAAGATGAATGAGAGAAACCAAGAGATGAGAAGGAAGAACGAGGAATGGGACTGCAGACATCAATCACCTTTCGCGCTTAAAACCATGAGACAAATGATGCAACTGACATGCAGAGGACTCCTTTGAAAAGCTAGCTCACGTAAGTGGTAAAAGATGTGAGAATGGTTTGTTTTGCCAAGGAAGAAAGACTTCTTGAAAAACGCTTATTTTCTTCAATCAAATTGATTGTTTCGAGAACTATAGGTAAAGTATCAAGCGTTTCATAGAAATGAGAAAGCGACAAAATTTTCACTACTTTCGATCATATACTTTCTTTTTTTACTATGTCGGAAAACTACGATATTAATTATTTATGGAAAGCACAGCATAATAATATTAGAATAATTTTTTATCGAATATTGTCATGAAACAATATAGTATTCAATAATTATGCACGTCGTGTGGGAATAATGTGATCGTGATAGTTATCATACGAAACAAGATGACTTCTGGAATTAATGGGCTAGCTTTTAATTGCATCTTGCTAGAACAGTTGAGAAAATGATCAAAAATTATCCAATATCAAATATACTGAGTAAGTACATCAATTGAATCTCATATCAAATTGAATGCTAACATTCAGAATAGATAAAGCGAACCAAAAACGATTTAGTATGCTTACTCATTCAATCTCCGATAGAATTTGATAATTCGTTACCAGTCGTCCCTTAGTGACTAATAGGAATATTATGGGATAAACGATCTGAATTGCGCGAACAGCAATCAACCAATACATGGAGAGATAAAGCTGGTGAATCAAGAATTCTGAAAACGCAAAAACTCCATATATATGAGTTTGCATTATTTCCCTTCAGAAATTCTAATGATAATTGAGAAAATGGCAATCAATACCTAGGCCGATAACTCGAACGACTATCCCCGAAAAGAGGACGATGAACCATCTTCGCTTTTCGGGATTGTCCGAGCGAATAGCGCCTGAAATTGACGGTTATTCGTAAATTAGCAAACGAATCTTGAAATGCATCAGTCTTGCATTTAAATGAGTCTCTCAGGATAACAAAAAACTGACACAGAAACCAGCCAATTAATACAAGAGCTGCGAGGTAGGCAACGATATTTGTGAAAAAGATGTAAATCTGTAATATTTCTTATATTGATGCAGATTGGATGGCGAATGGTCAGCAGATTGTGAGGTCGCGAGGTTAACACGCGACCTGCGAAGGCTTCGTTCTTCGGTATCTAATCAGGAGTGCAACTTACAAATGCAAATCCGTTCAACTGTCTGGTCACGCATACGCTTACATTCTTCATGATTGCATCGAAAATTGATCCTGCCTGATTTAAAAAAAAATTAAAGTTGTTCTATCCCTACATACCATTCAACCTCACCAGAACAAGAATCATGAACAGGAAAAAGGTGAAGAACGCGAATGTATGCACTATATGCTGGTTGACTTGAAAGAGGAAGTAGTAGATTGCCCACTGAATCAGCAAATATATCCGTAATTTAACAATTTTTCTTTTAATTATCGTGTTTCACAATACGAACGATACTAATGAATGAGAAAGCGCCCCTACCACGTATACGAAGATCATGCTGCTGTTCATGAAGTGCATTTCACGGACGATGAAATTGCAGAGGGACTGAAATCATTGATGGGTATCAATTTGAGATTCCTTTTTTTCAATTTAAAAAATATATTAGTCGCATGACTGCTGTCTATTTTAAGAAACAATAAATCAATACGTGCATTACTGAGCCACTCCTCATAATGTTTGACAAGAAATTCGTAGGTAAATAACAGGGTATGAACGACTGCTTCTCCAGTGAAGATCGGAGCAAACCACTGCAAATTTAAAACCTTCTAAGAGTTGGTCTACCATTCCCTGATTAAGTTGTATAAGTGTTTGAATAGAGTTATAAAAACAAACGTGATACACGTTGTCTGATCTCGCTGTAAAAATAGCACACATCGTGTGCAGAATCATCTTCATAGCGATAATGAACATCAGAATCGGACTGACAACTGTAAAACGAACTTTCGAAAGCATATTTCATGAATATTTCAAGATTGAAACTACAAATATAGAAAAAAAATCATACTTTCATATTCTTCATCAGTCAATATCAATCCCGTTGACTTCGTGGAATTGGCGGATTTTTTCCCGATACGAAGAATGATAGCTTCCATGGGCACTGAAACCGTTAGACTAGCATGGGCTAAACGTCATAGCGAAAACATCCCGGCATTGTTAGTGGTGTCATAGCATATCACGTGCTGGCCGGCGAAATAGTGTGGGAAACGGAGAGAGTCGGGCCGTTTCTGCCGTTTTCTTTGTGTGGACACAGCAAGAAGGCCATAATACGCGTTGAGTGGGATAAACCAAGAAACGAGGAGGAAGAAAACAGGGACTGCAGAAGCAGTTCACTTTTAGCGCCCAAAATCAAATGGTAATTGATGCAAAGTGTGAAAACAAGCCTTTCAGTAATTTTTTTTTTAAAAATTGGTACTTTTTTTTTTAAAACTTGTTAAAAAATTAGATAAATTTCGAATGAACAAGCGCACAGAGAATGTTTTCATAAGAATGGTGTATTTTAGAAACCCAGAGACAATTTGCACGGAGGTCATTTTCGAACTCTGATGTGTCTAGGAATGAATTTTTAGGGCAAAACATATAAATTAGACAACACTCTAACAAAACGAATGTATTTATATCGGTACAAAGGGACGTGAATGAATTTAGAATACAATATTGTTGAATATTAAAACGTAAATTGCACAGTTTTTGAGGATTAACGCTGGGATCATCTTGAGTTACTTCTTGTCGATTTTCGTAGTTGAGAAAATGCGATGGTGATCGAGAGTGACCAATCTCCGTTTTGCAATCAGCAGAAACATGGTAGGATAGATGATAGGAATCGCTCGAAAAGCGATATCGTTAGTGATTATATGATGTTTGAAGACTCCTGCAAATAATTTTTAGCTGAATAGCAACTTTATACTGACAGGGACGATTCCATTGGTGGAATTGAAGGTCCTAAGGAAGTATATGCGAGGGAGAAACAACGAAATCTTTGACCCACCCAGGCCCGTGAGACGAACGCAAATTGCTACCCAAAGGGTGAAGTGCCAAACATCTTTGTCCGGATCATCTGACTGGAAGAACACTGCAAAATGTTTACTAAAATCATTTCACGCAGATTCGTTTGAAATAATTCTATTCATACAAAAAAGAAAAAAAGTGTTACTTTAAAATCTGTTATTTATTTAATTTACCTAGGATTTCCTGTGCTATTTGTTGTACACTCTGCGAATTATGCGAAATAGTGTTCATCTGAAGAGAAATTTTGAATAAAAATTGGTACTTACAAGCCCATCCGAGGAGAAGGAACGGACAGCTGAACACAACGATTGCTGCAGTGCACATGTACACCTGCATGCGGACAACATTTCAAATACCATCGACGCGAAAATTACTGATTTTTGTTGAAACTAACGTATGCAAATCCAGTGTATCGCTTGCTTTCACAGACGGATTCATCTTTGAGGGCAGCATCGACGATTGATGCGACCTGAATTGGAATTAGGCTCGACATCCAATTATCAGACAATTCTCATGACAGTAATCGATATGATTTTGATAAAACACACCATCGTAACGAACATGAGGTGAGAGAAGAGGATGATTGCAATTTTGCACACTTTTTTCTGATCATTTTGGAAGAGAAAGTAGTAAATTGCCCACTGAAAATATCTTTCATTTCATGTTATTCCATTAAAAAAACTCGCCACATAAATGAATATGATGCTGCTGTGGACGAAATGTATCTCATTCAGCAGAAAATTGCAAAAGGCCTGAAATGGGTTTTTCGGTTGATTAGCCAGTTCAAAGAACAAATCAAATACATTAATCTTCCCAAACCGTACATATCACACAATATTCACATCGTTAGCTAGTTCATGCGTTCGAAATGATAAAGAGACAAGAAGGGATACGAACCTCATTGAACCAATACGGAAGGAAATGACGGAGGAATTCGTAGACAAATAGCAGACCATGCGTGACGGCTTCCGCTGTGAAAAGCGGAGCGAACCACTGCAACGAATCAGAATAAGTACCGGCCATTAATCAATTGTAGCCACATCGTCAATATTTGGTCCCTATTTCTCACTGGAATCATCCAACAACTGGTATTGAAGACTATTGAAAAAGCACCAGATAGACGAACAGAAACGATTAACATCCCATAGATAGAAATTCCCACTTACATGATAGGAACTATCCGATTTGGCGCTGAGAATTGCACACTTTATGTAGAGATAGATACGCACAGCAGAGATAGACATCAGAATAGGCATGATGTCTGGAATATTTGAAAATTAGGGATGCTATGAAAAATGGTCGCATCATTTCGTAAATTCGTTCATTGGTCCGAGAATTGGATGAGCGAAATGGTTGAATAAATGCTCACGTTCATATTCCGCTTGATTCAATTGTGTCAGAGTATCCTGATCAAGTATAAAGAAGTCCATTGGGAAGTGAGCTACAAAACAGATTAGTAATCCAACATAGTTGGGAGCGAAAATAGATCGATATTAAATAGAATAACACGAAAACGATTTCGCTTTTTGTTTGTGTCTGAAGTCAGAGTGAAAACATCACATAACCCCGACCATCCCCACTCTCGGAGAAGAGGGTCAGACTGTCTTTCGCAACTGCTTTATGTGAAAACAGCGAGTGTGCAACAACATTGGGAGATGAGTGAAGAGGTTGAGTCATACCCGCCGAAGCATTCTTTGAACTGCTCTTGGTTGCAGCAAGAAACCCATTTGGTGTGTTGCGCAAATGGGTTGGTTGAATGGAATTGAGGCTCCAGCGAAGCCATAGATGTTGTTGCGAAACACCTCTAATAAAAGTGTCTATTCATCTTTGTGAACCAAACATTTTCATCAAAACAAATGGTGTAACAGTGTAATTTGATTGAGCCAATTTTTGATGCGTTTATTATCATTTATTTGCAATGGGAAGATCGTAGAGCGCGAGAAAACGGGTCGTCGTCTCTTCATTTTACTCGACCTATCACCTCTCTGATCGGTGAGAGATCACATAAAATGAAGAGGCAATTTCCCACATTTCGAACTCTACGACGAAGACAAGGATTAGTTCGCAGCCGGAGTCATGTACGTTGCGCAGTTGTCACTGTTCTTCGTTGTGCGGATGAACGGGCAGTCCTGAAGAGATCAAAGATCAATCATAACGGTTATTTCTAACCCGTACCATAGCAAAGAGCATTCAGCACAATTTAAATGTGTAAAAAAATGGTTTCCTTCGCACTTCATTTACGCAAATAGGGGCGCGGTTTTAGACAGTCATTACGTCATTGAATGACGGAACATATGACCCCGAAAGCGGGCTACAATGAGAGATGTGTCTCACCTTATCGGGGCAGGCGAGAGGCTGGGACAGATCAGTGAGATTCGCCGTTTTGTCCTTCGCTCCGACCGGTTGCATGATGTTGTTCCACAGCGTCTTCGCTACTACAGCGTGGCCTGCAGAGAATCAATCGATAATCAGATTGCCATCACTAGGTGGTGTCCGCAAAAGTTTAGTATTTATTTGTCTCATCACTTCACTGATTTGCAGAGCCGTTTTTCAAAAAAAAATATGCAAATAGTCTGCTTACCGTAAGCAGAGAAGTGGAAGCAATCGGGTGCGAAGAAGGAGAGGTCAGGCTCGCCGTCGGGCTGCAATTATATTTCCAGAATACTAATCAATTGCTCTAAACAGTACTCTATTTAATGAATAGTTTGGAAGAAGTGGACATGGTGAAAGAGAAACTAATGGAGCAAATACCAACCAAAAGAGGCGGAACGTTGAGCTCCTCGAAGAATGGTTGAATGACGAGCGTGAAATCGTCGGTGGTGTCGAAACGACCGTCCTGCAGCTCCTGTTCGGTCGCCTGAAACGGGTGATCGTTGATCTTTCATTTTTGATCTTTGTTCTTACCATGTACTTCTTGCACTGCTCACGAATGGCCTCATCTGAGAAGTTCATTTCCCGCTCGCACGGGCACTCGAATCTGTAAAATCGACTACGGTAATCGCAGCACACGACGAATCGCGATCGCGGACTGACTAAATTTCCTACCGTACCCCAATCGTGAACTGACTCACGTGTGGAGGGCGTCGCAGAAGTACTTTCCCTTGTCGATGGAGCGAAGAAGGGAGAGATCGAGCATACCGACGAGTACGACGATGGTTCTGAAACGGCGGCTACCGTACCACGACACCATCTTCATAACATTACATCGCATTTCATGTTGTGAACTTGAAATATAAAAATCTGAATCAAATTTTACTTGGGCATATTGTCCTTGAGAATCTGCACCGCGGCACCGATGTTATCACGGAACTTGGTCTCCGATTCCACCTGATATTAGCATCAATTTGTTTCTTTCAATGGTCTTTGATCTGAAACCTTCTCACTACGTACTTCTTCCACAAAGAACAATGCAATTTTCGACACTCGTTGGGGCAAGTTGAGATTATTTAATTTGTTTTTTCGGCCATTCCGAACGCCAAACGATCAACCCTAGTAATCAAAGACTCGATCTCACATCGGGATGATCACACCAGTTGCAGATGTCATTACCGCCGATGAAAATGTGCACGAGCTTCCACGAATTGTCGTAGTCAACCTGAATTGAAATAGTTTCCCACCCCTTCAAGATCCTGCATTTCTATGAAAAACTATGTGAATATGAAATGCATTTCAGCGATGCACAAATTAAAATGGGGAGAATAAAACGATGCCGCCAACCTCCGGATGGTCCTTCATTCTCCTGATCAGATCGTACGCTTGTCCGACCAAATCGTCCGTCTGCGCGCCGGGAATCGCCGCATTCAACTTGGCTGTCTAAAACGCGACAAGCGACGAGTGGTAAAAGTCGTCGCGCACAACACGCACCTTCCACACGTTCGCCGAGCCAGTGCCAGTAGAGTATCCGAAGAGGTTGGGGTTGAACTTGCGCAGGACGTCTGAAATGAATGTTTTAAATTTATGAAGAAATTAACGAATCATTTTCCAGTAATTAAAAATATTCTCACTGGTAAGAGTTACGTGTTCGTCAAGTGACTTGTCTCCTCCGATGCCGAATGCAAGACCTGAAAAATATTTTTGATATTTTTGCAAATAATTTGAGGTGTCGATCTTGAACATAATGTCTCTGGACTTCGAACCATAACCAAACATCAAAAAGCTGACACGCTTGTGTTAGCCATAAAATTGTTATGTTGACTATTAACGTATTTTATGAGACGCTTCACCGTAGTCTCGCTTACATTTTTGCACACATCCAAGGTGTGACCTCAAATTTATGATTAGTATTGCTAACCTCTGTACTGAATGAGCACCGCAACCGCATCGTTCACGACTGCTCCGGCACCGTTGGCTGCCTGCAAGAAGTCCTGTTGCAAATTTGACAGAGCGACGTTTTGGAAAAGGCGTCGACCTGGGCGCACTCGACACACTAATCGGCGATGGGCGTCATCGCAATTCGCCACGTGTGTTTATGGCAGTGATAAGAAAGAAAGCAACGTTGGATTTGTGGCGGGGTAATCAAAGAGCGGTGTGAACTACGAAAGTGTTTGCAGCACACTATGTTGCATCTAATCAGAAAAAATCAGAAGCAATGCGTGTTCGACAAAAAATGATACTTTTGTAAAATCATAAATTTAATTCCTCAACAACTTAACTTCTTACTTACTACCAATGGCTCGTCATTCCTAGGATAATTTCTCTCCGGTCAGAGGGGCCAGAGATCGAAATGAAGAGGGTCAGTATTGGCCGAGTCCCTACTGCTCACCGTCAGCGAGTCTCCGAGTGCCGCGATGACGTCAATGTCGGCCGGTCGCAACGAATGCACGCTCTTCGGGAACGTCTTACTCCTGCGAATTGAATGATTTTAGTATATTCGATACTGATCCAATTTGTACACAAATAATCAAAAAGGGCGAAATTCGGAGCAATTCCCAATAAATGATTTTTTTCCAATACCTCTTCATCAGCTCCGCATCACACGACCAATTGGGAATACCGTAGTCCTTCAAAATTACATCTTCGATTTTTGATATAAAAAAACTTCAATTAACCTTCATCTCGTCTGCGGTCGCGACGGCGACTAGTGCGACGACGAGGGCGCACACTGAATAATTGTTTTGATTTCTGCCATTATCGCATTTTTTTTTTGTTTCAGGTAGACGAATTTGATAAAAATTGTTTACTTTGATTACTTCCTCACTCATTGATTTTTGCAAAGACAATTTCAACTCACGTGTCTTCAGCATCCTTTCCTCTCTGCAATTGCGACGAAGCCGCTCCTTGACTCTCGTTATCGCTCGTAAATCGTTGCTTTTATACGCACATGCGACGATAATGCGATTCTAGTCTACACTCTGCCTTGGACATGCTTTCTGGATACAATGGTCAAACTCTTGATTCTCGACAGTATTTGCGCTTCAATGGTTTGTTGTAAGGTCGCGGCAAAGGTCGCGGTTTGTCGAAAGTGAATTATTATTATTATGCATGTCATGTTCTAATCTCATTTTCCCGATAAATTCAGTTGTGATAAAATTTGTAGTATTTCTCTTGAACGTATTAATCGCTTTATCACGTGAATTACAAGTCTAGGCATCGACAATTGACGCTGAATTTGGGAGCGGGGAAGGATCAGTAGGGGATGAATCTGTACGTATCAAGGGTTCGTGCGAGGTCGTTATCACGGCCAGCAATCTCGCATAGGCTATCTACTGCATTGCAGTAGGAGACGAAGTGGCTGTGGGAATCGCGCTTGGCGTCAAACGAGGCGAGAAGAGGGAGCACTGCCTGTTCGACCTGAGATCAAAGATCAGGGTGGTCAGATTGAGTTAGAGAGCAAACGAGAGAGACGACCTACCTCCTGGAAATTCTTCAAAAAACGATCTGTTCCGACAGCAAGAGCGAGATTGGTGATGAGGGTGACAGATCTCGCGTGCACATCCTCAATAATATCACTCTTTCAATAGAGGAAACAGTTTATAGATGCTAAGCGAGATACTGTATTCTATGTATAGGGCATTTACACGTAACGTTGATTCTACAATCGATGCAATAAAAACACAAAGGTCTTACTCTAGCCGAATTCGGGCGAAATTCGGAGACGACAGCAAGGAGCATAGGCAGGAGAACTGAGTAGAAGGGAGCGAGTACATTCTGAAGGAAGCGTCTACATATTACAATATATATATTGAACAGCGACTTTTGTGTTCGAAAGTGCTATCGATTTGCTTCGACTCTCTAGCCAGATAATGATGCTCCTCTCCCTATGGATTAGTGAATACCGTGGTAGATCGAATGGAGGACAGAGCGAAGATTCCACTGGCACGCAGGTAAGGAATCTTATCGGCAACCATCGCAACGAGGGACGAGATTAGCTGCGAAAGATCAAAGATCAGGAGTGGAAAGGGCGTGTTTGGCATTTTTTTTCTTTGTTTTTTTTTTGTTGTTTTTTAGATCAAAGATTAGGCTACGAACGTTGTGATTTATATCGGCGTCGCCGTTGATGGGAGGCATCTCTCGAACTATCTCAGCGAAGAGATCTGCTCCAGCTGAGCGCACTCGAGGATGCTACAAGTATGATAATTGGGAACATTTACGCGTTTGAATCCGAACTGCGACTGTTCGTCACTTCATTTTCCCAGGCACTCACGGTTCTGTGTATGAAAAAAACGAACAGACGATAGCCCGAGTTTTTCGGGCTCATGCAATGCCGCTTCTCCCTCACCTCGTCAGAGAGGCATCCCTCCGCATAGTGAACAAGAAAGTAGAGGCGTGGACCTTTCCACTCCCTGTAGAGGACCGTCCAACCGATCACGGCCGCAACCCTCTTAGACCACTCATCTGAAAACATTGATTTCTCCAAATAGATTTTCTTTTTAATTTCCTAATTAGGTGTAGAATTGCATCGTGTTATCGGTGTAGTATTTCATTGTGTTACATCAGTTTCTAGAAATTCAATTTGTAGCCTAGTCAATGCTAGCATTTTTGCACTTGGCGGTGCACTAGTACTGGCGGCCATGTCCCCGATAGACAAGAAGTTAATGAATCACCCTTGACCAATGCTTCAGTGGCCGTCAAAAGCACTTCGACGACCTTCAAATTGTCATTGCGCGACAGCAGAGGCCTCACGATGTCGATTCCCAGATAGATCCTGAGATTGATTTACGGCTCAACCGCCTTTCCACATGAGAATCACATTTTGCTAATGCTAATAATAATACGTTATTGCCATATACGTGTGAAACACTTCTCAGTGTTTATTCACTCAGAATGATATAACAGCACGAGGCCACTCACACAAATTCTCTGATTTCATAACGTTCGCATATGCCCGGATTGTCAATCATCCACTGGTTAATTCCGCTCATCTCCTGAGAAGCAATGACGAGAAGACCCGCGAGGACTGGAACGAAGAAAGTGTAGTATTATGATAGAATTCGATATACGGCTCAAGGCCTCTCCATTTTGCGTTCGGGAGTTCGGGAGTGCCTTCGTTCGGGAGTGAGTCACACTTATTTTGATCTCAACATCGCACAATTCTCGTTCCGGCACTATTTAGGAAGAAAACGAAAAATAACGAAGTATCATGCTAGACATACCCAACCGTATCTATCTTTATTCAACTCACTGATATCAGGAACGAGTCCAATTGGAATCTCCTCAGCGTGATCATTAATCAGACTTCTGATCATGCTCATAGAGTAGTTGTGCGAATTCGGCTTCCCGCAGTCGTCTTGATTCAGGATTGTCTAAAGTGACACATGTCTCGTCTTTTGGTCTTCAATGTGCAACGATGCATAGGTAGACAGATATAATATTATGTATAGATATAATTTATAGATATAGCTAATAAAGTTTCGCACGAGGAATGAGTGAGGAGATATATCTTTACGAGAAATATTTAAATATTAACTCGTGTTCTATTTCGTTCAGCTTGTTCACTCTATACGAGGAATGAATTGACATATTCCCCGGACGGTCATCCCACGTTATAACCTCAGTAGCTACTGCCACAATTCTCATCCTGTGCTCGTTGAATACGCGATCGACGATCGATGAACTTCTCATACGGTTTTCCATTCCGTGGAGACAGTCGATAGCAGCAGCGTGCTCGCCCAAGCACACCTCAATAAAGAATGATTACAATTAATGACATTTCTACCTTGCAATTCCCGCTCTGCCTTGCTAATCACCCTATATTAAAAATCTTTTTTTCCTCAAATGCAGTGAGCTGAATCGGATGTTCAATTTAGTCAATAAGCATAAGTTTGTTCAATAAACCCTCAACAGGACCGAAAACATCATCAAAACTGTTCTACAACGCTTGTCTAGCATTGCTCTGTGCACTCACCATATTCGCCAATCCCTTGCCTTCTTTGTCCATGTTCACCGCACAACATCCTCTATCGACAAGCTGAAGAGAACTTCATGTCTAGTTTGAAAACATCAATTCGCATGTCGTAGATAAAAGGATGGCTTACCATAATGAGAACCGGCATGATGAGGTCGATTGTCTCGTCATTTTCATAATTCATATGGAAAGCGCGAACGGCGGGCTTGCGCAGTGAAGGATTGGAACCAACAATTGACTCGATCATTAGTTGCTTGGCGATTGGCAACGGACAGCGGTAACGCCTGAGAAAGGAGAAGAATGGCCGGGAGTTGACAAAGACCCGAGATACGGGTGTAATTCAGACAGCTTTTTTCGGAAACGGCAAGGATAATTTACCACATCAATTCCAGTGCCTCCTGCTTCTTCGAATCATCATCCGAACCACAGCATTCATCAATGAAAGTCTCCAGCGTGAGCCACTTATCTGGAATGGACATTCGTTTTCCGATTTTTAGTTAAATACATATTTTTAGACAACAATTTTTAAATTTATTTTTTAGTCAAAATTCAAATTTTTTTATCAAATTTAAAAGAGATTTCACCCTCTCTGAAACGACTGATTTCTCCTATCGCGAGCGCGATATGATGCTTTTCCTTTTCGTTTTTCTCTCGCTTGAAAACCTGAAGTGCATTGCTTTATTTACCATGACGAAACCTTCCGATCAAATCTCGGTATCTTCCTGTGATTACAGGATTCGCTTTAAAAAAAAAGTATTTTGCGAAAAAAATAAATTATGTCATGCGGCAAGTCAAGCTCCGACTATTTTCGTATACAAATACGATATCAGATACAAATACGCAATTTTGAGTTGAAATACAATACCTCTAGCAAATCGTCGCAAAAGATCTCGAATCGATCCGTCCCGAGTGATGTAACGATATTCCTGCCGCATGCTAGTCGATAGATCTCGTACAATGCATGAATGCGTAACTGAAATATATTCATAAAATAGGGGTGCAAAATTGAATTGTTTCCTTCATTCTGACCTCCTATTTTCTTTTTTTGTTGTAATAACAAAAGCTTTTTTTATTTATAATTGAACTATTTTTTGATAATAAATTACCTCATCCGATTCCGATTTATCCTTGAATAAAGTATAGAGAACATTGAACTTCTTTTCATCTTCAGGAATGCTTCGAAACTTGGCATGAACAGCCTTTCTGAACGACAATGTTCAATGATGGCAAATTGAGCTCGAAACAAGGGTCTCGACTGGTCTAGTGTTGAGAAAGAGGCTACACCACTTGTCCCCCGCCTTTCGAGTCCTAATTATAAATTCTTCCGAGGTTCCAGCGATAATAACGTGTGGCGTGCGTTGCAAAGAAAGAGTAATTACGTGAAAAGTGTCGACCTCTAGATGAAAACTAGAGGGACTCTCTCATTTTACATACCCTCTTGCTTTTTTAACTATATAGGAATTTTCGGGCACCTTTTCATATTATTTTTTTTCATATTATTTTTCGTAGCATGAGTAGCTAAAGGAATAATACCTGTTATCATCCCAGACGCCTTGTTGAGCTGCTGTCATCAATTGGGCCACCAGACTTTTCATTTCATCCGAGTACTGGGAGAACTGCAATGCACATCACTGTCTACATCACACAAAAGCGTATACTCTTTGCCAGCAAAAGTGAATCGTTATGAGAATAGTTGAAGGGCGTGAATGACGCAGGATACGGTAATGATCACTGATCATCGATTGAATTTTTTCACATCATTTCGCCCTCTGATCCCCTGCTCGACTGGTTGGTTCTCGGAGAACTTGTGAGAGAATGATGGGCGACAACCATGTGCTTGCGCAGGATCGGATTGGATGTTTGCGCGCTATTCATGGAATCCAGATACCGAACCTGCAGCCCTAATGCATACTATATTGCGAAGAGGTTGGCTGGGACATAGTAAACCCTCATCGTTACCTCATCGTTGTCAGTCTTCGGCGCTTGTTCAACTGAACTCGTGTCGGAAACCGTTGTGGGCGTCTGTAATCTCAACGATGCTCTATCGAAAAGCCTACACCGCCTCATCAATCGGCCCGTTCTCTCGTCTGCTCTAGCCGACGAGAGTCGTTCGGAATGGAGAGACGAATCCCAAACGACCTTTTTCATAGTTTTTGCAAACATACCATAATCAGAGCTGTAGATACGGTAGTATAACCGGTAGATGAAAATAGGGAGGGAGAGGAGCGAGAAGCGACCTCCCTCTACAAACGCGAGAGACGAAAATGGAAGAGAAGGGAGAATGGAGGGAGACAGAAGTGAAATTAAAACTTTGAATATGTAAATATTTCAATGTAAGCAAGAATACGTTTCCAGATTGTTCTGAAACATAAATATTGAATTTTTTTATACTTTGAAAGTTCCGAAGAAAATTATAATAATAATAATTTAGCTTTCGTTGTTCGTACGCTTTGATTTTTGATCTCATCAATGCAAGTGTATCAATGTGATTCATCGTTTGACCTTTATCGGAATTGAACATCTATTAGGGTATCAGGTCTGTTCATATTACGGTAGGATGGATCGATTCTTCAGATAACGTCGCACTCTTCGTTAGTAATCACGTACATCTGCGGCTGCAAATTTCGATGTGAATTTATTTATGAATTCAATGTCAAAGCATTATCCTACCAATCAAATATTTCAAGAAAATTTTGATCCCACTCATTTCGAACATTTCAGAAACGAGAAGAATAATCAAATTGAAAAAAAAATCGGAATCGGAATAAAATCGGAATCGGAATAAGAAGAGGGCAAGAGAGATTTAAACGTCATGGAAACGATAATTAGTACCTGTTTATCAGCTCGAACATGAATCGCCATCGTCAGGGGCGGAAGACTCGCGCCAGCCTGCAAGCATTTCCAATTAATAACTGATCAATTAATTAATAAACCAGTTACTTATTAATGGATAGTATCGAACCAACAAAAAGTTTGCCCAAAAATTTTTCTATTCCAGACACAGCATTCTGACCCCCATTGATCTCTCCAGACAAGGGTGAACAGTGGATGCAAAATTCGCGCCAAAATCCCGACACGAAAGAACTGCAATTTCCCGCTCGATTCAAACAACAGAGCGGGGAGAGCGGTCGCTCCTCCCGCCTAGGCCTTGCAGTTCGGTACATGCAAAGTGAGCGAGTAGATATGCAAATGTCTCCCCCTTTTCTGTCGGAGCAGAACGCTGTGCAGATAGTAAAAATTAAGAAATTAAGAAATGATCCACCTCATGGATCTTTCTGGACCACTCCGGGTGGACCCTGAGTACAGCCTCCAGCACCTGAACAGGACAAGGATATTAGGGCAAAGATCAAAGATCAAGGATTACAAACGATACCGTTCGAGTGTGGCCCACGAGGGAATCGTTCGGAGGGAGCCGAGATACCGTAGTGACCAATCGCTGCAGAAAGCCTGAAGGCACGCTTGATGCTTTAAATAGTCTTGAGATTTTTTTCCCATTTCAGTCGTTGCTGCCCGTTAGGGAGGAACAGACGGAGGGAGGAACAGACCGGGAGGAGGCAGCTGTTCTACCTGGCCTCCTCCCCCCTTCTTCCTTCCCAGTGAATATGGCTAGCTCTAGGCGAATATGGAGAATAAAATGTTTCGTATTGTACATGAAACACCGTGATGTCGAAGCTGAGTAGTTGAAAGTGACGATACCAAAACCGAGGATGTATTGGCTCTGCTGGGACGGAGTGCCGGAGATCATCGAGCCGAGAAGTTTCACGAGAATGAGGACGGACTGAGCGAAAAATTGCGGTAGATGCAGAATGGATTTGATTCGAAAGTCTTTCAAGAAAAAAAAATATATATAACAAAATCATTTACCGGGCGGCTTCTCTCCGTATCATCCGGCCGAATGCACGAAGCGAGACTGGCGATGAGAGCTGGACTCTGAAAGGATGAAAATGATTAATGGAGGAAAGGTTTTAATATCTATTACAGTACAAGGACCAAATAAATGTCCATATTTGTTGAACATAAAATGCAATGCTGAATGCGGCAAAGAGAGGGCAATACTGGCCCGCAATTCATTACCGCAAGAACATTCGATAAGTCGTCGCTTGCCGCATTCGAGAAGCGTCCCATCAGCTCCAGTGCCTTTCTGGGATTGTGAATCTTTTTTCGTGTATTTTCAATGAAAATGACTTGCTTCAACGCTATTCGTTCAACATTGTGACTACTATTTTTTTCGTTTTTAATTTTATCTAATTTATTAAATTAACAAAAAAAATGAAACCATACCTTCCGACCGCTCGCGTGGAGTATACGATCGTACGGGCGACAAATTCAAGTAAGGCTGGATGGCACAGCATCGTCTGGTCGTATCCGGGGCATTTCAGGAGAGCGTCCATCGCGAGCTAAGAACAGATTTTTATTTTTATTTGAATTAAGTATGGAGACCGCAACAGAAAGTCATGGTCTCTTAGATAAGCGAGATTGGAAGGATTTGGATCAACAGATGATCGGGAATTCGGGCGCTACCGTGTACCTCTCCAATCTCCTCTTCCTCGGGTCTCAATTTGTTCAGAGCGAGGGCCAGAGAAGGGAGAACCCTTTGGCGTGCCACCTGAGAATATACAATGAAAGCAGTTGTCGATGAATAATTTATTGTTAGTGAAGTACGGTAGCCGCAGCAGCTGAAACACCGCATACGCCGATGCACATGGTCGGCATTTAGCAGCAATAAAGTCAGTCGTCGATAGATTGAGCAAGTGCGTCGGCAGAGAATTACGGTAGTCGAAATTACTCACCGTCGGTCCGACGAACACGTTCCCGATGTACGTGGCGTTGTTCTTCAACAGAAGAGAGAGCACTGCGACCGATCCTCGAATAGTCAGCGTCGACTTGTCAAACACATCGTCGAACAGCTGAATAAGATCAACTCGATTACCGTAACCCCTCGCAGTTCGCACCCAATCGACGAACGATTTTATAACACCGCAACTTTCATTGCATTTTGAGTAGGTCTGTCAGGGTGAAGAATCTGTCTCTTAATTCCGTGCGCTTCATTATCTGCGAGAGATAGAGAGACGAATTCGTCATTCTGACAACCCTAATCTTGAGACCGCCCACGATCATCAACAACCATTGTACATACTCTCAGGATGGGTCCGCTATCAATTCCTGCACCGTGGAGGGCCTGGCAGCCCGATCTGGATTCAGCTAGGAGCTTCAGCGCACGTACACATTGTGCGTGCAGCCTAAAGGTGATCTTTGACCTCTGATCGTTGATCTCTAGCTCACTGGTCGTTGCCGTCGACGAGAATTTCGACGAAAATGCCGAGGATGCCCTGCATTCGAGCAAATATCACGACAATATCAAAGTTCAAAGATCACCTTATCGATGAGCGTCTTCTTGCTTGTGGAAGAAATGAGGGGCAGTGTTTCGTCGCGCTGGAGCAGTTTGCCGAGCACGTGCAGGGAGTTCGCGCTGCAAGTTGACATGCATGAAGAGAGCAATTTCCTGCCGGCAAGAAGAATCCATTTCTTCACATTTTACTAGCTCTTTTTCGGACAAGTTGTTTAGAGGGCACAAGGAATGGAGAGACAAGTTTCCTAAGCCGCCTTATCACAGAGCAACAAATAGCCAAGGAACTACTGCTACACGAAGACCAATCTTGCAGAAGAATCGTGCACGGATGATTATCGTGAGAGCATTTCTCATTCCACACGTAGCTACTGAGAGGACGAAGTGAGAGTATGTGAAATGGGGGGGGGATCTCACCGAACATCCAAACAGCGCTGAGCGTCCCTGCAAGCAGCGAAGAGCAGGTCGAGCTGAAAAACGTCGTTTTATTTCAGACTAACCAATTCTGCACCCCCTCGTCTCTTCATTTCACACACACACTCTCTCTCTACCAGGCCGGTCGAGAGATTGTGCGAAATGAAGGCATCGGCCCGATCGCTAGTTCGCTTTTCCATTCATTTCGCCATCCAGAAAGTGCAAGCGGCAGAGCCGCAATTGTTTACACTTTGGTCGTGTGCCTACGTGCAATGGGCAAAAAGCCGTGACATCTATACTATTTCAATTGATACAGGTGATATCTATTTCGGCATAATCATCGATTGATCCCGTAGGTCGTTCTTACCAGTTTCGGATCCATCCGGTCCGGCAATGCACCCGCATCGGCAAGCTGCACGAAGAACGACGTGGACTCGGCCTAGAATTTGCAGACAGTTACAGTATCTACAGAATAAATCGGTTGGATGTATCGCGATATAACATGGAAAGGGGCAATCGGAGTCCCTTTTTTTTCGGTAAAAATAGCCCGGTGTGCAGTGTACCTCCTCAGCGGGAGAGGCGCCTCTACCTCTCAAGCGTTTGCTGTGGAGAGTGAACAGCCGTTTCTGAAGCAAGGAAGCGGTCAATGCGCCTTGTGAAGAGATCAAAGATCAATACGCAGAAATGAGTAGTGCCTTTCAGTCTATCAGGTAGTATTCGCTCCTAAAACTACTACGAACCATACCCGATCAGCCTGCATAATGAATCGGCCGCACGAGAACTGAAAAGACGAGTAGAATGAGCAGGAATCGGGAGAACCGCGACGCCTGCGACTCGTGCGTCGCGGCTCGGATAAATTTAAATATTGGCGGTCAAAGTATTGTGTGAACAATTTTGTGCACTCAATAAATGGGGATTGACACCAATGCCGGCTCTCAATACGGACTGCCTAATTTATGTGCGCAAAGTAATTCACATTGAACCCGGGTCCAAAAAATCGAGTTTTTAGACATGCGCTTACAACATTCTTCCTTAAAACAGTCTTCCTCTTCGTACATGAGCGACAAACGGAGACAGAGATCTCAGCAAGTACATTATAGGGCTGGCAGTTTGTTTCCCAAACCACAGCCCTCCTTTTAAGTTTTCGGACAGGAATGATCAGGAAATGATCTCTAACATTTGGGACGTCCGAAAGTTACGGAGACAATTGTGTCTGAGACAGTCCGTTGGACAGAAAATGCAGTCCCTAATTACGATAGACAAAAGTAAATAGACAAAAGCCGTTTGTTTCCAGAATAAATAGCGTCGAAAAAAAAAGAAACGCAATGCGTTAGCAACATGATCACTGAAGCATATTAAAAATTTATTCGAAATTTCAGGAAGGCGATTAATCGGAAAGGAAAGTACACGAGAGCGGTGACACAAGTAGATTTTTCATTATTATCGATTAACGATTATCGAGCGAAATAAAATATTGATTCTTATTGGAACTCGCATTTGAACACAGGTTAAATTTTTAAATATTGCCTCTCGACTCGACTACCTCATAAAGGGTATCGAAACACGGATCGAACGGAGAAGTGCATTTTTTAATAAATCTAACTTTAACTAACTATTTTATTTCAATTCGAAACTATTCAATAGTTCCTCATTCTCCATTCATTCTACCATAAGTCAACATAGTCACGCGGTCGAAGCCTCCTAATGTGGACGGTATGCTTTGATTTTAGATCATTATTCGTGAATATGCCTCGACTTGAACCTACCGTAACCTGCCCATCGATACTTACCGTACCCCTCTACAGATTCCCATTTTGATCTTCGCTGGCGTTGGTGTCGCTGTGCCCGTTCTGTGTATAGTCTCTTCTACGTTCAAGACTAAGGTATTTCATGGCTCTCATGAGGAGCCGAATACGGTAGATATCAGTGTCTATGTCTTCAGGGAAAGAAGGAAGAGAGTGAAAAAAAGAAAGAAGATGCGCCTAAAGAAGTCGGTATTGAAGGTAAATAAAAGAGGAGAGGAAACAATTGAATACTCAATCGTTATACAGGAGCCGAGTTGGAATCTCTTTTGGTGGAATTTGATGCTCAATCGACAAAGGAAGAAACGGCTGGAGTGCGCATTGCAGCACTAAATTGTTCAGAGACATTCAACGGTTCGCTTTTTGCTAACAACCGAGCCAAACGATATCTGCAAAGTAAACCCAATGAACTATTATTCGATTGATGAAAGAAAAGTGTATTTCATTGCATCCCATTCAGATCTCAACCCCGA
Organism: Pristionchus exspectatus; assembly: GCA_911812115.1. Classification (NCBI taxonomy): domain Eukaryota; kingdom Metazoa; phylum Nematoda; class Chromadorea; order Rhabditida; family Neodiplogasteridae; genus Pristionchus; species Pristionchus exspectatus. The sequence goes on along the minus strand of OU461584.1, from coordinate 18,170,165 downwards.
CGAGCGTCTTTTTGCCCATTTCTCCGCTAAGGCCTATTTCGAAGGCGCCCTCATCTTATTGATCCAGGTAATATGAGAAAACAACACTGATAACTTCCAGAAGGGCTGATCTCACTGTTGTTTGAATTTTTGGTGACGCGCATGTCCAAAATATTCATTACAGATTTCGCCTGATTCCGCTGCCACATTTGTTGTTCTTTATCGCGTCTTCTGGTGTGACTCAATCGCAAATCTGAAGGAGAAAGCAGATGATGCTGTATGGAATGGAGACTGGACATGTTGAGATAAACGAAATGATTTGAGGGTTTCACGGGCACTGAATGGAAGCATTTTCTCCTGTGGGCTGCGACCAAACTAACCGTCAGAGGCGAGCACATACTGCCGAAAATGTCATATGTAATTAATTAAATTCGCCATTTGCAAAAGACACTACTGATTCAGGAAAAACTCTGGAATCTGATTGCTGCCTCAACTGCAGCATCGATCTATCCCGGCCTAATTTCAATGTTCGAATCGGTTGAGAAGGCGCTTTTCTCTGTTCGACCTTCGCCTATTAAACCCGGATTTCAATCGAATGAATCGAAAAATAATGCTCTCACGAGGAAAGATTATGATATCTGTAATACGATTCTGATGAGAAAGGTAAAGTATTTTTATGCCAACTTGTCAATGCCGATGATATCGTTTTGAGGGCTTGTTGAGAAGCTGTTGTCGTTTCTATAAAGAAGATATTGATGGAGAGAAGATCCTCAAGATCAAAGTAGCGTCTACTAATTGTTAGTGACGATAATTGCGAATTTATTCTAATAAGCAACTTCAGCTGAGTTCTCTGAAGAGACGATTAATGGCGTAAAAGTGCAAATCGAAAGGGGAGAATATTCTAACATTCTCGAATCTGTGTGCTATTATCTGAAAATGGTATGAAGAGAGCCGTTCTTAAGAAACACTCACAAATTTCCACTGCAGGCAAGTGAACATGCTTCCAGTATTCCTCAGAAAGAAATGTTGCTAAAAGTCGTGGAGCATTTTCAAACAGGAGACTTTGAAAGCAACAAAAACGCCAGAGAGCTAATCGTATTAGACCGAAATCCCGTCGTACGATGCATGTACTACTTCACTGAGAACTGTAGAGGACCTCCCGGCGAGTCACACATTTATATTATTTCTGACCTATTCTTAAATCATATTTAATTAATCGCTATTGTTGTGAAACTGCATAGATTGCTTTTCATTGCAGGATTAAGATCTGAATTCTTCGGTATGGTGGCGGCTGTAAATAAAAGGGCTACGAAGAAATGTTCCCGTCTAGTTCATAAGGCTAATCTCATATTGAACAAGTGAGGCAATCGAATAATATAATAATAATCCAATGTAACAATTAGATTACCATGGGGCAAAGCTTATGAAAAGGACAAATACGGCAAGCCCGATTTTGCCGTTGTGGATATGATAGCGAATGGATTTAATGGACTCACTATGGGACTCAATTCCTCGAACGAAGGTTAGCCAATAGTTAGTTTACAAACGTTCATGTTATTCAAACTAAATGCGTTAGTCATGCCATTTGTAGTCACAATGGGCAGCGCTCAAGTGTTCGCCAATATCATTTCTGCGATAGAAGTATCGACGAACTTCATCAACGATCGAGATTTGGTGAGCTGTATTTCTTATCTATGTACATGCAGAAATTCAAACTATACGTTAAAAAAATTTTTTATTGTGAATTGTGATCAAAATAATTTTAAAAAAATGGCTAAATTATTTTTCACATTATTTCAGGAATTGTTGTGCAGATACGACAGAAGCGCTGGAGAAGTGTTCACCGCATTGCATGAATTGTTCGGGCACGGCAGTGGGAAATTATTCAAAGTTAGAAATATCCTGAAGTAATCCATTTTTCACCTCTAGTGAAAAATATACTGAAACTTCTAGGCGATAATTGATTTTTACTCTTTGCCATTTCCCCTTCCTCCCTGAGAAATGCTGAGAAATGTTCAGAGACTTCCCAATGGAAAATTCAACTTCGATAAGGACAACACTACGGACATTCTAACGGGTGGAAAAGTGAGCAAATTCTTGATTTTAAATCTATGCATGTTCAACTCAGGTGACTTCTTGGTACGAGCCAGGCCAATCGTACTCTTCCGTCTTCGGCGATTTAGCCACTGCCTTCGAGGAATGCCGAGCTTACGCGGTAGCTTACCTGCTGTGTTGTGACACGGAGGTTCTGGAGTGAGTAGGCTATAAAGTACTCCTTGTAATGAGAATATTATGTTAATTCTTCGAGCTTCTTATGTTACAGCTTTGGTTTCATTTATTTGTGTTTTTTTTTTGTTGTAATTTACCGAATTACATACAGGACGATGGGATACGAGGGCGTTTCGGGACAGTCGCTCAAATACGTGATTTGGCTGAGACAATTGAGGGATGGACTTAGAGGGATCTGGGCATATAACTTCAAGACTCAGAAATGGACAAATGTGCGCTTTCTGTTGATATTTTCAGTTGTGTAATTGTGTTGGAGTGATTGACAAGATATGTTCAGGGTCACTGGTGGGCTCGCTACGTTATGTTGAAGGTGATTCTCGAGGCTGGTCAAGGTTGTGTTACGGTCGAACAGGTACTGTTCTGCTTGCTAAAAAAATCTACCCCCGATGATCATAAAGACTGTTACCTTTCAGACAAAGTCCGGCCTATTCATCAATCTGGATAAGACGAAGATTGACAGTGTGGGAATGCCGGCGGTTCGCAATTTCTTGAAGAAACTCCAGGGATACAAATCGACCGCAAATGTTAACGCAGCCACTGAATTATTCAATAAGTCAGTTGAACATTCCAACTATTTAGATGTGGTTAATCGAACATAAAAATCAGTAGTTCCCGGAAATTTTTTTCTGAAAGTCTTTGTTTAGTATCTAAGTTTCTATTTCAGATACACAGTTGATCGATCTTCCGAACAGCAGTGGTTTCTCAATAGCCTTCGTGCTGAGCTCTGTGGCAAGAATCTGATGTTTGTGCAACCGAATACTGTGATGAGCGGGGAGAGATTAGTCGATATCGTTAACTACGACGAAACTCCCGAAGGAGTGATTCAGTCTGTAATCGATCGGTTAGTTTTTTTTTTGTTTTTTACCACTCGATTTACGTAGTGAACTTTGGAAGGATCTTTTTTTTTAAATAAATACGTTGCCATAAATTTTAAATGCTTTCAGCTATACGATGGAGTCGGTAGCCAAAATGGAGGATCTGTGGAAGGCTGAGAAGAAGTAGGAAGTCAATATCCCTATGAGAGAAGATTATTGCCCACAAATGTCCAGAGATTGATAAACTAACATCGAAACAGTGTAAGGTCCCGGAATTGAGCGGCGCCCAGTCCGCCCAGTTCAGAAATGTGTTGAATGAATAACGCCCAATCCGCCCAGTTAAGAACAAAGGAATCGAGCATTCATTCCATTCTGATTCGAAATGAGCGGTTCACACGACTCGCTCGCTCTCAATCAAAATCAAAGATATTTTCAAAGTTTTCCAGATATGTTTCAATTCAAACTCATAAAAATGCCCACTGGGCGCGAACAAAAGAAATCCGCTCATCGGGCGTATTTTCATATTTTTACAATTCAAATACATTTGAATAACCTTCAGATTAAATTACGGTATACCCAAATTTGGAAAACATTTAATTTACTTTTCTGTCATTCTCCATTCATTTCCTCCGTTTTCGTCCTTTCTTCGCGGTTGGTAGGATATTGAAGATGGAGTCGGATAAGGCGGTTAGTTATTATTAAGCATTTCTTCTCCACTCATCTGTCTGAAACGTGTTTACGTTCATTCTCAATGGTTTTGAAATTGATGTAGACAAATATCGTAACCTTTTCTACCGTAATCCCACAATGTCAGGGAGTAGAGGCGAAATACGCTCTCCACGCGTCACTGCTCGAAAATAATGACTCGACCATGGACCAGAAGGTATACGGTAGAGAACTGTAATCCTTGATGTTTGACAGATACGATAACAGCAGTTCACTTTAGCTCGCGGCGATCACCTCCCTGAGAAATCTTTTCGCTTCGAGCCTCCAAGTGCCTTCATACTGCAGTCTTTCTCTCGTTTGTGTTTGCTTTTTGAAGGCTACGATACTTTCTCATCTCAGGTGGATGTTTTCATTGGAATGGCACGCGATGAGCAGATTACACTTCAATTACGGTACGATACTGAATTGTAAACTGATTTTATTGAGCATTACGCACTGGTCAGAGAACGCGAGAAAGTACGGAAATTGGAGAGAATCAAGCAGTCAATTCAAAATTCAGGGTCGAGTCTCTGAGAGCACTCGTTGAAGTGCTGCGACTGCCTAAGATGCTACGCTGCTACGCTCTCACGCACGCTGTAGTGGAAAAGGTAAAACAGATTTTAATCTTCAATTCTTAAAAGAAACAGCCAAAGTTGCGCTCGATTATGTTTGTAATCAAGACATATTTGCTAAATTATTTTTTTCCAGAACGGTCTGCAACTCTTCACATCGTTTATCGACACGATTGAAGTCAGCGGAGAGGAGTGAGTGCAGTGAAAGAGATCAAAGATCAACGATACCGTAATTCCTCCGATTACTGTATTACAGATTGGCGAATTTTTCGTTGTTGGGTGCTACACGCATCTATCAGGGATGTACTGAAATTCGTTCGAATGATCGTGACTTGAGGATGCTCGAGACGATTGGCAATAAGGTGATTACTTTCTCAGTATAGACCAGCATACCGTACCATTCCGTTTTCCTGATACCGTACATTCCTAGATTATGTCTGGATTAGTCCGATCACTCGGTTCGACGCGCCTTTCTGTCGACTGTATTCGTTCTATCATCTGCACTTACGATTACACGTACAGCCAGGTCAGCCCAATGGACTACAGTATCCTTGAGCACTCCTGACCGATCGATAACTGATTTATTTTCCGATTCCGCCCATCATCTTCCCTGTTCTGGTGTCTGCCCTCTGTCGTTATCAAGATGATATCTACGTCGTTGAGGTATGCGGTATCATATCGATGAGATTACGGTAAACTTTTATCATCAGAGCTCGTTTCGCACAATCTGTCGCCTCAATGATCAACCGTACGGGATGATATCAGTCGAGATGGTTCTGGACGCGCCCGATTTGCTGGCTACCGTACTCAGAATTATCTCTACGGGAACCAGCCACTCCATTCTCAGGTCAGTATTCATATCGATTGTATAAAAAAACAAATGTCTCAGTCGCCTGAATTAAGATCGTTACAGATTGGCTGTCAAGATCATCGACATGCTCATCAGAAAGACGGAAAGTAACGCATTACATCATATCCTACCGTAACCATATCTCTATCAGGCTCGCCCGGCCAGAGGGAACGCCTCATCAAAACAGAAGGATTCATGCGTGCCATGGTAAATGTTTGATAGGCAACACCACATGTAGGAGAAACAGTGGAAACTCACAAGGACTAACAGTAACTAATTAACAGTAACTAATGAATAAATAGTTGTGAATGGGGTGGAAATCAATTGATTGGAAAAGCGTGATCGATTGAAAACAAAAAAAAACAATCTGGAGGAACTGTGGAAGGCTGAGAAGAAGTAGGGAGACGATACCCCTTTGAGACAAGAATATTGCCCCAACCAGATGCGATTCTTGACCAGAGATTGATAAACTAACATCGAAACAGTGTGCAGTTTGCTTTTGACAATGTATTACCAAGAGAATCACAGACACCGTTGTAGTACGGCGAGTACAAGTAATAGTGAATGATAATCACCGATCAAACAAACTGTGACAATAGTGCGCACGAGAGTGACTGTGATGTAGATCGGGAAATAAGTATTTCATTGTAATAAACAAATTCACTTTTACTGGTGGAATAGCGAGCAAATAAGTGTATTGCCACCATATTACCAAAACAAGTTTTGTTTTGCGTCGATATCTTAACTATAAATAGGATACCCTAATTATATTTTCATGGATAATCAGATAATAATGGTATCCTGATATTTGGAACCAATGGAGTTCGATATTTCTCAGGTCGGCTGATCAAATCGAGCTTACAGTCGTAACAGAAGTGAACATATTTAATTTTTGTTTAAAATATTCGAATTGCAGTTAAACTGGGTGGCTCAAAAACCTGCGTATTCTTGCCACTCAACTGATACCGTTGAAACATCAGTTACCAATTCAAAATCAAAGGATGAATAGGCAAGAAGGCCATCCTTGTTTCTCATGTTCGGCACTAGGCCGAGTGATAACTTTTTGAAGCACGAGACTCCTGTTGTTTTTGTTTTTTTTTAGGAGATGCGCCGCGGTCGTGCGAACATCAGCTCCTTATCGCTAGACCTGAGAGTCAACTCACCGCAACAGAAACTCCAAACGCTGCTGGGATACGGTGAGGAAACGATGGTAGTTAGTAGTCACTGGTTACTGTATCATATAGGCATTTGACAACTCATCCCTAGTTGTCCTTGGCGATTAATAGCTTGCGTTGGACACACACCGTCACGACACTTCTCCTTTCAACAGTGCATTATCAGGTTCCCTCTCAGTGGCTAGCCACGTCGCTCGGCTTTGGTGGAGCGTCACTCCACCCGCCGAACCCGTCTTCCGAGCGTTAGTGTTTTTTTTTCACGTAATTGACCTCTTCGCACTTCTGGGGGCCCGCAATCTCCACTTTGGTTTTTCTTAAATAATTTATTTTTGTATAAGCGTGAATAATTTTGATAATATTAATTATGAATTCTTATGCTGCACGAGGAGTATCGGTATTACTTCGCTGCACTGACGAAGAATGAAGTGGCACGCAATCTGTTGAAATTTGAACAGGGTCGGAATCGGTGAGTGAGGAGACTCGTTATATATTTTCATTTTTATTTATCCTGATTCAAGGCATAGTGCCTGCAGGGGGAAACATCATAATGGAGGGCTTATGTGCCTTCCTCGTGCTTAGTGACAACCTTCTGGTCTTCATTGGTTCGCTTCGAGTTACTCAATCACACTTTCGAAACGTGTTCAATTTTCGTTTGAACGGAGATATAGGCAATGTGCTGCTTGTCAAGTGCCCTCAAATGTACTGCAATAAGTTCAGGAATACATGGTCCGCGACCACGACGCACAGCATTCTTCTCCGACAGAGAAGGGGGAGATCTTTACATATGTACTTGCGCACTTTGCATGAATCGAACTACAAGGCCTGGGCGGAGGGAGCGGCCGCTCTCCCCGCTCATTTTGAATTTTTGCAGTCCGATTACGGTGTGGCGGGAAAATTCAAAAGTTAATCCCCTTGTTCACCCTTTTCTGGAGAGAACAATGGGGGTCAGAATGCAGTGTACGGTTACAAAGCGCATTGATTGGATTAGCGAGAGAGTGAGGGGAGAGAGGAGAGTCGAATTCATTCTGCGTCGCGCGCACCTAGCGGAGCGGGACCGCGGAGCGTCACGGGGCGAGCGTAGCTCGCCCCAGCCCCCGGCAGGGCCTCCGGAGGACTAGCCCCCGGAGGGGGCTATTTAATATCTCATCTCTCGATTGGTTTTTCGACCTCTATTCGTTGATCGAAGAAGGAATCTGCGAATTTGCACAAATAATTTATTTCAAGATTACGTTCATTTCATTTATTCAACAGCAACAAAATAGATTACGTAACACTTTTGAAACCTATCCGAATAATTCGTGAATTCTCGCGAGCGAAGGATACGGATTTGAAGCGCTCAAAATTAGGGAGAAGAAGAACGGGCGCGGGCGGTAAAGCCGCGCAGCCTGTCGTCCCAGGATAGGCTCAAGTTGCTAACCGGCGATGGAGTGGCTAGCCCGCCCTTGCGAGGATAATGCCAACTTCCTTTACCCTTTACCTTTACCCTTTAAGAACGCGGTGAGAGTGACGAAGAAGGGAGGAGAGAACGGGAAATGAACATCGGTGATGAAGTTCAAAATAATTAAAAATCGGTAAAAGATTTAATAAATATTTTTCATGCATAATTTTTCGCGACTTGAAGCTATTGAAATTGTTTATATCATTAACGTTGCTGTCAAATGAGCAGTGTGAAACATATTTCTAATGCGATTTGAATCTCAAACTCAGCATCTTGTGAATCAATCGGTCAATTGCTCTATTAATCAGTTTAAGCATTTATTGCTAGATGAGGAAGGGGCGAAAATGTTTATGTGGTATTCCACTAGTTCTCAATAGCACAGTCTAGGTCATCACTCCAGCGCCTTCTAGGTTTATCTGGCTTTCTATTGCGTCCAGACAGTAGTCGTGCGGATCAACTGATCCAATTCGCGGCAGAACGAAGCAATGCATTGGTTCGAGCATAAGAAAATTACTTTGAATATTATTGAATAGATGTATTAACAAGTATTGAGAACAGCAAATGAAAAACGAACGATCGAGCTACATGGACAACATTATTGTCAACCCAGCTCCGTAACACCTTGAGTCGCTACATTTGAATTTTATAAAGTTCGTGATACGCCTCCTTTAAGTCCAATGCTAACAAAGATCATCGATGCCTCTGCTACCGTCGGTGTTGAAGTTCACCCTAACAAGACAATACTTTTGATCTCGAGCAAAACAAACCGTGAAAAGATTCATATTGATAGAATAGAAACAAAGTATTTGGGAACCCTGCTGACGATTCCTCTCGAGCCATCAACTGAAATCCAAAGAAAAATTCAAGGCTTACATGGCGAAATATTGGCAACTTACTCAAACATCCAACTATAGATAGAACGATTAGGAAAAAAGCTTCTGACTCATGCATAATATCGGTGGTGCTATATGGATGAGAGGCATGGGTCATGAGAGAATCGGACAAAAGATTACTAAGAGTAGCCCTATCCAAAATGGAGCGAAGAATGATTGGAATACAACCGGTGGACCAATGATAGAGTACGACAAGAATCTGGTGCTAAGGATTGGTTGGATGAAGCTTTACGACTAAAGATAAAATGGCATGGCAAAGTGCGAAATATGGACGACGATAGATGGGCAAGAACACTGACAGTATGGATACCGTATCAACAAGGTTGCCACAGAAATTAAGGTCGACCGAGAGAGAGAGAGGTGGAGGGATGAAATTAATAGAAGAATAGGAAATAACTGGTGGAGCGTGGATAGCGAAGACTGGCGACGACTCTCCCCATAACGCCGCGATTACTGATAATCTCTACTGGATTATGCTCGCATTGATATCCTGGCCGTTTCTCAGAAGTTGAAGTATGGATGAAACACATTCGACATTTGCATTCACCCCTCCCCTCTCCTCGATTCATTCATTTTTGCCTGTGTTATACGGATAATATCGATGGTGGAATGGCATTCTCATGGGCTCATGTTTCTTTTCTTTTTTTTCATTCTTCGTCCCCACGGTTGCAAGGAGTCTGACACATTCGCCTTTACACAGAACAGAGACTGATTCACAATGTACGCACAGTGAACGCGGTGAGAGTGAAGAAGAAGGGAGGGGAGAACGGGAAATGAACATCGCAGTTCTCCCTCAGTCAAAACTGGCCAAGGTATACGGTAGGAGTACGGTACTGAAGTATAAAATTATCAAATATCGGTAAAATAATTATTATTACTCCTTAATAAAGGAGAGATATCTGTTTGTTCGCTTCCAAAAGTCACGTAGGCACGTCGCCAGGGGGTAATAACATATCGGACTCGCCCCCTTTCAAGCTCTATGACTCTTTACCGTAACCCAAACCGTGACCCTACCGTAACTCAAACTGTCGGGAAACCTCCACAGCCCTCTAAAACGTTCGAAAATGAGGAGAAACTTCCAGAACCTTCTAGAACGTTCGAAATTAAGGGGAACGTTCCAGAATCTTCGAGAATGTTCGAAATGACGGGAACAGGTCCGGCGGCTTCTAGAATGTTCGAAATGACGGGAAATGACGGAATTCGAAATGACAAAGCACAGCGGCTTCTAGAATGTTCGAAATGACGGGAACATGCACAGCGGCTTCTAGAATGTTCGAAATGACGGGAAATGACGGAATTCGAAATGACAAAGCACAGCGGCTTCTAGAATGTTCGAAATGACGGGAACATGCACAGCGTCTTCTAGAATGTTCGAAATGACGGGAACAGGTACGAATGTTCGAAATGACGGGAACAGGCCCAGCGGCTTCTAGAATGTTCGAAATGACGGGAACAGGTACAGCAGCTTCTAGAATGTTCGAAAATGATGGGGACAGGTTTGAAACGACGGGGACAGGCCCAGCGAGCTCTAGAAAGTTAGAAATGACTGGGACCGCTTCACACAACCCAACCAAGCACATAACCCGTCGTTAACCAGCCGGGAAGCGCGCCGTAGGCGCGCGTCCCCGGCTGGTATTTAATAAATATTTTGATGCATAATTTTTCGCGACTTGAAGCTATTGACATTGTTTATATCATTAACGTTGCTGTCAAATGAGCAGTGTGAAACATATTTCTAATGCGATTTGAATCTCAAACTCAGCATCTTGTGAATCAATCGGTCAATTGCTCTATTAATCAGTTTAAGCATTTATTGCTAGATGAGGAAGGGGCGAAAATGTTTATGTGGTATTCCACTAGTTCTCAATAGCACAGTCTAGGTCATCACTCCAGCGCCTTCTAGGTTTATCTGGCTTTCTATTGCGTCCAGACAGTAGTCGTGCGGATCAACTGATCCATTCGCATGCTCCTGACATTGATGGCCAATCGCACTTTCCGTGACAATGCTTCTCGATTCCATTTGAGCAGCCCTTGCGCACTCGTTCCTCCAGCTATACCTCTGCGCGACTCCCAGTATCTTCCGTTCCATATTCCTTTTAGTGAAGCTTAGTCGCTCTTTATTTCTTGACCTGGGCATACTTCGCTTCTGTGGAGAACGGTAGAGGAAATGCCTCTCTTCCTCATCTTCGTCGACTATAATTAAACGTTTGAATTGGTGGAGATTCCTGCAGACCTCAACTCAATCACAGTGTCGTCGACCCTTCGTGCAGAATGAGAATGAATTTGTGATCCCCTTGTATCCCTATTTGGGCGATTCGTGTCCGCCCAAAGTGAGCGGAGATTCCGTCCCCTATCGAGAATTATTTCAGCTAGATTCATTAAAGTTTGTTTATGCACGAAGTTTGTTGCGAGACCCTGCCCTCATAAAATTTATGAAATGCGTTTCACACTATTAATTTAACCTCGAGACGAGGTCTGATGTCAGTAATACCCGGGCAAACAGTCCAAAAAAATACAACATCTCTCAATTTTGCGTGCTCTATCACCTGTACGAAAGGAAACTAATTTTCGTCAACTTTTTACAATTTCCCTGGAGCCGCCATTAGAGATAAAAAAATAATAGCATAACATGGGCTCATTATGTGTTATCATTGATCACTTGAAGATAGTCTTCAGTTCGTGTGCCTCTACGCCGCCACAACCGCTGCGTCAGATGACGAATATGATCAAGTACTCAAACAAGCTGAGGAAATCCTGCGTGAATGTGTCGAGTCAGTAGTGTCGAGAGAATCATCACTGAAATATCCCGAGGACCGGCCGACCACGTCGACGCTATCCTGAAGGTATTAAAAAAGGATAGCGTCGACGTGGTCGGCCGGTCCTCGGGAGATTTCAGTGATGATTCTCTCGACATTACTGACTCGATTCCTCTCTTTCTTCTAACTTGTGCGTTCATATCTCCGATGACAAAAGGGCGAAACCCAGGCGGACATTCACGCAGGATTTCCTCAGCTTGTTTGAGTACTTGATCATATTCGTCATCTGACGCAGTGGTTGTGGCGGCGTAGAGGCACACGAACTGAAGACTATCTTCAAATGAGAAATGACGGGAACAGGCACAACGGGTTCTAGAATGTTCGAAATGACGGGAACAGGCCCAGCGGCTTCTAGAATGTTCGAAATGACGGGAACAGGCCCAGCGGCTTCTAGAATGTTCGAAATGACGGGAGATGACGAAATTCGAAATGACAAAGCACAGCGGCTTCTAGAATGTTCGAAATGACGGGAGATGACGAAATTCGAAATGACAAAGCACAGCGGCTTCTAGAATGTTCGAAATGACGGGGACAGGCCCAGCGGCTTCTAGAATGTTCGAAATGACGGGAACAGGCACAGCGGCTTCTAGAATGTTCGAAATGACGGGAAATGACGGAATTCGAAATGACAAAGCACAGCGTCTTCTAGAATGTTCGAAATGACGGGAACAGGTACGAATGTTCGAAATGACGGGAACAGGCCCAGCGGCTTCTAGAATGTTCGAAATGACGGGAACAGGCACAGCGGCTTCTAGAATGTTCGAAATGACGGGAACAGGCACAGCGGCTTCTAGAATGTTCGAAATGACGGGAAATGACGGAATTCGAAATGACAAAGCACAGCGGCTTCTAGAATGTTCGAAATGACGGGAACATGCACAGCGTCTTCTAGAATGTTCGAAATGACGGGAACAGGTACGAATGTTCGAAATGACGGGAACAGGCCCAGCGGCTTCTAGAATGTTCGAAATGACGGGAACAGGTACAGCAGCTTCTAGAATGTTCGAAAATGATGGGGACAGGTTTGAAACGACGGGGACAGGCCCAGCGAGCTCTAGAAAGTTAGAAATGACTGGGACCGCTTCACACAACCCAACCAAGCACATAACCCGTCGTTAACCAGCCGGGAAGCGCGCCGTAGGCGCGCGTCCCCGGCTGGTATTTAATAAATATTTTGATGCATAATTTTTCGCGACTTGAAGCTATTGACATTGTTTATATCATTAACGTTGCTGTCAAATGAGCAGTGTGAAACATATTTCTAATGCGATTTGAATCTCAAACTCAGCATCTTGTGAATCAATCGGTCAATTGCTCTATTAATCAGTTTAAGCATTTATTGCTAGATGAGGAAGGGGCGAAAATGTTTATGGGGTATTCCACTAGTTCTCAATAGCACAGTCTAGGTCATCACTCCAGCGCCTTCTAGGTTTATCTGGCTTTCTATTGCGTCCAGACAGTAGTCGTGCGGATCAACTGATCCATTCGCATGCTCCTGACATTGATGGCCAATCGCACTTTCCGTGACAATGCTTCTCGATTCCATTTGAGCAGCCCTTGCGCACTCGTTCCTCCAGCTATACCTCTGCGCGACTCCCAGTATCTTCCGTTCCATATTCCTTTTCGTGAAGCTTAGTCGCTCTTTATTTCTTGACCTGGGCATACTTCGCTTCTGTGGAGAACGGTAGAGGAAATGCCTCTCTTCCTCATCTTCGTCGACTATAATTAAACGTTTGAATTGGTGGAGATTCCTGCAGACCTCAACTCAATCACAGTGTCGTCAACCCTTCGTGCAGAATGAGAATGAATTTGTGATCCCCTTGTATCCCTATTTGGGCGATTCGTGTCCGCCCAAAGTGAGCGGAGATTCCGTCCCCTATCGAAAATTATTTCAGCTAGATTCATTAAAGTTTGTTTATGCACGAAGTTTGTTGCGAGACCCTGCCCTCATAAAATTTATGAAATGCGTTTCACACTATTAATTTAACCTCGAGACAAAGTCTGATGTCAGTAATACCCGGGCAAACAGTCCAAAAAAAATACAACATCTCTCAATTTTGCGTGTTCTATCACCTGTACGAAAGGAAACTAATTTTCGTCAACTTTTTTCAATTTCCCTGGAGCCGCCACTAGAGATAAAAAATAATAGCATAATATGGGCTCATTATGTGTTATCATTTCTCACTTGAAGATAGTCTTCAGTTCGTGTGCCTCTACGCCGCCACAACCACTGCGTCAGATGACGAATATGATCAAGTACTCAAACAAGCTGAGGAAATCCTGCGTCTTCAAGTGTCTTCAATCTTCAAGTGATTAATGACGGGAACAGGCACAACGGCTTCTAGAATGTTCGAAATGACGGGAACAGGTACAGCGGCTTCTAGAATGTTCGAAATGACGGGAACAGGCACAACGGCTTCTAGAATGTTCGAAATGACGGGAACAGGCACAACGGCTTCTAGAATGTTCGAAATGACGGGAACAGGCACAACGGCTTCTAGAATGTTCGAAATGACGGGTGTTGTATACACAAGAAATGCTAGTATTAATATAGTCAATTGTCGATTGACATATTTATTGTGTGATACTACCGTATTCGTAGTGCGCCGAGTGCGACTTGCCTAGGACCTATTCCCTAATGCTTACGTGCGTTTGCTCACACATTTACTTGCACACTTTGCGTCATTCTACGCATCTTTCGCAAGGAGCTCGTTTCCTGAGCTCCCCTAGTTAGTTCACGTTTAGGTTCCCGTCTGTGCTCTCGTTTAGATTTGTTGTCTTATTTATTGTGGATAAACTGATAGTTTATGCCACGATAATCGACAGTGGACAACACACAAGGAAGGATACACAACAACGGGAACAGGTACAGCGGCTTCTAGAATGTTCGAAATGACGGGAACAGGCGCAGCGGCTTCTAGAATGTTCGAAATGACGGGAACAGGCGCAGCAGCTTCTAGAATGTTCGAAATGACGGGAACAGGCACATCGGCTTCTAGAATGTTCGAAATGACGTTAACAGGCGCAGCGGCTTCTTGAATGTTCGAAATGACGGGAACAGGTTTGAAACGACGGGGACAGGCCCAGCGGCTTCAAGAATGCTCGAAATGACGGGAACAGGCACAGCGGCTTCTAGAATGTTCGAAATGAGGGGAACAGGTACAGCGGATTCTAGTTTGTTCGAAATGACGGGAACAGGTTTGAAACGACGGGGACAGGCCCAGCGGCTTCAAGAATGCTCGAAATGACGGGAACAGGCACAGCGGCTTCAAGAATGTTCGAAAATGTTGGCGATTGGCACCTGGAAAGAGACAATAAAGTCAGTTGGTAGTCAATAGTGAAGTACGGTAGTCACATTCGTATAGCATTATTTCATTGATATCGTGGCCGTTCGTTCCCATTTCTGTTAGTCGTCGCGAGCGGTTCCCTCTCCATTCTCTCTGATGGAAAGTGGTTTCTTCTAATTCCCCTCATCTCTACCAACGACTAAACAAGATCGGAATCCCCATCCAAGCCGGACTGGTCGCCGTGTGATGGATATGACCGCCTAAGATGTTTGGTCCCTCAGAATCCAGGCTCGTATCTCTCGCTCAAAGATGGATTTTCGAGTTTGGAAGATTCGAGCATACAGAAGACTCTAGCTCACGCCAGGCTTCGTTTTCGACCTACAGTAGGACTCAATATGAGCGTGGTTGCGTAAGAATCGAACAAGGGTGGGGACAGCGATTTTTCAAAAATTTGAGAATAGAGGTTCTTGAGGGTGCTGATGATCATGGTCTACTTCATTTTGCTCCAACTCGACAGGTGCAGCCGTGCTGCAACCTTGCTGCACGGCACCTTTTTTCCATATCTCAGCTTTCCGTCGATGAAACTGAACAAAAATTTAACAGCGTATGTAATCGACCACGCTGATTCCAACCATGACACTCACGTTTTTCAAAATGCACTGGTTCCATGTATAAAATTTCGATTTCGAACCACAGGCCTAAGTGGAAGCCGAAATTAATTTTAAACGATGCGCCTTGTTGAGAGGATCATTTTACATATGCGGAGTGTAGGGTTTAGAGAATCCGTTTTTTCGCTATCTCTCGTTTTGTCCGAAAATTTTTGCATTCATTCCTTCTTATTCCCCTCGCGCACCGCGCTCAGCGCGCGATGAATGAGGAATGAAAAGAGAAGTTCATCATTAGGAAACGTCGAACAAGTGCACAACAATTTATGTTACAGGGAAAATAAACAATTACAAGAATATTTCATCATATTCATCTTCAATATTCTCCATTATCTCATGATACGCATCAATCCCCTCGTCTTCTTCCTCTTCTTCCTCCTCTTCACTTTCAGGCTGAACCTGAATTACAAAATTTAATGCTAGTTTCCTTTTTGAATAATACCATAGGCAGTACACTCTTCTTAATTGCTTGGGACTTCCTTGGACGCCCTCTTGACTTTGTACTCGTGCCCTAAATTTTCGTAATGAAATCCAAGAAGAATAAACGCAATGTACAAACCTTCTCAGAGTCTTCTGATTCAATTTCTGATATTTTCCGTTTTCTTCTCTTTCCGTCGTCTTTTTCTTTTCTCACGGCATTTTTATTTGCCGTTCCAACAGATTCTTCTCGCAACAATCGACAAATAATTGTCTGTGCTTGACCTTGTCTAGGGCAATCTTTTAGACTGAATTTGTAGCTAGTATCGTCATTCTTCATATCTCTAATAATTCTAGTTATCTCCTTGGCCGAGCCCGATGCAAAGCGAAGTAGTGCGCATATGCAATGGGTGTTTAACACGTTAATCGAGGTATCGAGGGCTGAGGATTAGTGCTTCTGCTTAGTCAAATTCGCAGGATTAGAGCTCCTGAATAGTCAAACTCAAAAACACAGAGATCAAAATTCACTGAGCCTGATAAGGCAGTGAGAAAGCAAATGAAACTCATTTCATTCCTCATTCATCGCGCGCTGAGCGCGGTGCGCGAGGGGAATAAGAAGGAATGAATGCAAAAATTCTCGGACAAAACGAGAGATAGCGAAAAAACGGATTCTCTAAACCCTACACTCCGCATATGTAAAATGATCCTCTCAACAAGGCGCATCGTTTAAAATTAATTTCGGCTTCCACTTAGGCCTGTGGTTCGAAATCGAAATTTTATACATGGAACCAGTGCATTTTGAAAAACGTGAGTGTCATGGTTGGAATCAGCGTGGTCGATTACATACGCTGTTAAATTTTTGTTCAGTTTCATCGACGGAAAGCTGAGATATGGAAAAAAGGTGCCGTGCAGCAAGGTTGCAGCACGGCTGCACCGGTCGAGTTGGAGCAAAATGAAGTAGACCATGATCATCAGCACCCTCAAGAACCTCTATTCTCAAATTTTTGAAAAATCGCTGTCCAAACTATAACACATGAGTTACTGATTCTTACGCAACCACGCTCATATGTGTGCAACTCCGCCAACAGTCCTTTCGGTAACCAACGGAGCAGGAATCTTTCTACAGCCATTGCGACAGTGACAACGAAAGAAGACAAATCCACTGGCCCGAGACCCCTCAAAATAATTATCTTGAAAGAAGAACGGCCCTCTGATACCTCATCTTGAGCAGCGCAACTTTGCGACTACTGATAAATTCTGTATCTGTAACCGTGGCCGTTCCTCCGAAATTGAAGTATGGATAAAACACATTCGATATTAGCATTTCCCCTCCCTTCTCATCGATTCCCTCATTTTCGCCGGTTAATATCGATGTTGGAATGACAATGTCATGGGCTTAGAGTTTTCTTTTTTTCATAATTTCTCCCCGCGGTTGCAAGAGAGCAAAGATCGATAGGTGGTTTTCTGAAGGAGGGGTGGATGGGGCAGAATCATGAGAAATAAGCACAGTAAAAGCGATCGGAGTGTGACTTCACAGATATCTAGAGCATAGGTGGGGGAGTGACACAGCTTGAATAATTAAACAATATCACATTTTTTTCTCTTTTTTTCTGTTTTGAATTGGATGGAATAGGAGAATAATTGAAGATGGCGACGCCCCCAGTTTAAGTGAAACCTTTGAAACCTATCCGAATAATTCAAGAATTCGTATTCGAGTGATGTGAGAGTATGGGAAATGGAAAAAAATTCCTTTCAACTTCGCGAGAAAACAGTTCTGACTGGAAAATCCATGTCCATCAGTTTTGACTGAATTCTGAATTGCTAGGCAATCAACAAAACGCTTGGTGAAAATAGACAAATTTGAAAAGTGTCGGAGTCGGTGAGTGAGGAGATGAGCCGCGGTCGTGCGAACGGTAGCTCCTTATCGCGAGACGATATTCTGAAGGTGTTAATTTGTTGCCTATCATATGAGGCCGTATGAGAAAGAATCGATGTTGTAGCTTAATGTAGGGTGGAATGCATTTATCCAAGTCGCTTATGCAAATGATAAAGAGTAGGAGATCCTTATGGAAATCCTGATTTGATAGGGGACGGGTGAGAGAGTTAGTCGCCAATGAACACTAGCTGTCATCTTTCAGGTAAGACTGAAACCATTGTTTTAGGTGATTTGAGATTCCTGATGAGGACAATTTGTGTAAGAGTAGACACAGGTCAAATGAGTCGAAAGCCTTCTGACAATCGGAAAATATTTTGTCGATATAGATGCATTCTAAATGGGCACAAATTGGCATTCTGAACAACACCAGGAAAAAAAATGAGAAGAAGAGAGAGAGAGAGAGGTTTCGAATATTGAATATGTTTCACTATGTATATTTACGCGATAACAATATGGTACGACGCGAATGGCCGAATACGCGATAATAATATTCCAAGCTAACCCATAAATACAGGATAGGGAAAGACCGCCCGAAAATAAGCTTTCAGGATACTTTCCAAGCTATCCCATAAATACAGGATAGGGAAAGACCGCCCGAACATAAGGTTCAGGATACTTTCCAAGCTAACCCATAAATACAGGATAGGGAAAGACCGCCCGAAAATAAGCTTTCAGGATACTTTCCAAGCTATCCCATAAATACAGGATAGGGAAAGACCGCCCGAACATAAGGTTCAGGATACTTTCCAAGCTAACCCATAAATACAGGATAGGGAAAGACCGCCCGAAAATAAGCTTTCAGGATACTTTCCAAGCTATCCCATAAATACAGGATAGGGAAAGACCGCCCGAACATAAGGTTCAGGATACTTTCCAAGCTAACCCATAAATACAGGATAGGGAAAGACCGCCCGAAAATAAGCTTTCAGGATACTTTCCAAGCTATCCCATAAATACAGGATAGGGAAAGACCGCCCGAACATAAGGTTCAGGATACTTTCCAAGCTAACCCATAAATACAGGATAGGGAAAGACCGCCCGAAAATAAGCTTTCAGGATACTTTCCAAGCTATCCCATAAATACAGGATAGGGAAAGACCGCCCGAACATAAGGTTCAGGATACTTTCCAAGCTAACCCATAAATACAGGATAGGGAAAGACCGCCCGAAAATAAGCTTTCAGGATACTTTCCAAGCTATCCCATAAATACAGGATAGGGAAAGACCGCCCGAACATAAGGTTCAGGATACTTTCCAAGCTAACCCATAAATACAGGATAGGGAAAGACCGCCCGAAAATAAGCTTTCAGGATACTTTCCAAGCTATCCCATAAATACAGGATAGGGAAAGACCGCCCGAACATAAGGTTCAGGATACTTTCCAAGCTAACCCATAAATACAGGATAGGGAAAGACCGCCCGAAAATAAGCTTCCAGGATACTTTCCAAGCTATCCCATAAATACAGGATAGGGAAAGACCGCCCGAACATAAGGTTCAGGATACTTTCCAAGCTAACCCATAAATACAGGATAGGGAAAGACCGCCCGAAAATAAGCTTTCAGGATACTTTCCAAGCTATCCCATAAATACAGGATAGGGAAAGACCGCCCGAACATAAGGTTCAGGATACTTTCCAAGCTAACCCATAAATACAGGATAGGGAAAGACCGCCCGAAAATAAGCTTTCAGGATACTTTCCAAGCTATCCCATAAATACAGGATAGGGAAAGACCGCCCGAACATAAGGTTCAGGATACTTTCCAAGCTAACCCATAAATACAGGATAGGGAAAGACCGCCCGAAAATAAGCTTTCAGGATACTTTCCAAGCTATCCCATAAATACAGGATAGGGAAAGACCGCCCGAACATAAGGTTCAGGATACTTTCCAAGCTAACCCATAAATACAGGATAGGGAAAGACCGCCCGAAAATAAGCTTTCAGGATACTTTCCAAGCTATCCCATAAATACAGGATAGGGAAAGACCGCCCGAACATAAGGTTCAGGATACTTTCCAAGCTAACCCATAAATACAGGATAGGGAAAGACCGCCCGAAAATAAGCTTTCAGGATACTTTCCAAGCTATCCCATAAATACAGGATAGGGAAAGACCGCCCGAACATAAGGTTCAGGATACTTTCCAAGCTAACCCATAAATACAGGATAGGGAAAGACCGCCCGAAAATAAGCTTTCAGGATACTTTCCAAGCTATCCCATAAATACAGGATAGGGAAAGACCGCCCGAACATAAGGTTCAGGATACTTTCCAAGCTAACCCATAAATACAGGATAGGGAAAGACCGCCCGAAAATAAGCTTTCAGGATACTTTCCAAGCTATCCCATAAATACAGGATAGGGAAAGACCGCCCGAACATAAGGTTCAGGATACTTTCCAAGCTAACCCATAAATACAGGATAGGGAAAGACCGCCCGAAAATAAGCTTTCAGGATACTTTCCAAGCTATCCCATAAATACAGGATAGGGAAAGACCGCCGAACATAAGGTTCAGGATACTTTCCAAGCTAACCCATAAATACAGGATAGGGAAAGACCGCCCGAAAATAAGCTTTCAGGATACTTTCCAAGCTATCCCATAAATACAGGATAGGGAAAGACCGCCCGAACATAAGGTTCAGGATACTTTCCAAGCTAACCCATAAATACAGGATAGGGAAAGACCGCCCGAAAATAAGCTTCCAGGATACTTTCCAAGCTATCCCATAAATACAGGATAGGGAAAGACCGCCCGAACATAAGGTTCAGGATACTTTCCAAGCTAACCCATAAATACAGGATAGGGAAAGACCGCCCGAAAATAAGCTTTCAGGATACTTTCCAAGCTATCCCATAAATACAGGATAGGGAAAGACCGCCCAAACATAAGGTTCAGGATACTTTCCAAGCTAACCCATAAATACAGGATAGGGAAAGACCGCCCGAAAATAAGCTTTCAGGATACTTTCCAAGCTATCCCATAAATACAGGATAGGGAAAGACCGCCCGAACATAAGGTTCAGGATACTTTCCAAGCTAACCCATAAATACAAGATAGGGAAAGACCGCCCGAAAATAAGCTTTCAGGATACTTTCCAAGCTATCCCATAAATACAGGATAGGGAAAGACCGCCCGAACATAAGGTTCAGGATACTTTCCAAGCTAACCCATAAATACAGGATAGGGAAAGACCGCCCGAAAATAAGCTTTCAGGATACTTTCCAAGCTATCCCATAAATACAGGATAGGGAAAGACCGCCCGAACATAAGGTTCAGGATACTTTCCAAGCTAACCCATAAATACAGGATAGGGAAAGACCGCCCGAAAATAAGCTTTCAGGATACTTTCCAAGCTATCCCATAAATACAGGATAGGGAAAGACCGCCCGAACATAAGGTTCAGGATACTTTCCAAGCTAACCCATAAATACAGGATAGGGAAAGACCGCCCGAAAATAAGCTTTCAGGATACTTTCCAAGCTATCCCATAAATACAGGATAGGGAAAGACCGCCCGAACATAAGGTTCAGGATACTTTCCAAGCTAACCCATAAATACAGGATAGGGAAAGACCGCCCGAAAATAAGCTTTCAGGATACTTTTCAAGCTATCCCATAAATACAGGATAGGGAAAGACCGCCCGAACATAAGGTTCAGGATACTTTCCAAGCTAACCCATAAATACAGGATAGGGAAAGACCGCCCGAAAATAAGCTTTCAGGATACTTTCCAAGCTATCCCATAAATACAGGATAGGGAAAGACCGCCCGAACATAAGGTTCAGGATACTTTCCAAGCTAACCCATAAATACAGGATAGGGAAAGACCGCCCGAAAATAAGCTTTCAGGATACTTTCCAAGCTATCCCATAAATACAGGATAGGGAAAGACCGCCCGAACATAAGGTTCAGGATACTTTCCAAGCTAACCCATAAATACAGGATAGGGAAAGACCGCCCGAAAATAAGCTTTCAGGATACTTTCCAAGCTATCCCATAAATACAGGATAGGGAAAGACCGCCCGAAAATAAGCTTTCAGGATACTTTCCAAGCTATCCCATAAATACAGGATAGGGAAAGACCGCCCGAACATAAGGTTCAGGATACTTTCCAAGCTAACCCATAAATACAGGATAGGGAAAGACCGCCCGAAAATAAGCTTTCAGGATACTTTCCAAGCTATCCCATAAATACAGGATAGGGAAAGACCGCCCGAACATAAGGTTCAGGATACTTTCCAAGCTAACCCATAAATACAGGATAGGGAAAGACCGCCCGAAAATAAGCTTTCAGGATACTTTCCAAGCTATCCCATAAATACAGGATAGGGAAAGACCGCCCGAACATAAGGTTCAGGATACTTTCCAAGCTAACCCATAAATACAGGATAGGGAAAGACCGCCCGAAAATAAGCTTTCAGGATACTTTCCAAGCTATCCCATAAATACAGGATAGGGAAAGACCGCCCGAACATAAGGTTCAGGATACTTTCCAAGCTAACCCATAAATACAGGATAGGGAAAGACCGCCCGAAAATAAGCTTTCAGGATACTTTCCAAGCTATCCCATAAATACAGGATAGGGAAAGACCGCCCGAACATAAGGTTCAGGATACTTTCCAAGCTAACCCATAAATACAGGATAGGGAAAGACCGCCCGAAAATAAGCTTTCAGGATACTTTCCAAGCTATCCCATAAATACAGGATAGGGAAAGACCGCCCGAACATAAGGTTCAGGATACTTTCCAAGCTAACCCATAAATACAGGATAGGGAAAGACCGCCCGAAAATAAGCTTTCAGGATACTTTCCAAGCTATCCCATAAATACAGGATAGGGAAAGACCGCCCGAACATAAGGTTCAGGATACTTTCCAAGCTATCCCATAAATACAGGATAGGGAAAGACCGCCCGAAAATAAGCTTTCAGGATACTTTCCAAGCTATCCCATAAATACAGGATAGGGAAAGACCGCCCGAACATAAGGTTCAGGATACTTTCCAAGCTAACCCATAAATACAGGATAGGGAAAGACCGCCCGAAAATAAGCTTTCAGGATACTTTCCAAGCTATCCCATAAATACAGGATAGGGAAAGACCGCCCGAACATAAGGTTCAGGATACTTTCCAAGCTAACCCATAAATACAGGATAGGGAAAGACCGCCCGAAAATAAGCTTTCAGGATACTTTCCAAGCTATCCCATAAATACAGGATAGGGAAAGACCGCCCGAAAATAAGCTTTCAGGATACTTTCCAAGCTATCCCATAAATACAGGATAGGGAAAGACCGCCCGAACATAAGGTTCAGGATACTTTCCAAGCTAACCCATAAATACAGGATAGGGAAAGACCGCCCGAAAATAAGCTTTCAGGATACTTTCCAAGCTATCCCATAAATACAGGATAGGGAAAGACCGCCCGAACATAAGGTTCAGGATACTTTCCAAGCTAACCCATAAATACAGGATAGGGAAAGACCGCCCGAAAATAAGCTTTCAGGATACTTTCCAAGCTATCCCATAAATACAGGATAGGGAAAGACCGCCCGAACATAAGGTTCAGGATACTTTCCAAGCTAACCCATAAATACAGGATAGGGAAAGACCGCCCGAAAATAAGCTTTCAGGATACTTTCCAAGCTATCCCATAAATACAGGATAGGGAAAGACCGCCCGAACATAAGGTTCAGGATACTTTCCAAGCTAACCCATAAATACAGGATAGGGAAAGACCGCCCGAAAATAAGCTTTCAGGATACTTTCCAAGCTATCCCATAAATACAGGATAGGGAAAGACCGCCCGAACATAAGGTTCAGGATACTTTCCAAGCTAACCCATAAATACAGGATAGGGAAAGACCGCCCGAAAATAAGCTTTCAGGATACTTTCCAAGCTATCCCATAAATACAGGATAGGGAAAGACCGCCCGAACATAAGGTTCAGGATACTTTCCAAGCTAACCCATAAATACAGGATAGGGAAAGACCGCCCGAAAATAAGCTTTCAGGATACTTTCCAAGCTATCCCATAAATACAGGATAGGGAAAGACCGCCCGAACATAAGGTTCAGGATACTTTCCAAGCTAACCCATAAATACAGGATAGGGAAAGACCGCCCGAAAATAAGCTTTCAGGATACTTTCCAAGCTATCCCATAAATACAGGATAGGGAAAGACCGCCCGAACATAAGGTTCAGGATACTTTCCAAGCTAACCCATAAATACAGGATAGGGAAAGACCGCCCGAAAATAAGCTTTCAGGATACTTTCCAAGCTATCCCATAAATACAGGATAGGGAAAGACCGCCCGAACATAAGGTTCAGGATACTTTCCAAGCTAACCCATAAATACAGGATAGGGAAAGACCGCCCGAAAATAAGCTTTCAGGATACTTTCCAAGCTATCCCATAAATACAGGATAGGGAAAGACCGCCCGAACATAAGGTTCAGGATACTTTCCAAGCTAACCCATAAATACAGGATAGGGAAAGACCGCCCGAAAATAAGCTTTCAGGATACTTTCCAAGCTATCCCATAAATACAGGATAGGGAAAGACCGCCCGAACATAAGGTTCAGGATACTTTCCAAGCTAACCCATAAATACAGGATAGGGAAAGACCGCCCGAAAATAAGCTTTCATGATACTTTCCAAGCTATCCCATAAATACAGGATAGGGAAAGACCGCCCGAACATAAGGTTCAGGATACTTTCCAAGCTAACCCATAAATACAGGATAGGGAAAGACCGCCCGAAAATAAGCTTTCAGGATACTTTCCAAGCTATCCCATAAATACAGGATAGGGAAAGACCGCCCGAACATAAGGTTCAGGATACTTTCCAAGCTAACCCATAAATACAGGATAGGGAAAGACCGCCCGAAAATAAGCTTTCAGGATACTTTCCAAGCTATCCCATAAATACAGGATAGGGAAAGACCGCCCGAACATAAGGTTCAGGATACTTTCCAAGCTTACCCATAAATACAGGATAGGGAAAGACCGCCCGAAAATAAGCTTTCAGGATACTTTCCAAGCTATCCCATAAATACAGGATAGGGAAAGACCGCCCGAACATAAGGTTCAGGATACTTTCCAAGCTAACCCATAAATACAGGATAGGGAAAGACCGCCCGAAAATAAGCTTTCAGGATACTTTCCAAGCTATCCCATAAATACAGGATAGGGAAAGACCGCCCGAACATAAGGTTCAGGATACTTTCCAAGCTAACCCATAAATACAGGATAGGGAAAGACCGCCCGAAAATAAGCTTTCAGGATACTTTCCAAGCTATCCCATAACTACAGGATAGGGAAAGACCGCCCGAACATAAGGTTCAGGATACTTTCCAAGCTAACCCATAAATACAGGATAGGGAAAGACCGCCCGAAAATAAGCTTTCAGGATACTTTCCAAGCTATCCCATAAATACAGGATAGGGAAAGACCGCCCAAACATAAGGTTCAGGATACTTTCCAAGCTAACCCATAAATACAGGATAGGGAAAGACCGCCCGAAAATAAGCTTTCAGGATACTTTCCAAGCTATCCCATAAATACAGGATAGGGAAAGACCGCCCGAACATAAGGTTCAGGATACTTTCCAAGCTAACCCATAAATACAGGATAGGGAAAGACCGCCCGAAAATAAGCTTTCAGGATACTTTCCAAGCTATCCCATAAATACAGGATAGGGAAAGACCGCCCGAACATAAGGTTCAGGATACTTTCCAAGCTAACCCATAAATACAGGATAGGGAAAGACCGCCCGAAAAAAGCTTTCATGATACTTTCCAAGCTATCCCATAAATACAGGATAGGGAAAGACCGCCCGAACATAAGGTTCAGGATACTTTCCAAGCTAACCCATAAATACAGGATAGGGAAAGACCGCCCGAAAATAAGCTTTCAGGATACTTTCCAAGCTATCCCATAAATACAGGATAGGGAAAGACCGCCCGAACATAAGGTTCAGGATACTTTCCAAGCTAACCCATAAATACAGGATAGGGAAAGACCGCCCGAAAATAAGCTTTCAGGATACTTTCCAAGCTATCCCATAAATACAGGATAGGGAAAGACCGCCCGAACATAAGGTTCAGGATACTTTCCAAGCTAACCCATATATACAGGATAGGGAAAGACCGCCCGAAAATAAGCTTTCAGGATACTTTCCAAGCTATCCCATAAATACAGGATAGGGAAAGACCGCCCGAACATAAGGTTCAGGATACTTTCCAAGCTAACCCATAAATACAGGATAGGGAAAGACCGCCCGAATGGAAAGACCGACCAGTTTTAAAGAAGCGGGCTCAATTTCGTGATGTGGCTCGATGTTCTCATGAGACGACGGCCTGGAATTGAATGTAATGAAAGCGTGATTATGATAATATTTTCTCTAATTTTTCTTTGCTGAAGTGCCTGGGATACTGTGACTTTCAATTTTTCGGTAGAAAAAATAAAATACTGTAGCTCTCCTTTTCAAGGGAACCGCAAAAGTCGAACCCTAAATTTGCTGATTGCAATGGATTGATTGCGAGGTGTTTGCAAATTTAGGATTCTTGGGGCCGACTTATGCGGTTCCTTTGTTATTGAATACGATATGAACAGTCAATAATCTATTTCCGCCACTGGATAGGGTGCGCATTTTGGATACTGTAATTCCCCTCTATTTGATACGGTAGGCGCCTGGGATACTGTAGTTACACATCTAATGAATACGATAGATATATGGATTACAGTAGATCCCCAACAAGGCTCAATTGAGTGGCATGGGTTTACGCTAGGTTCCTCACCTAAGATCCTTCAGATTGGGTAGGGTGTCCGGGGTTCTCTTCGAGTCTCTTGAGTTGAGCGAGCACCTTCGAAAGACCCTGAAGAGAGGGAGGAGTACTGTATGGTTCGGTCAAGGGGACGGATACAGTACCTCAGAAGGAAGAAGAGGAGCGCTGCTTCGTCCGACCGCCTGGCGTGAGAGAGGGAGTGGTGAATGAGAGGGGGAAGAGGAGAAGAAGGGGAGGGGGGCGAGAGACAGACAATAGAATGATTGAATTTTGTTGATTGAATTACGCGGGATAATTACATATTGAGTGGAACTTAAATTGAATTATTTCTTGATTTTGTGAGAAAACTTTAAATATTTCGTTCGTTTGAATTTTATTGATTGAATTACTCAGGACAATTACATATTGTGCGGGTCTAAAATTGAATTATTATGATAAATATGAGTTCGTTTGTCAAATATATATTTCATTCTCTTGTTGATTCAATTAGCCTGAACATAATTGAATTGAGCACAAATAGAATATGTGATAAAAAAATAATATTCACTTTTTCGATAATTTGGTGGTGAGACGTATATCTTCTCGTAGGTTGTTCGCATGGAAATGTGTTCAATGCCAATTTCAAATAAGTCTACATCGATAAACGAGCTACAACAATTATAGATAAAATCTTCAATTTCAAATAAAAGCGAAATAGAAGCCTACTTTATGAGTTTTCTCTTAACCACGCTAGTCAGGACTTCGGTGGCTGGACGGACAACTTCAAGACTCAAGAGCCATCGACTAAACACAACGGTTCATCGGCAACTCTAAGCTACTCTAGAATTTGCTGTCACGCAGTTCATCACGATCCGTCCCGGCGTCCGTCACGAAACGTCCCCGTTCAAGAACTGTCGACGTTTCCTGTGACGTTTCCTGACGGACTGCGTGACAAAACGCGTCACGATCGTGACGATCCGTAGGTGTGTGGGATGAGGGAAATTTTGCAAAAAAGTAGCTGCGTCGGGGTGGAGCCGAACCCAGAAACTACCTACCCGTTGATTCGAATGCCGATGTCTTACCCACTACGCTATGCCCGCTGATGATGTAGGTGCGCAAGAGAGACTAGACATCACCAAGCGCAACTTCGCACTACGCACACCGTTTGTTCCATGAGCCTGTGCTCAAACTTTCAACTTATTATAATAGGGATGAAAATGTTCAATGTCAAACAAGAAAATGACGGAGTAAAAGCATTTGGATTGAAAATATTTTTTTGTCAAAAATCTCAAAAATTCCATTGTCAGCATACGCATTTATAGCTAAAAATGCATCTAAAAACTTTTTTCAACTTTCGAACCATCCTCAATTTTGACGTCACTGAGTGACGTAGCGTGACACCAAGTGTCACGACGTGACTATGCGTATTCCCTGATGTCACGAATCGTCCCGATCGTAACTTTTCGTGATACGTTTCGTCACGTTTCGGACTGATCGGGATGATTGACGCCGTGATGGATAGTGATGAACTGCGTGACAGCCAATTCTAGAGTAGGAAGATCCCACTCTTAGTCACCGCTCTTAAATTTTGGAGTACACTTTGGCGTTTTGGCGTCCTCCGCTTTATGTCAGCCACCCATCACATCTACTTTAAGAGAGAGATAAGGGCATGTTATAACCAGCTCTTTCCTACCTAAACTATTACTCTTTTTAAATCTCGACTGCTTATTTTTTTCGAGACACTGGCAACCTTGGACCGATCTTCTATAACAATCTCATCTGTTAGGTTGGCACATAGCACAGAGATCAGGAGAGAATGTACCAAAAGAGGCTCATCGGGAACTAGATTTTTCAAACACGTTTCAGATAAACCATATTTTAATGGAAGAACACCCTAGGAAAGAGAAATTGTTGTGCCCTGGTTCTTTGTCCCAGAGCCGGCGAGTGCGAGCGCTCGCCGAGTATCACTCGAGCAAACAACTCTAGTAAACAACAAAATTTCCAAATTTCCAAATTTCGAATACCAAATTTCGCTAGTGCACCATTTTTGGATAATCTACAATGAGAGCAACAATACAAAATTTATCTGTGAATGCTATACCCTTACCCGATTGTAATAACATGGCGCGAATATTCGCTGCTATCTGATCACCGTGAGTTGTGCGATGCCCTGTGTAATTAATAAAGAATGACTTTCTACCTTTGAATGCGGGGTGTGATACGGACAGGGAATATCTCCAATTTGGGGGCAGACTACCACAATATGAATCTAAGAGAGCCTGGATTGTTCTGGAGAATCGTTGTTCATCTGTCGGAAGTGCGGGATCGTTGTTGAATGTAGGCTGGGATATTTGAATGCCGTCAAATACCAGCTCATAAGCAGAATAACCACGTGGTGTGAGCGAAATGTTGTCAACGGTGAAGGTGATTGGGCCTGAAATGTGAAAAGATGGTGACGTTGAGAATGCGATATCAATTACCTGCCATTGGCGAGAATCGATGCGAAGGGAGTGCGTCAGCCTCTTCTCTCTAGCACGCAAATGTAAACTTTCTCCCCCACTCTCTCGCCCATTAGCATTTGCTGATATAGAAAACGGGCGTCTCATTCTTCGCCTTTCTCCCCCACTCTCTCGCCCATTAGCATTTGCTGATATAGAAAACGGGCGTCTCATTCTTCATACATGCTAGCAATCGGTCGACATGTCGTTGTCTCGCAACCCATTCGATGAAATGCACCTGCCATATCAGTCGAATGTGAGTCTTTTTGAAAATACGAGTTTATTAAAAATTACCCTTTGTAAATTCGTGCCAAATATTCAGATCCCCACACGTTTGTTGTTAATCCAGAGGTGAGTAACTATTGGCTGATTTTAATATCGTTGTATTTAGGGCGGCGTAATGCACACACATCCCGAGACTCTCAATCTGGATAAGGGAACCCCAGTGGCACCGCTCCAACCACATGCGCAGTTGGCTCCTCTTTTTTTTTTAGACTATCATATTCTATTCAGGTCCAAGCGAGTGATTTCAACGATGAGAATATGGATCCTTACTTGCATCCTCCCCCCATTCTCACTCCGAATCCATTCGATTACACATTTGGAGATCCTGTGGAGGTTCATGATGCGATCGAGGCCAGCCTGACCAGTGGTGAGTAGAGAAGCTGAAGGAAGGGGGAAGGGTGCGCGGTGTGACGACGAATGAAAGGAAGGGGAGAGGGAGAAAGGCAAACCCTTGCGCAAGGGTTTCGAACCCTTGCGCAAGGGGTGACCCGGGAATGACTGTTTTTGATCGTTTGACTTCGGGATCTTTCTTATTTTTGCATAAATGCTTTGAATTAGTTATTCTGATCTGTTTCACATATTTTTGAACCAGAATAAGCTCTTTACTTGTACGTTTCCGCACCTTTTCACTTCACTATTCTATCAGAATCCGTTTTTAAGGATTTTAAGACTATGTGAGACTTCTACCAACTCCATAAAGTCGATAAACAGGGCTCTGTCCCCTTTATAGATATTTTTTCCTCATATCTGGATCTCATACTTGAGCCTTTAGATTATAGATAAAATTATTGTTAAACGTGTAGATGTTGTAGCCCTGAAGTGTCTATGCAAGGTTCATGCTTGAAAGTCAGAAAATCCGGCTTCAAACGACCGAAAACGGCCCATTGCAGACTCACCCCTTGCGCAAGGATTCAAAACCCTTGCGCAAGGGGTTGCCTTTTATCCCCCCCCCCTTCCCTCATTCTCATTCCTCACTGTGAGAGAGCGGCAGGGCCTTCCCTCACCCCTTCCTTCAGCTTCTCTAGTGGTGAGGTAAGACTTGAAATGCGATAATAATACAGTACTCTTGTGTGCTTTACAGGACAACGATATTGAAGAGATGACCCTGGACCAACTTTTCACTGAGGTAGTTGACATTGAAAGGTATGCATATATCTAACGTTTTACAGGAAAACGAGCTCCGTTCACGAGTTAACTTTCTTGAGAAGGAGTTGCCCAGTCTTCGGAGTGAATTTGACATACAGAGCAGGGAAATGAAGAGTCGAGAGAGTACCCTTGCGGAAGCCAACCATACAATTGCACTCCATGAAATGGAGAGTGAGAGGAAAGTCGACGCTTGTAAACAATTCAAGAGGAACGGAGAGGTTTGCATTAAAGATGGTGCGAATGTTTTTAAACTAACTTGACTATAACTTTAAAATAACTTAAAATAACTTGACATTTCAGAGGGCTGTCGGCCAGTTGAGGAAAGAACTCGTTCTCCTTGAGGAGTCCCGTGCACGTTTCCTTGAAATCCTTAGCGTAAGTATGTCAGCGCGCAAGCGTTCCGTCAGTGACACGATCGAGTCAATGTCGACCATTTCGAACACTTGGATCGAATTGAAGAATGCGGTAAGAATTCCCAGTGCGATTGAGATTATTCTTTTTCCTCAATTAACGACTATTCCTCAATTCACAACTATTCCTCAACTATTCCTCAATTCACGACTATTCCTCAATTCACAACTATTCCTCAATTCATACTATTCCTCAATTCACAACTATTCCTCAATTCACAAAATTTGTTCTCCCCTCAACAATACGGCTTCCGTAAAGGAAGAAGTACCACTCATCAATTAATCTTCTTCTTATCCCAACTAATATCCAAACACTGTTCTAAATTGTCCTCGGATATTGCATACATAGATTTCCGTAAGGCTTTCGACACTGTGTCTCATACAAAGCTTCTTCTCAAACTGTCCGCCTACGGTATTCGAGGCAATCTGCATAGATGGATTGAGGCTTGGCTTTGTTCACGCACTCAAAAAATCCGTGTAGATTCAACTCATTCTCTTCCTTCTCATGTCTCCTCTGGGGTTCCTCAGGGGAGTGTTCTCGGCCCTTTGCTATTCTTAATATTTATTAATGACATTGTGGATGTTTGTCCGGTTGATTCCTACCTCTTTGCCGATGATCTTAAACTTGTATTCTCCTTCCCTCACCAATCGCTCTCATCCTCCCCTTCCCCATTACAATGCGCCCTCGATGCTCTTTCCAGCTGGTGTTCCACCTGGCAAATGACAGTTAACCCCACTAAATCCCATATTTTGCATGTAGGAAAAAGAAACCCCAAATTAGCATATACTTTCGATTCTGTTCCGATTACCGCTGTTGACTGTGTTAAGGACCTCGGAGTACTTATTTCTTGTGATCTCTCATTCCGCCATCATATTGTAGACATTGTAAAAAAGGCCTCTAAGCGTCTCAATTTCTTATTTGTAGCTATTAAGTCTGCCAACTGTGATGTCCTCCTTCACGCTTACAAAATTTATGTCCGTTCTATTTTAGAGTACTGTTCCATTGTATATTCACCCCATACCCTTAAGGATCGTAAGCTTCTAGAGCGAGTTCAATATAATTTTCTAAGAAGATTACATTTCCGTTGCAAAATTCCCTATGTTTCCTACGAGGCATCTTGTAAAAAATTCAGTCTTGAGTCACTTGAACACCGCCGTTTCACAGCAACATTCAAATTTGTTCATTCACTGTTCTCCCCTCAATCGTCTGCAAGCAATTCTCTTCTGTATGAGCTTAGACATTCCCGCACTAGAGGTTCCACTCGTAAACTATTCCCCCTATTCCGTGCCACTGATAATATCTCTAAGAACTTCATTTCTCACCGCACTTACTCTCTTTTGAATTCATTGCCCGATGGCTCTATTTCCCTCTCATCAAACCTTTTCCTTAAACGTATTTCCTCCCGTCTCCCCGTTTCTTATCTTTATTAATCTATCCTCTACCCCATCTCTTTTTTCTCCATCTCCGTTCGGGTCGTCGATCATCGTGGCGACCAACAAAACTACATTATCAAGAATCATCCCATTTGAATTGTAACTTGCCAGCTCCAAGCTGCTGGCTGTATGTTTCGCGCATTTACTTGTTGCGATAAATATATATATACTTTGCATTGTAGATCGATGAGACTCGTCTCGCGCGAAGAGAGCGGACTCGAGGTCGACTGCCGCCAGCGCTTACCCGTGAGGTAAAGAATACTATTCCGTTTTTACTAGAGTCGGCCAATAATTGATCAATTAAGCCCCCGCTGCTCAATTTCCGCACGAGTCTTCCACGGGATCCCCATTGATGAACGTGATTGATGGGTAAGAAGTCGAATGTAACGTCTAAACTGCCTGTAGTTGAGAAGCATAAAAAGCCTTCAAAGAGGAAGTCTACAGATCAATCCACCCCAGTCGTGCCAAAAGAACAGGCGTAAGTGAATACCACTCTTGTACCAATTTTTCTACTGCAAATTAACTCGAACTGTATTCCTATAATCACTATCAACACCCTAAACCAAATTTATTACGTATATTGTATTCACGACAAATGATTATTCAAACTCACATGCTTAATTACAAACGAATTGGGGTAGAGTAGAATGTCAGACTGAGGACCGGCTGCCACTCCCGCCCTAAGGCAAAGTACCCCCTCCTTTTCCCCTGCCTACCGTACCTGCTGAATACGGTAACCACCTGGCCTACCGTACCCTTTGACCTATAGTAACCACCTGGCTAACAGTCCTAGCGTACCCCAAGACAGTGAACCGAGAGAGATAATTACCCCCCCCCCCATTGAGAGGGAGAGAGGGAGCCCCCGACAGATGGCTAAAGTGACACCCTCGGCAGGGGCAGGGGAGGGGAAAATATCCCCCCTAGGGGGAGGGAGTGATGGTTGGGGATCATTCTATCTCTCTCCCACGTGCGGTCGTTGGCTCTTGGGATACTGCGACTCTGTGGAAAGGTCCTAGTACGCTCCAGTCGTATTGATTACGCTGCGGGCGACAGCTGGGCTACAGTACCCCTGCCCCTCCTGTTTCATAATCAATGCCACATTCTAGTAACGTGTAAACTATATCTTTTGTTTTAAGTCAACCAATTTATAATATATGATTTATCTTGAACTTTTCGTTCAGAATGTATTCACACAGAAGTATGGTGAATGCATGCAGACGGTAGCACGTCTTCTGATGTTTCATGGCTGAATTTTAAAAAATTTCGAATGAATTTTTTGAAGGGCATACCCTATGGCAGCTCAACTGATATCCGTTCAAAAACTGTGCATGGGTGAGGATGAGCATACGGACCAGTAGTTCAGGAGATGGAAACGAAGCTATGAGCATGCCCGTTCGCTGGAAAAATGCAAATATATTCACTTTCTCTCGCGATAAACCGACTCCATATGGAGCAACTTCATCGGCTCCCAGTCTTCTCAATATTTCGCTTATGAAATCTGAATTGACAATAGACTTCCTGCCAAGGAAAGCAATATAATACCGCTGATAGAGTCTTCAAGAATGCTAATGAGCACAACGAGACTATCGCCAAAGCCATGGTTTTGAAGTGTCAATTCTTCGCCGGTGGCAGTAAGTGGGCGTGCTGAATGAATCAAAATTATGAACTCACGAATCAGGTATTTATCTCACCACCAAGCGGATAATCGAACTCCAAGTGCCTTGAGAGCCTTCCTTCCGTTGTAAATCCTTCACTGACCAGATTGAATGCCTCCTGTAATATTTAAAGGTTGGATGCCTTCGCCAATGAAAAAACGCCACAAAAAAACTCACAATTCGAGTATTCATTCGAACTGTTGATACTTTATGGCCAAATCGGTCGTTTGCTAGGAATACGGTAGCACAGCCAGTTGGCTTCTTATCGCACAATTCTTGATAGTCCGATCCTCTCTGATCTTTAGACTGCACAAATACTCCTAAAAAAAAATAGAATTTTTGTCCCTATGGAATAGACACTGACCCCTTAGCTTGCCATCTGCTAGTACTTTGCAGGGCGGCAGCCTCACTCCTGATATCTGAACATGTTTTTTTCTTACTTTGACATGCAATACGTTTCGAGATCAAATCGTTCAGAATCTCGTTCATTGGTACCTCTTCATATCGAGCACGAAGCAAATTCCCGAAATGCACCCGATGTCCAGGCGCAGTCACGTGCGTGGCGGTGTTGATGATATTGTCAATCTGTTCCTGAATCTCCTGAAATTGCAAAATCTGCACATTCATTTTCCTCCTAAAAAAATTTCACCGGAATTGAATTTCACTGAATTTCTAGTGAAGTGATTGCTCTAATCCCTTCTCTTGTCGACACTCACCGAATTTACTTGTCGACCATTCGGAACGTGGGGCAGTGGCTGGTTCGCACCGTTTGGCGGGGCTTGGTTATTTGCCGGGTTCGCCTGCGATTACCCATCATTCACTCGTTCGCAAGCCGATTCACTCACCGGCTGCGCATCATCTCCAACAACTCCTCCTATCGCCCCTTGCAGCTGGTTTGCAATCATACCCTGCAATTGCCCAATATTCCTTCGACACCGATGATCCACTCACCAGCAGATTCGCCGGACCCGCTCCGATTCCGAGCGCAATTCCGAGTGCGACTGCTTGCGGCAGAACGCCGTTCACGAGAGCGCCCTGCGGCACTTCTGCTGCTCCACGCTGCTGCTGCTGCTGACGAAGCGGCTCCCTTGGCTGCTGTGATTTTATCGATTATTTGGGGTGATCGAACGGCGAACTTACCCGATTGACGCCGGCCAAGGGCGATCTGTCATGATCCCCCGGATCCTGAGAAATCGAGTATTTACGGGAGCTATTCGATTTTTTCCCCGGAACATTCCTCAAAAGAAGCAGCAGTGTTGATGGTGAGATCAAAGATCAAAAATCGACTTTTTCAGATATTTCTTGTGCAAGAACTTAACTGACAGCAAGCTACACTAGTGAACATTCCGCAAAAAGCAACAACAATTATAATTAAATGATAGATCAAAGATCATAAGTTGCAATTCTCTGGCCCCATTGCGCTGCTGATTCGGGTCGAGATCGTGATAAATGCGTTTCAATATGAGTCACGAATCGTCCTTGACCGCGCCGCACATGCAATGCTCTCCTCAATGCACACACTCTCCCACCAGTCAGAGAGATGAGGGAGCACACGACGTGAGGATAGGCATACCTCATGGTCGGCTATCATTCGCATTACATACCCGATTATCGACTGCGCCGCCGCCTCCGCCCTCCTCTTCACGCCCGCCTACCCGCTCAGCACGCTGAACACGAATTTATTCATATTTTCAAATACAATTTTTGAATACGGAACTTCTTCTTTTTTTTATCAGGCAACAATGCTTGCAGATGGGGTTGAGAAGAATAGCAGGTTTTTTTGCGAGAAAAAGTTGGACAAAAAATCAGAAAAGTGAATGGATGCTCTCTCTTCGAAAGCGAATATTACCTGCTGCTGATCGTGCACCCTCTGACCCTGCAAATAAATGATGGGTCGATCGAATATGTCGCAAAATTGTTCGAATTCATGCTGTAATTAGGGTTAAAAGGCTCACCATCCGATTCACATCAGCGGCCACTTCCGCTAGTCGTTCTCCTATCGCAACTTGTCCTGCCAACAGCACATCCTGCACAACTGGACATTAGCCAAAATCCCCTCCTTCTGTTTGACCAGCGCACACAAAGAAATGTGCACATCAAAGAGCAACATTCATGAACGATTGTTGACTTGTTCCACTAGGATAAAAAGATAATGTAATGTTCAAGGTCGAACCAATATTTGTCCGATTGGCTGATCTTGTCGCGCATCCTGAGAGGCATTAATTAGCTTGGAGAGATCAAACATCATCCGATGATTTATTCTGGTCACTGCACAGAATTCTACAAAGATCAAAGATCATAAATTTGGTTCGGTAGGTCGTGCAGAACCATTATCTTGAGCAGTACATCTTATGAATTATCGCAGTACTACCAAGCCTTTCGAATGAAGTGTTCAGGCCCAAATTAACAACAAACACGAGCAAAGATCAAAGACCAGTATTTTTCAATATTATAATTGGAATAAATTCCAAAAAATTGCGATGAGAGCTGCGATCACTCACTCTTTGTCGTTCGCGCCGCTGATCTTCCTCCTGTTGCCAATCGAAGAACTGTTGTAGGGCAAAGTTCTGAACATGCAGCCAATTACGCTCGCCCAGCGTTTCTCTGTGGGGTACTAGGTCGGATGAGAACCGACTGGATGAGAATCAACCGACGAAAAAAGTTTTTCTCCGTTTGTGGTGTTTAGAACACCCTGGCAAAATACTACGACGCTCAAACAAATTGTTGGTTCTCATCCGACCTATCCGATCATCCGATCATCGATCATTCATCCGATCATCCGACCCTGTGGTTGAACGTTTCCGAAATATATTTTACAATTTTCTCTCGTCAACTTTGATCGACTTAATTAGGCATGGACGAATTCTTTTCTCACACGACTCAGGCCACTCGAACTCACGCGATTTCCGTTCGGCTCGATTTCTTCATTGAAAAGCTCGAATTCTCCGTCCTGACAAATGTACGTTATCGCACTCGCTGGTCCGACGGCGAGATTCACACGCTCGCCACTTACCGCATTTGGTCGCCGTTGTTGAGGTTGACCAGCCTGTTGCTGCTGTTGGTGCTGTTGCTGTTGCTGCAAATAAACGCTATGCTGCTGCACCGGCTGCAAGGCCCTTCTCGCTCCTCGTTCAGACAATAGCTCGAAATATGAGTAATCGTCTCGTCATTACTCGTTCTCTCTCACTGGGCAAAGTGAGGCGCGTGATGGGACACGATTGCCCGTATTTCCAACTCTTTCTTATCGATCACCCCCCCCCCCGCTTACCAATTGGGCCCTCTGCTGCTCGCGTGCCGCTGCAAGCGCTTCGGGGTCCGCCGCCACATTATCATCCTGCAAAGACACATTCATTGACCCTGCTCAGCCTCTGCGCTGCATTGAAAAATAATCCAGCTCGTGCCGCTCCTCATTCCCCCCCCCCACTATCTTTCGCTTTTCCTGCCGACGAGAGGCTCGAAATTATGTTTTAAAAAACTTTGCAAAGTTTTTGGTAAATGGAGAAAATATTTCAAAAATCATAAAGATCAAAGATCAAACAAGTGCTCGCCTCTTCATCTCCCTCTTCCCTCTCGGTCCTGGGCCTTTCTTCGTTCTGCAATACATCATTTGCCTCTTCGAGTATTGCGAGATAGAAAAGACGACGAGCTCGTATGGGATCCACTCCGGTCTCGCAACTTACGTCGTTGCCGCCGATGTTGGCCTGGTCCGCAGGAGCGTCGTGCTGCAAATAAATAAATGCAGCTGCTGCTCCGCGGGACACTCTCCGCTTACCTGCGGGCCTCCGACGAGCACATGGCCGCCCAAGTTCACGACGACTTCTTGGCCGTCGGGCTCCCGAGCGGTACTGAGCGCTTCCTGCACAATTAATAATTTAGAATTGTCCGTTTGGTCTACGCCATTAGAGCCAATCAAGTACGCAAGTAGGAGCACCGTATTTCAGAAATGCTGTAGGGTTTTTGGGGCTACTTTGTCGACGAATGGGCTGACAGGACGGGGAGAAAGGTTGCAGGCAACTCGGGTACACTCACGTTGGAAGCTGCCGCGTCAGCGCCTCCGCCAGCATTCTGAAAAAGAAGGGTCATCACTCGGAAGGGGGGAGGGGTAATCGCAGCCCTGTGAAGCCATGTTCGCATTGTGTGAATAATCATCGTCGTATATCACAATTTGATTCTTTGTATAATACCGTTGCAACGGCTGGAGCAGGCCGCAGTCAACACCGAACATCTCTGTTTTTGGTCCAGATAACAACCGCTCCGAATATGGAGGGGGTGAAGAATGAGAATGGTAGAGAGCGAATACTCTGCGAGATAAGGCTGGGCCAAAAAAACAGAAAAGTGCCCAATGTTGATTGTCTCTTCATTTCGCCCGTTCTCTCATCGTGTGCCACGGATGAGGAGACTCATCTCCCTCCCCTCCCCTCCTTTTGCTCCGTCCCCTTTCACTCACCTGATTGGCATTTGCTGCAGCCGCAGCAGCAGCTCTTGCTTCTGCTGCGGCTCGCGCTTCCGCTGCCGCTCGCGCTTCCGCTGCGGCTCGCGCTTCCGCTGCGGCTCGCGCTTCCTCAGCCGCTGCTGCAGCTGCGCGGACCTTCAGCTGCAGTCTTGTATTTTCATGAGGCGGTCCCTGCAAGTAATGTGGCGTGTGATTGGCGGTGTGGTGTGGGGTGCGGACACGGTAGGCGCCGTCTCTCCTCGTTCCGCACGCACACTCGGTATGTGCAGCCAAAACCCCTCTGGCTGCCCATCGCGCATTTCAGAGAATTTGTGCACCCGTTTAGAGCTCGAAATAATCATCTCTTCGTTTCCAACAATCTCTCTCCGGTCAGAGCAGCGAGGCAGTCAATTCAGAGGCATACAATACAGTGAACAAGCGATTGCCCGCATTTCCATCTCACGTGTGTTTTTTTTACAATATTTTCAAAATCAGCGCCAGCAATCGGCTGTCTGATCATTGCTTTCGAAAGCGCTCGAGCCGGAAATGATGAGAGAACGGCGCTCGCCCACTACGAGTGTACGCGATGCGAGTGTCGTGGACCTATCCGCAACAGAACAACGAATTGTTAGCAGTCAATTGCAACTCACGTCGGCAGCACGGCTGCACGGCAGCGAGTGGAGAAGGAGCAGTCCGGCTAGCCAGTGGCGACGTGAGAGCTGAGAACAGCAATTGAACATGGCAGACAGGGAGGGGAGGGAGCGAGAGCGTTTATTATTCGATGATTGTGAGCTTAGAGGTTGACATGTGTAAAGAAAATTAGCAGTTCAGATGACGAGTAGGAGTTAGGGACTCACACGAGTGAGTTGAAGCAAGGGAAGAAGCGAGAACAGCGCTACCAGAAGCTGAAATTAAGAAAAAAATTTGATCTTTGATCTTGATCATTAAATAAAGGTCTCATTAATTGCTCATTAATCTCTAAATAAATCAAGGAAATTCAATAGCCATATTATCAATCCAATTGTGGCTCGATTAACAATTGCTGACCACGTATATTGAAGTGTTTATTTTAAACCAAAGCTCAAGAGGGGAAAGGGCAGAGATCAAAGCTCAAGAGGGGAAAGGGCAGAGATCAAAGATCAAGAGGGGAAAGAGCAGAGATCAAAGATCAAGAGGACCCACCTCCAGCAGCGGATTCTTTTCATTCTGATCGACTTTCAGCGAGCCATAAAGTGCATTCGGATCCGCGCTACCATCGTTCCTTTAATTGATGGTTTTTTTTATATTTTTTTGAAAATCAGGGGTCGACATATTCACAGATTTTTCTTTGAAGAATAACATACGCCAGTCTCGCATGTGCCAGTGTCGCATGTGAGGGGGTGTCGCATGTGCCAGCGTCGTATGTGAGGGTGCCAGCGTCGTATGTGAGGGTGCCAGCGTCGTATGTGAGGGTGCCAGCGTCGCATGTGAGGGTGCCAGCGTCGCATGTGAGGGTGCCAGCGTCGCATGTGAGGGTGCCAGCGTCGCATGTGAGGGTGCCAGCGTCGCATGTGAGGGTGCCAGCGTCGCATGTGAGGGTGCCAGCGTCGCATGTGAGGGTGCCAGCGTCGCATGTGAGGGTGCCAGCGTCGCACGTCGCGACCTTAATCGATTATTTAATCAAATTTTTTAAATAAAATAATCGCATTCTCATCGGATCGCTGAGGCCAGCCCCCCCCTCCCCCTGCAGTGATCAATCGAAGAATACTGTATTGAGCTTAGACTACAAAATATATTGAGTACGGCTGTGATTATTGATCTTTATTCGTTAAGACCCTGCGGAATCCGGAGGGTCTTAACGTTCCCTGAAGTGAATTATCTATTTAACTCTTTCCAATGAAGTACCACAGTATCCCGGTTAACCTGCTCTCATCGTACAAGACCAAATTGAAATTTTGCGGGTTCAATATTAATATCGTATTCAACAAAGGCCGCTCTGGTGGGAAATCAATACCAATGTTGGTCAGACTCACCGGGTGATCTGCCCACGGAATGAGAGCGAACAGCGAGAAGAGTACAAGTATCTGCAAAATAATTTGGCATCAACAATTTGAACTTTTATTAGCATCAGGAATATTTTGATTGAAGCTGCGCATTTTCGGTACACCCTATTCATCTGCCGCAATACTCCACTCCACCGATAGCTGTAATCTACCGTATCTCGCCCACTTTGAACTTATGCCAGATTATTGATTTGCTTGGTATAAATGATTGCAAGATCTCTTCAATAGTTAATTTCATGCTCTCGTCAATCTCTCGCTAGTCACAAAAATTATCGATGTCAAACTCGCCGGGAAAGGACAGGGCCTGTGGGGGGGGGGGGGATCTTCATTTTTCCTATCTTTATCCTCATCCGTCGGTGGTATTGAAGTGAGCGGTGATGTGTACGCGTCAGTCTAATGATGGGCGACGCAAGAAGGGCACAGCGAGGGAAAGAGAGAAACAGAAGAAGCACTTGCTAGATATCCGGACCCGGCAAGTCGCCGAAGAGTCAGAATCGCACTTTT
Organism: Pristionchus exspectatus; assembly: GCA_911812115.1. Lineage (NCBI taxonomy): Eukaryota > Metazoa > Nematoda > Chromadorea > Rhabditida > Neodiplogasteridae > Pristionchus > Pristionchus exspectatus. The sequence continues at coordinate 18,129,159 of OU461584.1, read as the reverse complement.
GAGCACGGTAGTGCTACGGATGATTCGAATTGCTGATAGCAAAAATGGATAGAGTTATATATATAGTGCGCATGTAAAATTGATACAAATGCGGTGAATTCGTCATCAACGGTGACTGCTACAACAAGGATGATCAAAGATAAATATACCGAAGATCATTGGCTAAATCCAAACAACGATGACAGGAGAGCAATGATCGAAGATCAAAAACAGCCCGCCATTTTCTCCTATTTTCCGCTATCTATACCCCAGAATATCTTGTTAGAAGGAGTAGGAAGAAACAGCGAGAAACAGCAACAGCGAGAGACACATCAAAGATTAAAGATTAAAGACCTAAGACCTAGGATCGTGGAAGTTAAGGTGGCAACGAAAAAAATGTGCGGAAAGAACATACACATTGTTCATTTTGCCTGTTCTAATCCTCATCCGTTGGTGGTATTGGAGTGAGCGGTGTAGTTGGCACGTCAGTTCACAAAGAAGGGTGAGGGGAAAGAGGGGGGGGGGGGGAGCTAATTACTGCATTGCCTAGTAGATGGCCAACGAGCCGGAGCCGCATTTTAGAATCTGCATCAAAGATCAAAGATCAAAGACCAAAGATCAACTCGAAGAAGAAAGACAGGGGCCGGTCAGCGCAACGAAAGAACGTGCGGAATGGACAAACGCATTCTTAATTTTGCCTCTTCTAATCTTCATCCGTCGGTGGTATTGGAGTGAGCGGTGTAGTTGGCACGTCAGTTCATAAAGAAGGGTGAGGGGAAAGAGGGGGGAGCTAATTACTGCATTGCCTAGTAGATGGCCAACGAGCCGGAGCCGCATTTTAGAATCTGCATCAAAGATCAAAGATCAAAGACCAAAGATCAACTCGAAGAAGAAAGACAGGGGCCGGTCAGCGCAACGAAAGAACGTGCGGAATGGACAAACGCATTCTTAATTTTGCCTCTTCTAATCTTCATCCGTCGGTGGTATTGGAGTGAGCGGTGTAGTTGGCACGTCAGTTCACAAAGAAGGGTGAGGGGAAAGAGGGGGGGGGGAGCTAATTACTGCATTGCCTAGTAGATGGCCAACGAGCCGGAGCCGTATTTTAGAATCTGCATCAAAGATCAAAGATCAAAGACCAAAGATCAACTCGAAGAAGAAAGACAGGGGCCGGTCAGCGCAACGAAAGAACGTGCGGAATGGACAAACGCATTCTTAATTTTGCCTCTTCTAATCTTCATCCGTCGGTGGTATTGGAGTGAGCGGTGTAGTTGGCACGTCAGTTCACAAAGAAGGGTGAGGGGAAAGAGGGGGGGGGAGCTAATTACTGCATTGCCTAGTAGATGGCCAACGAGCCGGAGCCGTATTTTAGAATCTGCATCAAAGATCAAAGATCAAAGACCAAAGATCAACTCGAAGAAGAAAGACAGGGGCCGGTCAGCGCAACGAAAGAACGTGCGGAATGGACAAACGCATTCTTAATTTTGCCTCTTCTAATCTTCATCCGTCGGTGGTATTGGAGTGAGCGGTGTAGTTGGCACGTCAGTTCACAAAGAAGGGTGAGGGGAAAGAGGGGGGGAGCTAATTACTGCATTGCCTAGTAGATGGCCAACGAGCCGGAGCCGTATTTTAGAATCTGCATCAAAGATCAAAGATCAAAGACCAAAGATCAACTCGAAGAAGAAAGACAGGGGGCGGTCAGCGCAACGAAAGAACGTGCGGAATGGACAAACGCATTCTTAATTTTGCCTCTTCTAATCTTCATCCGTCGGTGGTATTGGAGTGAGCGGTGTAGTTGGCACGTCAGTTCACAAAGAAGGGTGAGGGGAAAGAGGGGGGGAGCTAATTACTGCATTGCCTAGTAGATGGCCAACGAGCCGGAGCCGTATTTTAGAATCTGCATCAAAGATCAAAGATCAAAGACCAAAGATCAACTCGAAGAAGAAAGACAGGGGCCGGTCAGCGCAACGAAAGAACGTGCGGAATGGACAAACGCATTCTTAATTTTGCCTCTTCTAATCTTCATCCGTCGGTGGTATTGGAGTGAGCGGTGTAGTTGGCACGTCAGTTCACAAAGAAGGGTGAGGGGAAAGAGGGGGGGAGCTAATTACTGCATTGCCTAGTAGATGGCCAACGAGCCGGAGCCGTATTTTAGAATCTGCATCAAAGATCAAAGATCAAAGACCAAAGATCAACTCGAAGAAGAAAGACAGGGGCCGGTCAGCGCAACGAAAGAACGTGCGGAATGGACAAACGCATTCTTAATTTTGCCTCTTCTAATCTTCATCCGTCGGTGGTATTGGAGTGAGCGGTGTAGTGAACGCGTCAGTCTAGGGGCGAGACAAGGAAAATGGGCTGAATGAGGGAAGAGGGGAACCGCAGACGTATTTGCCTGGTATCTGGGGCCGGGAAGGTCTCTATGAGCCGGAACCACAGTTCAGGTGTTGGTCTTGCAATAAATGATTCGTTTTTGGCGCGATATTTGCGCAGCGAACAGGACAACTGCGTGGAAGAGCGGGGAGCGTGCCCAACGGTAGAAATCAACAGTAATCCCAGGGTACATTACGTGTTAGTTATCGAATCCCAGCGATCACATTTCATTGGTATCACAATAGCAACGATAAATTCTCACCATGTTTGCTTCACAATCAGCTGCATCCAATGGGAGCAATCGACCGAGAGTGAGAGAGGAAGAGAGGAGAAATACACAACGGAACCGTCATTTCGATCGTGCGACGACCTTTTATACCCCTCAGTCGGGTGATGCAAATCGGAGTAATTAGTGAAATTAAAATGTAAAAGCAAAGATTAATGAGTTCGCAATTTAGGGTGAAACATAACAGATAATTGTCGTTCGCGCATTGGCTCTCTAGTAGAGATTGGCAAGACAGAACTCTCTCCTCATAGTGTGCTACCTAAGGATGACTTCGCACGAAATAACTCCTTATTTTGCATACTCTCTCGCCTCTCTGACCGACGAGATAGTATGCAAAATTAAGAGACCATTTCTTGCCAAGCCATCTCTAGGGCTAACTCACCTCTGTGGGACTCTGATGGGTAATATAGTGTCCGATTCAGCGGCCGTGTATTGACAAACCATGGTGTTTGTTGTTTGTCATTATTGTTAGCGCAATCATGTTAGCTCTTCAGGGGCCCCATGGACATCATTCGCAGATAGAACGACCACCGGCGCGAGATACGTAAATGGCGTGGAGGCAGGGAGGGGGAGGAGAAAGGGAAATGTTTCGAATCTCGGAAATGTTTCATCCGGTCTACATTTCAGGATATTAGGATAGAAAGAACCAGCTTGAGAAATCCATTTTTTATACGCTAAACATTCGAGTCTCTTACCTCAATAGCGCTCTATTCTCGCTCATGTAATGAGCATTGAAATAGATAACCGTAAGGCTGCCTCCCTTACTTGTCCATTGATCAACACAACGAACTTGTCTGACAGGCACTGAAGAATGAATAAAAAAGTAGCTGGGAGGCTCGATGTTCAACTGACGCAGCAAAAATGATGTGCTGCCTATAAAAATTATAATATTATTCAATAATATGGATTCACGGCTTTTTGTTGGACACGTTTGCTCAGTAAATAAGCAGACAATACCTCACTTGGACTTAGCAATGCTAGCATACAACATTTTCTGCAGATGAATCCATTCTCAAGTGATCCCACCAAATGCAAGAGAGCATTGTGAGCAGAGGAGAGAGAGTGATCGGAATGAAGGGGCGGAGCCAAAACAGGCACATATATATCGACGAGCCTTCACATCGGAAGGCTCGCTTTCCGATCGCGTTCGAAAGATCAGCTTCTACAGTCTTCTCGGAAGCCTTTGATCGGAAATCCCTCTGGCCGAACCCTGTGGCCATTGTTTGGAATGCTGCGCAATCAAGAGAATAAAACTAACAGGAGCCTGAAATATGGAACAATTTTAAGAGAAGAAAAAATAAAGCATACAGCGAAACAATGCGAAAATATTGGGAAATATGGTAAGTTAATAAGGATGAAATAAAAATTTGCATTTGACCATTTCTGCTGAGAAAAATTCACTACGAGCTGAGAAAAAATCTTGACTCTTTTTGAATCTTCAGTCTCTCAGATTACGATACCCTCTGTCCGGTTGAGTTACTGTTTTGACTCACCCGTATCAGAGGGTGAAAAATTAACTCACCCAAGAGTCGTTTTCGCTGTCCTGTGTGCAGGTGGAAGTGGCGCATAATATTGAATTTGACTTTTCTGTGACTAATACATTAATACATACCTTCCTTCAATTGTTGACCTCGCTCAATTTATTTATTGACATTCCCCTTCCTCCGAATCAACTTTTCAAATTATTTTAAATTTTTAAATCTGCTGCTGAATAATTGCATGAAATTAACAGCTTCCAAGTGCAAAATTTCCACATGAAAGTCAAATGAATACGATCGTTCGAAAGTGAACATTCAACGTCCGTGATTATAAGCTTGCTTGATAGTTTTCATAGATCAAAAGTCACTAGATCGGTGAGTCTATGAAAGAACATGCATGTAGGGAAGGAATTGTGTGTTCCGGTCGATTTCACTTACTGAATGGGAGCACCTTTCGAGGGACCTTTGGCTTGATGATCTCTGAAGATAGTAAGGAATTGTCTGCTTCTCTCCCTTTCACGTGCTCTCTCGCACTCTGTGACCGGCTAGAGTGCTTTCTGAGTGAAGAGAATGAGGTATTGAATCGAATCGCTAGTGGGGCCGCCTTTACTATTTTCTTCATCCCATCTTCTTCGTAATTTTTCGTCTCTTTTGCAGTAAACAGTGAAATTATTAGCGAACTATGAGTTCCGATCTATGAACAACTTGCTAATTCAATTATTTTCACTAGGCATTGCTGACTTTTTCGCATTTATCCTGGACAACCTTGTTGGGTGCTCAAGGTTATTCTTATTTTATATGTGGTTGTCGAAAGTCGGAGTCTGCTTTTTCCTCTTCGTCTCAACCTGTAAAGCCACTCCGAATGCCTCAACGAAATTGATCGAACGCCTTCTCGATGGATACAATGCGCAAGCGTCACCGTATGTAGGACGAATAAGTGGGTTTCACTTTATCAGAATTGACATTGGCATTTTTGTTTCAGAAAATCGGAAAAATGCGCAGTCACAAACAGTATCGATTCGCCTCGCACGAGCTGTCATAACCAGTGTGGTAAGTTGACCATGATCACTTCATTAATTTTATTTTTAGTTTATTTTTTTTTAATATTTACAGGATGAACGCGACATGTCCGTCAGAATTCTCGTCACAGTCAACTATGTGAGGATCAATATTTATTAGTTATAACTTTATTTTTCCAAAAGTCGAAGGGTATCGAGTTCAATCCCCGCCGAGGCAAACAAAGCCTCCTCCAGGGGTCGGTAAATTGGTAGTAAATTAATTACGAAAGAGACCCTAGAAGTACTAGTCAGCAAGGGATCACGAAGGCCTGGCCGTACCTGTCCTTCCCTGTGTACACCAGGCGTGGTTGTCTCATGACAATTTTAAAATCGCCTTGATTGTAGAAGCAACTTTGCAATTTCTTAATTTTTCGTAGCATATTTTTACTAATGGTTACAAACAAACAGAAATAATTTTTAGAAATGGATCGACCCTCGTCTCTCTTGGGATCCCACAAAGGAAGACGACATCACTCAGATATCGCTGAAATCGGATGCAATTTGGCTGCCGGACATCTATCCGTGCGAAAGGTTAGTGTGTACAGTTTAGAATGAACCAAAACAATGGACCAAAATAATCATGCGATACCTTAGCAAAAACAGAACAGTTTATTGATCTAATTGTTCCAGCATCAAAATCAATCCCGTCTTCAAGGACTTGCCCGCAATTGGAGTTCTGGTATGCTTCAGTCGTTGTTGAAATTCACGTGTTCGCATTATTTAATAATTATTTTGCGTAGTGTTTTTAATATATTAATTTTCACAGATTCGATACGACGGAACGGTTCGAATGGACGCCCAGCAAGTGATCCAGTACATCTGTCAGATGGATGCAAGTATTGCACGCACTTATCAAATTACAGTATCACGTTTTTGGCTCATCCTTCTCTCGCAGAGTAATAGTAGTAAAGCGATTTCACAGTCGCAAGACGACGCTGGTAAGGCCAGCTGACTAGCACCCTTCCTATCATGCCTATTTCCTACCCCATTCGCGTGCAGAGCAGCCGTAGCCCGGGCCAAAAAAAACCTTGCCTTGTTTCTTGTTACTTGCAATATTTTTAAAATTACTTCTAGAACCCTCCATTTTTCGTCTGACATTTTCTGTTGTTATTGCGACTTTTTGTATGAGTATGCATTTTTCAGTTCGATGCCTTTCCCTTCGACAAGCAGCGCTGTTCGATTTGCTTCGCCCATGATGGCCCGGATGGCGTCGCATTTGATGTCATTCCGGGTCCGATAGAACTCAAGGTAGGAATATTGGTAAAAAATGCAGTGAATTGTTTCCCAACTGAGCCCACACCGAGTCTGCTCACTAGTTTTCAGAATACGAATTGTGATATGTTTCAGAAACAATTCATGTTTAAATTTTGTCTGTGCAAATGATGTGTTGAGAACAAACATTATCGTGCGTTTCAAATGCTCAGTAAACTTAATATGCTGGTTAGCGTATTGATTGTCTGGGAGAGAGAGGAAGGGAAGAGGTAGGGGGGAGGAGAGCAGGTAGATCACTCGCCTCCTCCCGGCCTCTTCCTAACTCCGCCCATCGAACGATAGTCAAAGGTCAACTACGAGTGGAACGGAAAATAATCTCACGATATTTTGATTTCATATTGAAAGAAAATTGCAGAGCATCAGTGAATGGGATGTCGCGAGCAATCTGACCAGTGGAGAGGAGAGAACGGAGCAGGATGGAATGCACTCACATCGGGTTAGTTCGATCAGAGGATATGAGTTCGCTCCGCACAACAATGTGATGCTAGAATCGAGGGGGAAGGATAGAGAAAGCGTGAATGTCGAACCAGAAATCCACACTTATTGCGTGGATTCATTCTTGCTCGCTTTTTACCTGTATTGCGATTATGCGTGACTTCCAGCGAGTGCTGCGTAGTTACAAAAAAAACTACAAATGAAAAACAATTGCAGGTGCTTTTCCACTTCTCGCTCACTCGTCGATCGTTCTTCTGGATTTTTCTCATCATCATTCCCACTTTTCTCTTCTGCTTAGTCGCTCTCGTTGGAGTATTCTTCTACGAGGGACACGATGCAGTGCAAACGGCGGTTCGTATTTCATCCCTAATCATCATATTTTAAATTAATCAAGGGTCACATTACCTAGGTTTGAACACCACGCGATTTTTGAAGAGTTCTTGAGCCCCTCCTGTGTTCTTGCAGAGGCTGTGTTTGAAAACAGAGGATAGAATCATAGAAAGCTATTCATAGAAAGAATTAGGCAATTTTTCAAATTCATGCATTATTCTTATGTTAGAGTGGAAAGTTTCTCTGCATTTAGTTTCCCCTGGAAACTAAATGAAGAGGTGTGATAATTGCCATTCCTACTTTTGCTGCTACATGGGGTACGCTTTGTACTTATTTATGTCGCTGATTTTTCTGGTCGAGCGAAATCATTATTCAAAAGATACCTATCAACCACCGGTGCGTGATGGACCTTTTGAAATAGGATTTAAATTAGCAGAAAGAATCTAAGTTTGGCTAGCGGAATCCATTAGTCCATTAGTCTCTGCAAAGATTGCAATCAACTAGACTCTATTCCACTAAAATGATTTCGCGCAGTCGCTCACCCTTTGAAAGTTCGACATTTCAAGCAGAGATTGTATCCGAAAATCCAAACGATTCTTTTGCTTGATTTCAAGCAATGGTCGCGCAAGTTAAAATCACTAACACGAAAAAAATTACTAACTCAGCTGAGATACATAAGAATTAATACGAGAATACTTCGAGGCTTCGATCGGACTGACTACGATGACCTCGCTCATGCTCGTTGTCATCATTCTCTCGGATGCACTGGACAAGTCAAACAATCTACCGGAACTGGGTATTTTTTCGGGCAGGAAAATCAATAATCATCTAAAAAGAATTAAAAACTTACTGAAAATTAAGAGAAAACAATATTTTTCAATTGAGATTCACTCATCTGAGATAAGAGTTCAAGCAATGTATCTAGATGTTCAAAACGGCTGCAAAACTCTTATTAGTGTTCGAAATACGGGTAATCGTCTCTTCATTTCACGCGCTCTCTCGCCTCTCTGTCCGGTGAGATAGTGTGAAGAATGAAGAGACGATTACCCGTATTTCGAACTCTACTAAATATGGCCCCCTCACGCAGGTTGGCTGGTCTTCGTTGAAATTGTCGTTGTGTGCATCTCAGTCATCATCGTTCTTCTTCTGGATGCAGCGAGATCCTTGGCGTTGAGATTCGAGAGCGAGGCCAAAGGTTATTTATTATTATTTCATTATTATTTATGGCCAAAATGTTAAAAGTATTGGTGATTGGCTGTTTGTGATATTGTGAAAATGAAAGCTAGACTCGAAAGTATACTGAATGTATAAGAATTTCAGGAAGTTGCCCTTCACTGCTCCGTTTTCTCACAGCGAAAAGACTTTATCGAACGATGCGATTCACACTGTTTATGCTGTCAATCACGGCACTTGTTCTCAATATTTTCCTAACTTAATGTGATCCACGAGAACGATAAATCTGTTTTTTTCTCTATGATATCCTCGGACTCGATAAGCACGCACAATTCATTCATTATTTATGAACCAATTGAAACGGACGCGAATGATTCGTAAAATATTTTCGAAATAACAAGTAAAATTAATCGAGACAGTAAGCGTAATCCGACGATAAGATACAGGTGAACGAATAACGATTTTGATGATGAATGTCATGGATGGGTGTGGGGTTGCAAATTTCAATGAGTGCTAAGAATTGAAGCATGTTAGGATGGTGAAGCAGCAAGAGGAGTCATTATTTATGTGCGATCATAATAATCGTGAATGCGATCGGATAGGCGAGGGGAAGAGCGCGAAGGACGAGCTGGATGTGGGGATGAACGGTGTAGAAGAATTGGATGATGTCTGAAAGGAGAAACGCGTTTTTTTCACTGTCAATGAAATTAAAATAGATAAGAAAGATCTGTTAAATAATAAAAAATCTCACTTGGAATGCGAACGACAATAGCGGCGATTAGTGCTAGGGCAATCTCCGGTTTATCCTTCAGGTTCGAGGGGTTCTCTGAGGAAATCATTCTGTATTGGCTACTCACTCATTTGCCAAAATCATTTGCGTGAATAATACGAGCATAATTCCATTCCAATATGCAAATTTAGGTTGACAGAACGGTCTCACTCTTGTAAACGACGACGAGCAAAGGCACAGCGAGACATTCCGCAATAGACGCGACAACCATCAGGTCCTGAAACGGGTTTTCTGAACAAAGCAATCTACACTGACAGAAAATAATCGTATCAAGTCGTACTGAAAACTTGAAATATAAAATGTTTGTGACTATCGAAATAGGAATGAATTTCAGAATTGTTTCACACTATGATAACGAATGGCAGTTCGATTACGATTTGGTGGAAAAATCAAAACTTAGCCCCATTGCTTGCCTTTATCTATCTGGAGTGAATATTGGCTGTCGCTTAGCAAACCCAACTTTATTTTCTTCCCGCTAACAAGCGAATGTAACTCTTACCCAAGCCCATCCGATGTGCGCTCGCGAGACGCAGACCGATTCCTTCTCCTGGACGGCACTTGCGATCGTTGCTGCCTGTAATTTTCAAGGTAAAGGTAAAGATAAAGGTGCATCCACGTCAAGCGATTTTGCAGTCGTAACACAACGCTAGGTGTTACCCACTGGCAAGGCCAGCTGATTTTCAAGAGTTCTATCATATTTTCGGCGAGTTATACATCGAGTGCTTTTCAAACTAAAAATAAATAAGGCAAAATGGCAACTGACGGCAGCGATGATAAGAAGCGCGAGGAAGGTGACCGTACTGTACTTGCCTACATCCTTCTTTTCCCGTTGAAAGACAAAGTAGTGAATGGCCCACTGTAATCGCCTTGATTCGTTTGCTGTTCTCCTACGTTATGTTCACTTCTACAAACAATGGTTCATGCAAAAAAAAAAAAATGAATTTCATCTTACCATGTAAGCAATAATCAGAACGATGTGCACGTACTGCATGAGCATCACGAGGAAGTTGCAGAAGGACTGAAAATTCGCAATTTATTGTCTTACCATTTCGAACTAGAGCTCGAAAAATGGTATTGCCGTCTTTTCATTTCTCACTCTCTCTCTCTCGTCGACCGAGCCGGCGAGAGAGTGTGCAAAATGAAGAGACGGTATCATAGCTCTATTCCACACGCTCTCTTGCCGGTCAGACGGTCAGATTGAGTCTCGGGCAGTTCTCTGTTTTGAGGCCATGTCTTTTCTCGCAGAATATTCTATCCTTGTCATTCTCATACCCTGCTCCCCTGGCATTCAGAGCGGTCGTAGAACTGGCCAAAATCTCAAAGTACCTCAGCCGTATGCAGTTGCTCGTAGATGAAGAGGAATTCATACACGAAGACGGCGAATTGGGCGAAAGCTTCGATCGAGAAGAGCGCTGCGAACCACTGAAATATCGCAGTGATTACGAAAATACGAGACATCTTGAAATACCGGACACCAATTAAACCGAAATACTAAGGGGTTTTTTTCGAAATATCATCTCTGATTCAGGTTTATTTGAGCTCTATTCAACTCCGCACCCTCTTGTATCCATAGAAGAATGATGAAAGAATGCCACCGGCGATGTATACACAGATACGAATAAAGGAGATGAGCAGCAGAAGTTTCTGAACGGATCCTGCAAATTTATTTTCACTTGATCACGCTCTGTATACGTTACACCTTGCTTTGTCCCCGTACGAGCCAGGATGACTCAAAAAATGATAAAGAAAAGTCAACTGTTTCTTCTTTTCCCCTATCTCCGCTCTCGCGTCTTCCGTTCGTTGATTAATGACCTTACTGCGAGGATTAGTGCTGGCTAATTTCACGCGACAACTGCCAATTGCAGGGGATTTGTGGTGTAGTACAGCTGACGAAATGAGCGAAGGATCTGTCGAATCTACAGGAATTTTCCAATTTTTTGATGAGGGTCCCACGAACCACGCAGAGTGAGAAATGAGAGGGTGCTCTACTCATTCTGCACGCTTTCTAGCTCGTTGCCTGCATTTCAGGGACACTTTGCACGAAGCCAACTGCTCCTATCTCAGTTCAAACGAAAAATGGTCACTTGTGAATTTCGAAATAACAGTGATCCAGCATCCCACATTGAGACCTCAGTTAGCCAGATATTTGTGGTGCTTCTCTTTTACGTGGGATCGCGTAATAGGATAGCGCAGAAATTGTTTGTATTCTTGGTAACATTGGTTCGCCGAATTAATGAGGTACCGGAGACTGTCTCCTCTGTCGAAGACTCCTTCGGCACGAGTGCCCATCCAGAATCAGTGTCGTTGAGATACATCTGAAGGGAAGCAAAGATCAAAGATCAGAGAGAGCAGAGAGGCAAATCAACCAGATTCTACGAGCATGTAGCGTATAGCTGATCCGATACGAGATACGGGAGATTGGATCAGAGAGAGAGAGAAGAGATGGGAGAAGGAAAGGGCTTCCCCTATGTCGCAATGCTAGAGTCCCTCTGGTCCTGCAATTCTCAGCCCACTATCCGGGATCTGGCGCTAATAAATTATCAATAAACTGATTGAGGACTATTCCGATTGAAAAAATAGATAGGGATAAATTCCGGCAATGCGTTTATATTTCTAAAGATAGGCATTATTTAGATAGACATTTAGATATGTATCACTTATTGTTAGACTTCAAATATGCTTGATAAAACAGAACCGAAAGCAACATACAGGGTAAGAAGAGATGTAAAAATGAATGGGACTCTGAAATGAGCAGAAAGGGAAGCACTTTGAAAGGAAGAAAGAACGTAACGGGGGAATGTTTTCGGGTGGACTGCTGATGAATCAACAGATGGAAGACAGAAGAAAGAGAAATGTGAGAGAAGTGAGGGGATGAGGGATGAGTGGAATGGAAGTAGAGGAAGAGAGCGATACTGTAGTCGTTGCAACGAAGGAGGACATGGGCACTTTCTCAACAGACTACATCTTGAACACGCTTTATGCTTAGAAATGGTTACGAAATCTCAAAATTGGATATTATATTTCACTCGAGATAGAAGAAATCCCTAAATGATAGATACTGGATCGATCTTCTGTTCCATTTCTCCCTTCTTCCAATCGTTCTCGTGTTTTCTCGTAGCAAAGTAGTACACAACGGGGAAGAACAGGGGCAGAGCGGCACAGACGATAGAACGATCGTATGAGAAAGGGCGAATGCCTGAAATAAAGAGAACAATATTACTGTGAATGGAGATGTGAAAGGAATCGATCCTTCTGTTGCCATAGTAGTCCTTGTTTCACTAGAAAATCAAAAATCTTTGTTCGGAAAATGCTGACATACCGAGGATTCTGTTGGCGGGAAGATGTACAGCAACAGCGACGATGAGAAGGAGACGATGGAGCGAGGCTGTTTCTGGAATAGGCTGGGCTTTTTTTACAATTGTTCCAGCACAAAATTTTGCAAAGGCACATTTAGTGACGCCTTGAAACATAATTAAATTGCCGCATTTACTTGATCGCCTCGCTCGAAATATGAGCCGACGTCTCTTCTTTCGCGCACTCTCTCGTCCGCTCAAGTGACGAAAGAGTGATGAGATGGCGACTCATTTTCGGCTTTACTCGATGAGGAAGAATGTATGCTTACTCTTCAGATCCACGCAGCAGAATGATCCCAGAAGAAGCAGGAAGTTGACGATTTCAGTGTATTCGGACATGAGCTTCACATTCTGAGAAAATGCGGTTGTAATTTTGCAGCTTTTCTTTTCGAAAACACAATCTGCAGCTTACTCTGGAGAACGTGTAGAACTGATCCATTCTGTTGTAAAATCCCAGAAGTTCGAAGATGGGATAGGCGACCTGAAAATAGCATCAATCCTGCCGTAATTATTGAATGAGTGCTGTTTTTTTTCTTTTTTTTCAGATATATTCTTGGTAAGATGAAGAAAGGAGAATAAACTGACGCAGACGATAGTGAGAACGACAACGGCGAATCGAACGATGATCAGACGATATTTCTCGCTTGATTCGAGAATTGTGTGAACGATGAAGGGCTGAAGCAGACTATTCCTCCCTATCAATTGCATTCCCCCCCCCCTTCATTCAGACCTGTTGTTGGCTAGGGTAAGATAGATCCCATTTGATTTAACCACTGACCAGATACCAGAACGGGAGAATAATGCAGAGGTAGGTAGCGATCCACCCAAGAGCAGCCAGGGATGGGACCTAGGATAAATTAATGCTGCTCCCGATTTATCCAATCATATTTTTATCACATAAATCAATGATGTAATAAATGAGTTTCAGCGAATTACTTACTCTAACTTCCCTTGGGAAACTGTCGGGATATACAAGGAAAATGCCGATGAAACATCCGAACAGCCCATTGATGGATTCGAGGGCAAAGAGGGAACTGAAGAACTGCAAGACAACTGTTAACTGCAATCTTGAATCTGAATTGAACCTCAAAATGAGTTCGAATATGGGCGTTTCTGTCGGTGAACCTTACACACGAAAGTTGAGAAATGACAACGATCGCTGTAGTCGCCAACAGATATCCATCTGAATTTTGATAGATCATAAAATTAGGAAGACTAAAAATCGATAATCATTTATCTACCCACCGTATTCCATTGTGTAGTCTTCTCGAGCAATGCAAGCGAGAAGAATGAATACACTGTGTGATATCTTCCCTCCTTATCTCTTCTTCAATCTATTCTGGCCGATCTGACTGTTACAACAAGCTGACAATGAATGCAGAAAACGTCGAGCTTCAAAGGCAAAGATATTTCGATAATTATTGATGGCAATAAACGTGTGAGATACCAATATGAATTAAGTCAAATTGTATGCAACATGTGTGCTGTTTCGCCACTCTCAGCTTTCCTTGAGGCAAGAAAGGGATGGAAGTAAAAGGGAGAAGAGGCAGAAACAAGAGGGAAGGAAAGGAAGGCAATTCGAATGTCTTGGACAGGAGACTTTTTTAAGAGGATGGCTCTTGATGTGTCATCATGTTCAGATGGGAAAATGGAGCGAGGTGAGAAAGTATCTAAAGGGGGAGTGTTGACAGTTAGTGAAACCAGCTTGTTGAAAGGAAAATCTCAGCCAGTGGCAAAGTACTTTCATTGCATCGATCAATGCAATTCGGATGTATGCTTTGAATTTATTAATTTTAATAATGTTATATTTATATTATGAGGAAACAGGTAAAGAAAGGGACATGAATGAAATGTGATTAGATCTCGAGGTACAACAATGACGGACATTTATGATAGTTTAGGTGAAATCTACATTGTATGCAGATACTCTACAGGAGTGTCAAATCCATCTCTATTTCTTCCTTTTTCTCCACTTCTTTCTCATGTTTTCTAGTAGTAGTACACAGCGGGGGAAGAACAGAGGCATGGCGTGTCAGGCACTAGTGGTCAGGGGCTTGTTCTAGTCGGCTTGATCCCTGATCTAAATGCTCATTGTAAATCACACGCTTTATAAATACTCGCGATTCTCCATTGCAGTAACTCGCGAAAGTTTGAAAAATCCATTGAAGAAATCTAGAATTGCTTATCTTTTCTCAGCATATCTTCTTCTCTTAGAGGAGCCAGATCCCCTCATTCTCTCGTTTGATGCTTCCACTTCTTGTTTTCTTACGCTTTTGATGTCTGATTCGAACCACCATTTCAGGCTATCCAATGGACATGAATGCCACGGGAGAGACCCTCGCGTGGATAGGACGAGTCACTGCGGTTACTCATTCAAAAACAGTGGACGCTGTGACTCAATCGACAGTGGAAAGGGATAATATCTTGACAGGTCTGAACGCCTATCGGTCATGACCAAATGTAGCCTTGACTGCGACTGCTCCACTTGATCCACCTCGAGGACGTCGTGGATCAATTCTTCGTCGCTGTCGTTGCCGCCATTGTAGTTCGCATTCCGAGTAAGTTTTTTTTTTCTATCTAGGAATTTTCTCCAAAGAGTACTGCTTGGAAATTTAGAATTCAAATTGTAATTCATGCTGATCTATTTTAAATAAGCGTTATTTGCAGACTTCATCACGCTCGTGTCGCTTCAAATGGCCTTCACTCTCCCTTTGATTGTTCAAATTCTCCTGCGAGCAATCCCGATCGCCTTCCCCGTTGTGTTCTATTACAAACTGAGAAGGGACGATTGGCACGAGCATTTTGTAGATAGAGCTTAGACTGACGCACCTTTCCAATGTATGCAGATGAAATAAAAAAGAGATATTTTTCTACTTGTTCTCTCGGATTCTCTGCATGATAAATGTTCTGACCGGGTCAAACGAGAGTATTTATCCTGTTGTTGTTGAATATTTATGTATTCCAATTGAAAAAATATAAGCATACGATAGTCGTGTGAAATCGTGTTTTTGAAAAAAAAATAAAAAAATATAAAAACAGTCTGCGCTCGCATATTAAGACTCAATTACGGTATTGAAAATCGTCAAACTTTGGCAACTCTCCGGTCTACTAGCCGGCTTTTCCTCGAGGCCTCGACTTTTGATTTACTTCATTTATCCCGGGTCTTTGCGTAATTTTTCGCGCTTTCTGGTATTGACCCTTCCCTGCGTTGAATGTCTTCGTTATCTATTCGTCCCTTTGAACCCGTTCGGCACCCATTGCGCGTGTGCTTCCTACATGCTGTTTTTTGGACGGTTTTCTTATGTGGTTTACCCTATTTGCGCACTCTTGTGCCCTTCTAAATCCGTACCCTCTTCCTTCTTTGCTTCTTTTCTGATGCGTGGTGTATACCACAGTTTCTGCAATTTTCTGGTTTGTTTTGATATCATTTCCTCACTATTTCTCAAGAATTTAATCATTTTTGTTGATCACGTTCGCTCACTTTATTCTTAAACGCTGCGTACTATCCTCTTGCAAGATTCCAAATCAAATCTCCCTTATGTTACTTTTTTGAATCAGTATTTTCCAATCTTTTTCTTTTGGGAGCTGCATATTTGTTATTAATTGCATGCATTTCATTTCCTCCTTCAGAGATCGTCTGAATGCTTTCTCAAATAGTTTAGCATCGCAATTACGTTTGGGCTTTCATTCATTGTGTCTTTTTGTCACTGTGATCCTCTTGGTTTTGCATTGCCGTAAACAAGATTCAGCCCGATATTTTTCGGCCATTTGTTTGCATATCTTCTCATCGCAAACACCAGCTTTTCTGGCCTGGCTTTCATCTTTGCCAGCCCAATCTTGAATCATCCTTCCTATTCTCTTTTGCATACATGTCTCTATATGTACAGAGATGAGGGGGGCTCCCGTAAGACCCCCTGGCAGTCTAGGCCACTGTGGCCGGCTCCCTGGCGAGGCTGGCCAGGAGTGGCCAGCTCCTTGGCCAGAGGGTATGGATAACGTCTGCACTCTCTCAGATGTGTAGGGGGCTCCTGATAGGAGGCATGAAGGGGAGCATCCAAGTAACTGTCGATCCACAAAGAGGAAAATAGTTAACTGATCAAATGTCAGCCAGTTGCCGATGTGTTTCTCTTTCTTATCTCGCACTGTTTCGTGCATTTGCGTATCTGATTTTTTTTTCGTACTCTATATCGCAACTGTGGTTACAATTTGAATATCATTATACCTAACTATTTTGACCTTTCCCTATCCATCCCTCTAGACACATAGATGTTTGAAATGCATAATTATGCCTATGTATTGTATCAACAGTAATATTATATCCACAGTTGCGATATAGTACGAAAAAAAAAATCAGATACGCAAATGCACGAAACAGTGCGAGATAAGAAAGAGAAACACATCGGCAACTGGCTGACATTTGATCAGTTAACTATTTTCCTCTTTGTGGATCGACAGTTACTTGGATGCTCCTCTTCATGCCTCCTATCAGGAGCCCCCTACACACCTGAGAGAGTGCAGACGTTATCCATACCCTCTCTGGTTTCTCGTGACCAGTTGCTA
The DNA here is from genome assembly GCA_911812115.1 of Pristionchus exspectatus. NCBI lineage: Eukaryota > Metazoa > Nematoda > Chromadorea > Rhabditida > Neodiplogasteridae > Pristionchus > Pristionchus exspectatus. The sequence goes on along the minus strand of OU461584.1, from coordinate 18,112,078 downwards.
ACCAGTTGGTGACCAGTTGCTGGCGGATACGCGAGCAACTGGTCAGGGTACTGGTCAGCAACTGGTCAACCACTGGTCAGCAACTGGTTGGGGGATAGGCCACGCCCACTTTCAAATCAGAGGGATGCTGAGGGATATAGAGGGATATTGATTGATACCGTATGAGTGAACCTCATACTGTAACTGACCCATACATGGAACATCCATGTACAGTAGTCACATTCAAAAGGTTTTCCCTTGTGGGATAGCAGTAGACAGCATCCACTTTCGGGAGCCGTCTGGATCATCAGACTCTGATCTGAATAGGGGCGAAAAATAGGCCCGTATAGGCAAGGCGCATGCTAGTCACGACGGGTAAGTAAAAAACCTCTCAACCAGTTGCTGATTAGTTGCTAGCAACTGGTCAGCAGCCAACTGGTCAGCAACTGGTCAGACCACTTGTTAGCAACTGGTTGGCGCAGACTCCGCCCACCCCAACTGGTCAGCAACTGGTCACGAGAAACAAGAGCTCTGGCCAAGGAGCTGGCCAGCCTCGCCAGGGAGCCGGCCACAGTGGCCTAGACTGCCAGGGGGTCTTACGGGAGCCCCCTCATCTCTGTACATATAGAGACATGTCTTTTGCATCCATCCTATACATGTTTAAATTACATTATTGCTCTGATATCACTGATTAATTAATCAATGTTTATAGTATCCCGGATGGCTGTTCACTCCGAGACCATCAACTGTTGTCCGTCTACGGCAAGAATGGGCAGGACGACTTGGACGAGTGAGAGGGATCAACATGAAGGAGGACAACGACGGAATGTAAAGGTGAATATAACTTATCGTTCGATAGCATACGAATACGGAACCGTTAACACTTTATTACTTTATCTGTTTTCCCAGAAATTAATTTCCTCCTCATTTACTCTGCCCCCATTTCTTGCAACCCTATATGTAGTGTGACTCTGACAATGCGAAGCGCACATGCCAGACATGTCGGATTATTTTTTTTGGTGATATTTGTTTATTCGCAAGAGGGCGTAGATGGTGCGAAGCGGCTGACCTCGATGCGGTCCGACAGAGGATCGTCAAGCCTGCCAACGATATCAACGCCAAGGAATTCAAAAGCTAAGTAAAAATTGAGAATCCGTGCACCACCCAGTGGGTGGGTGCGGATTCCGTGAGCCCGGGCACCACCCAGTGGGTGGGTTCGGGCTCACAAAAATAGGGAATCCGTGCACCACCCAGTGGGTGGGTGCGGATTCCCTGAGCCCGGGCACCACCCAGTGGGTGGGTTCGGGCTCACAAAAAAAGGGAATCCGTGCACCACCCAGTGGGTGGGTGCGGATTCCCTGAGCCCGGGCACCACCCAGTGGGTGGGTTCGGGCTCACTAAAATAGGGAATTCGTGCACCACCCAGTGGGTGGGTGCGGATTCCCTGAGCCCGGGCACCACCCAGTGGGTGGGTTCGGGCTCACAAAAAAAAAGGGAATCCGTGCACCACCCAGTGGGTGGGTGCGGATTCCCTGAGCCCGGGCACCACCCAGTGGGTGGGTTCGGGCTCACAAAAAAGGGAATCCGTGCACCACCCAGTGGGTGGGTGCGGATTCCCTGTTCTGAGCCGGGGCACCACCCAGTGGGTGGGTTCGGGTTTCAGAGCCTGAAAAAGTAACCCATACCTCTCTTTCGAGAGGTATTGGTTACTTTTCAGAATCAGTGCGACTTCGGCTGCTGGATGGATAAGGGATAGCAGGGCGAAATTCGTCAACTACACCTGAAGCAAAGTTTCATCGGTGAGTCAATCAAGTACCTAAGTAACTGGTTAATGAGGAAAAACAATAGTGATATTCGATATCTGTGTGTGAGGGGCTTAAATAAAGACGAATATACGATTTATTAAGTCCAATCCCTCGGAAATGTGGAAATGGGGGTATTGTCAAGCATTTTATTGTCAAGGGGATCAAAACATTCATTTCCTATGTGCATCAAAACATTCAACTTCGCAGTCGGATGACTGCCTCCACTTGGACACATACTCTAGCGGAGCGAATCCACATTGCTTCAAGAGGTACGGTAGATTACGGTAGAGAGGCTGCAAGTCGGACATAGCGGGCCACTGATCTAAAAAGGGTTGGGCCTAACGCGAATGTGACAGTGTTCCTTCTTCGCCAAGAAATAGTCTTCTGGTTGGGGTTTGACAAGGAACTAAAGATAAAAACAGAGTCAAGGGTGTGTTCAGGGAGTTCTATTTAGCTATGTAATTATGTTTGCGCTATTTTTCTATGATTTTTCTATGATCCTTCTCGATGGAACTAGGACCGGTGCGCGACTGTGAACAGTCTATACTTTCATGCATTGGCCAATGTTTTAAATACACAACCCGGCGTCGCGCGAAGCACTCGCAGAAGACTATCACAACCCGGCGACACCTAGCCAGCGTATCTGGCAATTATAGTACAAATGAGAAAAATCATTGATTGATACTCAATTGGCAATGAAAATGTATGCCCTGGGTTCTCTTCTTGATGGCTTTTGATTGACTTTTAAATCCTTATATTGTATGTGAAACTATTTCAATTGCAGGTGCGACGGATTCGACGGATACGACGGATACGACGGAATCGACGGATACGACGGATTCGACGGATACGACGGATTCGACGGATACGACGGAATCGACGGACTCGGAGGCGGGTGGGTGGGAGGGCCTCCGAGAAGACGACGGAATCGACGGATACGAGGTACGGTAAGGGGAGAAATAGTACAATAGATTAGAATCGATTACTGAAATTATAGTACAATCGATTACTGAAATTATAGTACAAATGAGAAAAATCATTGATTGATACTCAATTGGCAATGAAAATGTATGCCCTGGGTTCTCTTCTTGATGGCTTTTGATTGACTTTTAAATCCTTATATTGTATGTGAAACTATTTCAATTGCAGGTGCGACGGATTCGACGGATACGACGGATACGACGGAATCGACGGATACGATGGAATCGACGGATACGACGGAATCGACGGATACGACGGAATCGACGGAATCGACGGATACGACGGAATCGACGGATACGACGGAATCGACGGATACGACGGAATCGACGGATACGACGGAATCGACGGATACGACGGAATCGACGGAATCGACGGACTCGGAGGCGGGTGGGTGGGAGGGCCTCCGAGAAGACGACGGAATCGACGGATACGGGGTACGGTAAGGGGAGAATTAGTACAATAGATTAGAATCGATTACTGAAATTATAGTACAATCGATTGCTGAAATTATAGTACAAATGAGAAAAATCATTGATTGATACTCAATTGGCAATGAAAATGTATGCCCTGGGTTCTCTTCTTGATGGTTTTTGATTGACTTTTAAATCCTTATATTGTATGTGAAACTATTTCAATTGCAGGTGCGACGGATTCGACGGATACGACGGAATCGACGGAATCGACGGATACGACGGAATCGACGGAATCGACGGATACGACGGAATCGACGGATACGACGGATACGACGGAATCGACGGATACGACGGAATCGACGGATACGACGGAATCGACGGATTCGACGGATACGACGGATACGACGGAATCGACGGATACGACGGAATCGACGGATACGACGGATACGACGGAATCGACGGATACGACGGAATCGACGGATACGACGGAATCGACGGAATCGACGGAATCGACGGACACGACGGATACGACGGAATCGACGGATACGACGGAATCGACGGATACGACGGAATCGACGGATACGACGGATACGACGGAATCGACGGATACGACGGAATCGACGGATACGACGGAATCGACGGATACGACGGAATCGACGGAATCGACGGAATCGACGGAATCGACGGACACGACGGATACGACGGAATCGACGGATACGACGGAATCGACGGATACGACGGATACGACGGAATCGACGGATACGACGGAATCGACGGATACGACGGAATCGACGGATACGACGGAATCGACGGAATCGACGGACACGACGGATACGACGGAATCGACGGATACGACGGATACGACGGATACGACGGAATCGACGGAATCGACGGATTCGACGGAATCGACGGAATCGACGGACACGACGGATACGACGGAATCGACGGATACGACGGAATCGACGGATACGACGGATACGACGGAATCGACGGATACGACGGAATCGACGGATACGACGGAATCGACGGATACGACGGAATCGACGGATACGACGGAATCGACGGAATCGACGGAATCGACGGACACGACGGATACGACGGAATCGACGGATACGACGGAATCGACGGATACGACGGAATCGACGGATACGACGGATACGACGGAATCGACGGTTACGACGGAATCGACGGATACGACGGAATCGACGGAATCGACGGATTCGACGGATACGACGGAATCGACGGATACGACGGAATCGACGGATACGACGGAATCGACGGAATCGACGGAATCGACGGAATCGACGGACTCGGAGGCGGGTGGGTGGGAGGGCCTCCGAGAAGACGACGGAATCGACGGATACGAGGTACGGTAAGGGGAGAATTAGTACAATAGATTAGAATCGATTACTGAAATTATAGTACAATCGATTGCTGAAATTATAGTACAAATGAGAAAAATCATTGATTGATACTCAATTGGCAATGAAAATGTATGCCCTGGGTTCTCTTCTTGATGGCTTTTGATTGACTTTTAAATCCTTATATTGTATGTGAAACTATTTCAATTGCAGGTGCGACGGATTCGACGGATACGACGGAATCGACGGAATCGACGGAATCGATGGAATCGACGGATACGACGGAATCGACGGATACGACGGAATCGACGGATACGACGGAATCGACGGATACGACGGAATCGACGGATACGACGGATACGACGGAATCGACGGATACGACGGAATCGACGGATACGACGGAATCGACGGATTCGACAGATTCGACGGATACGACGGAATCGACGGATACGACGGAATCGACGGATACGACGGAATCGACGGATACGACGGAATCGACGGATACGACGGATACGACGGAATCGACGGAATCGACGGACTCGGAGGCGGGTGGGTGGGAGGGCCTCCGAGAAGACGACGGAATCGACGGATACGAGGTACGGTAAGGGGAGAATTAGTACAATAGATTAGAATCGATTACTGAAATTATAGTACAATCGATTGCTGAAATTATAGTACAAATGAGAAAAATCATTTATTGATACTCAATTGGCAATGAAAATGTATGCCCTGGGTTCTCTTCTTGATGGCTTTTGATTGACTTTTAAATCCTTATATTGTATGTGAAACTATTTCAATTGCAGGTGCGACGGATACGACGGATACGACGGAATCGACGGATACGACGGAATCGACGGAATCGACGGAATCGACGGACACGACGGATACGACGGAATCGACGGATACGACGGAATCGACGGATACGACGGAATCGACGGATACGACGGATACGACGGAATCGACGGATACGACGGAATCGACGGATACGACGGAATCGACGGATACGACGGAATCGACGGATTCGACGGATTCGACGGATTCGACGGATTCGACGGATACGACGGAATCGACGGATACGACGGAATCGACGGATACGACGGAATCGACGGAATCGACGGAATCGACGGAATCGACGGATACGACGGAATCGACGGAATCGACGGACTCGGAGGCGGGTGGGTGGGAGGGCCTCCGAGAAGACGACGGAATCGACGGATACGAGGTACGGTAAGGGGAGAATTAGTACAATAGATTAGAATCGATTACTGAAATTATAGTACAATCGATTGCTGAAATTATAGTACAAATGAGAAAAATCATTGATTGATACTCAATTGGCAATGAAAATGTATGCCCTGGGTTCTCTTCTTGATGGCTTTTGATTGACTTTTAAATCCTTATATTGTATGTGAAACTATTTCAATTGCAGGTGCGACGGATTCGACGGATACGACGGAATCGACGGAATCGACGGAATCGATGGAATCGACGGATACGACGGAATCGACGGATACGACGGAATCGACGGAATCGACGGATACGACGGAATCGACGGAATCGACGGATTCGACGGATTCGACGGATACGACGGAATCGACGGAATCGACGGATACGACGGAATCGACGGAATCGACGGAATCGACGGACTCGGAGGCGGGTGGGTGGGAGGGCCTCCGAGAAGACGACGGAATCGACGGATACGAGGTACGGTAAGGGGAGAATTAGTACAATAGATTAGAATCGATTACTGAAATTATAGTACAATCGATTGCTGAAATTATAGTACAAATGAGAAAAATCATTGATTGATACTCAATTGGCAATGAAAATGTATGCCCTGGGTTCTCTTCTTGATGGCTTTTGATTGACTTTTAAATCCTTATATTGTATGTGAAACTATTTCAATTGCAGGTGCGACGGATTCGACGGATACGACGGAATCGACGGAATCGACGGAATCGATGGAATCGACGGATACGACGGAATCGACGGATACGACGGAATCGACGGAATCGACGGATACGACGGAATCGACGGATACGACGGAATCGACGGATACGACGGATACGACGGATACGACGGAATCGACGGATACGACGGAATCGACGGATACGACGGAATCGACGGAATCGACGGATACGACGGAATCGACGGATACGACGGAATCGACGGATACGACGGATACGACGGATACGACGGAATCGACGGATACGACGGAATCGACGGATACGACGGAATCGACGGATTCGACGGATACGACGGATACGACGGAATCGACGGATACGACGGAATCGACGGATACGACGGAATCGACGGAATCGACGGACTCGGAGGCGGGTGGGTGGGAGGGCCTCCGAGAAGACGACGGAATCGACGGATACGAGGTACGGTAAGGGGAGAATTAGTACAATAGATTAGAATCGATTACTGAAATTATAGTACAATCGATTGCTGAAATTATAGTACAAATGAGAAAAATCATTTATTGATACTCAATTGGCAATGAAAATGTATGCCCTGGGTTCTCTTCTTGATGGCTTTTGATTGACTTTTAAATCCTTATATTGTATGTGAAACTATTTCAATTGCAGGTGCGACGGATACGACGGATACGACGGAATCGACGGATACGACGGAATCGACGGATACGACGGATACGACGGAATCGACGGATACGACGGAATCGACGGATACGACGGATACGACGGAATCGACGGATACGACGGAATCGACGGATACGACGGAATCGACGGATACGACGGAATCGACGGAATCGACGGATACGACGGATGCGGCGGAATCGACGGATACGACGGAATCGACGGATACGACGGATTCGACGGATACGACGGAATCGACGGATACGACGGAATCGACGGATACGACGGGATCGACGGACTCGGAGGCGGGTGGGTGGGAGGGCCTCCGAGAAGACGACGGAATCGACGGATACGAGGTACGGTAAGGGGAGAAATAGTACAATAGATTAGAATCGATTACTGAAATTATAGTACAATCGATTACTGAAATTATAGTACAAATGAGAAAAATCATTGATTGATACTCAATTGGCAATGAAAATGTATGCCCTGGGTTCTCTTCTTGTTGGCTTTTGATTGACTTTTAAATCGTTATATTGTATGTGAAACTATTCCAATTGCATGTGCGACGGATTCGACGGATACGACGGATACGACGGAATCGACGGATACGACGGAATCGACGGAATCGACGGACTCGGAGGCGGGTGGGTGGGAGGGCCTCCGAGAAGACGACGGAATCGACGGATACGAGGTACGGTAAGGGGAGAATTAGTACAATAGATTAGAATCGATTACTGAAATTATAGTACAATCGATTGCTGAAATTATAGTACAAATGAGAAAAATCATTTATTGATACTCAATTGGCAATGAAAATGTATGCCCTGGGTTCTCTTCTTGATGGCTTTTGATTGACTTTTAAATCCTTATATTGTATGTGAAACTATTTCAATTGCAGGTGCGACGGATACGACGGATACGACGGAATCGACGGATACGACGGAATCGACGGATACGACGGATACGACGGAATCGACGGATACGACGGAATCGACGGATACGACGGATACGACGGAATCGACGGATACGACGGAATCGACGGATACGACGGAATCGACGGATACGACGGAATCGACGGAATCGACGGATACGACGGATGCGGCGGAATCGACGGATACGACGGAATCGACGGATACGACGGATTCGACGGATACGACGGAATCGACGGATACGACGGAATCGACGGATACGACGGGATCGACGGACTCGGAGGCGGGTGGGTGGGAGGGCCTCCGAGAAGACGACGGAATCGACGGATACGAGGTACGGTAAGGGGAGAAATAGTACAATAGATTAGAATCGATTACTGAAATTATAGTACAATCGATTACTGAAATTATAGTACAAATGAGAAAAATCATTGATTGATACTCAATTGGCAATGAAAATGTATGCCCTGGGTTCTCTTCTTGTTGGCTTTTGATTGACTTTTAAATCGTTATATTGTATGTGAAACTATTCCAATTGCATGTGCGACGGATTCGACGGATACGACGGATACGACGGAATCGACGGATACGACGGGATCGACGGACTCGGAGGCGGGTGGGTGGGAGGGCCTCCGAGAAGACGACGGAATCGACGGATACGAGGTACGGTAAGGGGAGAAATAGTACAATTGATTAGAATCGATTACTGAAATTATAGTACAATCGATTACTGAAATTATAGTACAAATGAGAAAATCATTGATTGATACCCAATTGGCAATGAAAATGTATGCCCTGGGTTCTCTTCTTGATGGCTTTTGATTGACTTTTAAATCGTTATATTGTATGTGAAACTATTTCAATTGCATGTGCGACGGATTCGACGGATACGACGGATACGATGGATACGACGGAATCGACGGATACGACGGATACGACGGAATCGACGGATACGACGGAATCGACGGATACGACGGATACGACGGAATCGACGGATACGACGGAATCGACGGATACGAGGTACGGTAAGGGGAGAAATAGTACAATAGATTAGAATCGATTACTAAAATTATAGTACAATCAATTACTGAAATTATAGTACAAATGAGAAAATCATTGATTGATACCCAATTGGCAATGAAAATGTATGCCCTGGGTTCTCTTCTTGATGGCTTTTGATTGACTTTTAAATCCTTATATTGTATGTGAAACTATTTCAATTGCAGGTGCGACGGATTCGACGGATACGACGGAATCGACGGAATCGATGGAATCGACGGATACGACGGAATCGACGGATACGACGGAATCGACGGAATCGACGGATACGACGGAATCGACGGATACGACGGAATCGACGGATACGACGGATACGACGGATACGACGGAATCGACGGAATCGACGGAATCGACGGATACGACGGAATCGACGGATACGACGGAATCGACGGATACGACGGATACGACGGATACGACGGAATCGACGGATACGACGGAATCGACGGATACGACGGAATCGACGGATTCGACGGATACGACGGAATCGACGGATACGACGGAATCGACGGATACGACGGAATCGACGGAATCGACGGACTCGGAGGCGGGTGGGTGGGAGGGCCTCCGAGAAGACGACGGAATCGACGGATACGAGGTACGGTAAGGGGAGAATTAGTACAATAGATTAGAATCGATTACTGAAATTATAGTACAATCGATTGCTGAAATTATAGTACAAATGAGAAAAATCATTTATTGATACTCAATTGGCAATGAAAATGTATGCCCTGGGTTCTCTTCTTGATGGCTTTTGATTGACTTTTAAATCCTTATATTGTATGTGAAACTATTTCAATTGCAGGTGCGACGGATACGACGGATACGACGGAATCGACGGATACGACGGAATCGACGGATACGACGGATACGACGGAATCGACGGATACGACGGAATCGACGGATACGACGGAATCGACGGATACGACGGAATCGACGGAATCGACGGATACGACGGATGCGGCGGAATCGACGGATACGACGGAATCGACGGATACGACGGATTCGACGGATACGACGGAATCGACGGATACGACGGAATCGACGGATACGACGGGATCGACGGACTCGGAGGCGGGTGGGTGGGAGGGCCTCCGAGAAGACGACGGAATCGACGGATACGAGGTACGGTAAGGGGAGAAATAGTACAATAGATTAGAATCGATTACTGAAATTATAGTACAATCGATTACTGAAATTATAGTACAAATGAGAAAAATCATTGATTGATACTCAATTGGCAATGAAAATGTATGCCCTGGGTTCTCTTCTTGTTGGCTTTTGATTGACTTTTAAATCGTTATATTGTATGTGAAACTATTCCAATTGCATGTGCGACGGATTCGACGGATACGACGGATACGACGGAATCGACGGATACGACGGGATCGACGGACTCGGAGGCGGGTGGGTGGGAGGGCCTCCGAGAAGACGACGGAATCGACGGATACGAGGTACGGTAAGGGGAGAAATAGTACAATTGATTAGAATCGATTACTGAAATTATAGTACAATCGATTACTGAAATTATAGTACAAATGAGAAAATCATTGATTGATACCCAATTGGCAATGAAAATGTATGCCCTGGGTTCTCTTCTTGATGGCTTTTGATTGACTTTTAAATCGTTATATTGTATGTGAAACTATTTCAATTGCATGTGCGACGGATTCGACGGATACGACGGATACGATGGATACGACGGAATCGACGGATACGACGGATACGACGGAATCGACGGATACGACGGAATCGACGGATACGACGGAATCGACGGATACGAGGTACGGTAAGGGGAGAAATAGTACAATAGATTAGAATCGATTACTAAAATTATAGTACAATCAATTACTGAAATTATAGTACAAATGAGAAAATCATTGATTGATACCCAATTGGCAATGAAAATGTATGCCCTGGGTTCTCTTCTTGATGGCTTTTGATTGACTTTTAAATCCTTATATTGTATGTGAAACTATTTCAATTGCAGGTGCGACGGATTCGACGAATACGACGGAATCGACGGATACGACGGAATCGACGGAATCGACGGATACGACGGAATCGACGGATACGACGGACTCGGAGGCGGGTGGGTGGGAGGGCCTCCGAGAAGACGACGGAATCGACGGATACGAGGTACGGTAAGGGGAGAAATAGTACAATAGATTAGAATCGATTACTGAAATTATAGTACAAATGAGAAAAATCATTGATTGATACCCAATTGGCAATGAAAATGTATGCCCTGGGTTCTCTTCTTGATGGCTTTTGATTGACTTTTAAATCCTTATATTGTATGTGAAACTATTTCAATTGCAGGTGCGACGGATTCGACGGATACGACGGATACGACGGAATCGACGGTGTGCGAGAAATTCGGAACGTCGAAGCTGAGATCTCCGATCAAGGAAGGACTCACTGATGCTGACCAAGGAGTTAAAAAGCTAAGTGGGAAATAAATGGGAATCCGTGCACCAACCAGTGGTTGGGTGCGGATTCTCTGCGCTGAGCCCCGAACACCAACCAGTGGTTGGGTTCGGGCGCTCATTAAAATGGGAATCCGTGCACCAACCAGTGGTTGGGTGCGGATTCTCTGCGCTGAGCCCCGAACACCAACCAGTGGTTGGGTTCGGGCGCTCATTAAAATGGGAATCCGTGCACCAACCAGTGGTTGGGTGCGGATTCTCTGCGCTGAGCCCCGAACACCAACCAGTGGTTGGGTTCGGGCGCTCATTAAAATGGGAATCCGTGCACCAACCAATGGTTGGGTGCGGATTCTCTGCTCTGCGAGCCTGAAATAGTAACCAGTGCCTCTCTTACGAGAGGTATTGGTTACTATTTCAGAACCAGATCGACTTCGGTAGCTGGGCGGCACAACTAGTGGAAGCGAGACGAACCATGAAGAGAATCAGCCCGCCCATCTCACGCTCAAGGTATGTGGTGGAGTTACTTTAGATTACGGTAGAATGAATTAAGAAGGGATGCAGACTAATGCAGAGTCAATCTATGTTCGATATCGATTGATTGATGTGGGTTAAGCTGATAATTATTGAATGTTGGGTAGCAAATATCGCGGTATCGTAACAGTGGTTCACTGACCGGCAACGAGATTACAATTTGTTTCGCTCAGGATCCGACTTGGCCCTTCCTCGGGAAGTCTCGCCACGCACAGAACGTCTACGGTAGGATGTGAATTATTGATTTTACTCCCGTTTTTCTCTTTCGAGGAATTAGCAGAAGTCATAAAGTACAGTATCAAATATCGATTTTCCAGGTCTCCTGACTGATCGATTCCTCCATTGCGACGTCTTCGTACGTGAAATCGTTCCGAACGACGGAATTGATCTTTGATCTTTGGATCAAATTGTTCATGAGATGTAAATATCCTTCGTAACATATCTTTTGATAAACGAGCAGTATATATGATATTGTTTGATGAAGGATAGGAGAAAGGGAATATTTATCGTTGATCAAATTGGCATTATTGGTATGACGGTTTTTACACATTAATTTATGTGAGTTGTTGGTGTATACTTGAATAGTTTGGCACTTTATTACATTGTGTTGTTTCCCGTCTGCTCAATCTCGCGTCATCCAGCACTGGCAATAGAAGAAATGTAATATCCACCTTAGGCACCTTCACAAGAGTAGATAATTATCTCCCTTCAGGTTTTCCAGAACGATCGAAGAGTACTGAAAATAGAAATGCTAGAAGATACTGGAGACAACAGATGGAATAATCACGTTTTAAATTCTCAGTAGTATTTGGGAAAGTCGACTACCTTGAGTACAACTCTCCTTGGAAGCACCTCATGTTCACTTGCTCCAACCCCCCCTCCTTTTCGAAATTGAGCTTCTGTGACTTTTCATTCCTGATTCACTTCCTACTAGACTTTAGTGCACTCAGTAGACAATGTCACAGAGCTGAGAATCTCACAATTTTCTTTTACTTTTTATATATTTTTTTCTTTTCTGCGATTTCGATCCGACTGGGCATTACGATTTCATATTCTCCCATGATTAGCGAGAGTGATTGAAGAGAGGAGTCTCTTCTGTCTTCGTTGTTAACCTCAGTTCACTCCGACCTGAGCAGGATACACTCCTGCAGAGACTAGAATCAATCTCTCATCTGTTTGATAGGGCGCGAGATAGTGTGTGAATTTAAGAGAGTCAGAGTATCCTCAAGGCACAGAATACAACATCATTCGCGATTAGACAGAAACTTCCAGTGAATGATAGATCAGACGAAATCGAGATACCGCGAACGATCCAAAAAGGGCGAAACACTTTGGCACAGTGGGAAAATCGCCAATAAAATAGGAGGATTTTTCTATTGTTTATCCCTGGTATCGCGGCATTTCGAGTACGTTTCACAATGTAATGACCCCGAAGTAGGGAAGGCTGAATGTGGCTACGCTCTAGCCAAAATTACGCAGACGGCAACTTTTCGCTATCATCTTCATGATAAGATCATTCTCTCCCTCTTTCTCTCTTGTATGCGTGCATACCATCCTTCGCTTTTCCTCTTTTTGATCTCTGATTATCGCAGTAAATTCATCTGTCTCAATGCTTTGCGAGTTTTCCTCAGAATTCTGTTCAGAAAAATGACAAAATCCGCTGCTCCCTCGCTCAAAGGCAAGATTGCCCTCGTGACTGGTGCTTCGAGAGGCATCGGTAGAGGAATTGCGCTGCAACTGGGACAGGCTGGTCAGAATATCTACAGACAATAATCATTTATCTACTAATACAATACAATGGTTTTCCTCAAAATTTCAGTAGTTACACGTTTGCATAGGAAACAAGTGGAGCCAAGTGGATGATTCCATTGAACTCAATCACTTTTAAGTACCAATGAACTCCTGCAGGCGCAACGGTCTACATTACCGGCCGTCAGCCATCCGAATCCCTTCAGAGTACTGCCTACTATGGCAGTGCACTGCCGACGCTGAAGAAGACCAAGCAGGGTGAGAATTGTCTATGGAAATGATGACAAGCATCCTTATAGCTCGTGTCGTTCGATACCAACTTTTTTTATTTATTATTATTATTAGGCACCATTATTAATCGAAACATGAATTGAATTTGTTCCATACAGACATCGAAGACCGCGGCGGCAAGGCTGTTCTCGTCTACTGCGATCACTCTAATGCCGAGTCGATCAAGACCCTGTTTGAGAGGTACCCGTTCATCATCTTTAGTTTAACAATATATTCCATTGTAATTTTCATCTATCAGCAAAGAGAGGAGGGAGCACACCAAATGAGGCGAGTGATTCGGTAATGATTGATAAATATCCCGCAGAATCGACTCTGAGAACAACGGCCAGCTGGACATCCTCGTGAACAACGCATTTTCTGCAGTTAATGTACGATTATTTCACGAATATTATGCGATATACCGATATCCTGACGAATAATTGTAAATTATGAAGCAACCGTTAGAAAATATTTAATGGTTGTTTGCAAGGGTATTTTTCGTGGAATCAGTTTTGATTTTACACCGTCTTTTTTCTGAAACATATTTGCGCTTCATCCAGGACATAAATCACTCGGGCGGCAAGCCCTTCTACGAGCTCGATCCTTCAATCTGGGATGCAGTGAACAATGTCGGGCTGAGAAATCACTACTACTGCGCGGTCTACGCGTGTAGACTGATGACGAAGAGGTCAGTGGTCACTGTGTGAATTCAGGAGATTCTACGTGAAACCATGGCTTGAAAAATGTGTGAGAGGGAGAATAATCGGTTCGAAAATTTTCAATTTGAGAAAGTCGGGTCTCATCGTGAACATTTCTTCGATCGGCGGCCTCAGCTACGCATTCAACGTCGCGTATGGTTGCGGAAAGACTGCAGTAAGCGATTTATCTTACCCGAGATGTTTAGTAAATACATAGACTATCGTTCGAGTGCATTGCGGTAGGTCTCTTATTTTAAGAAAATAAATAAAAATATTTAAAAGATTATTATGTATGTCGTTTATTCAGCTCGACCGCATGGCTGCCGACATGTCCGAAGAGCTGAAGGAATCTGGTACGAATTGGAAAATATTTTTATTGTCGATTGTCTAGAACGCTTTTAGTGTCGATTGTACGTTGGAAAGCTGCTGAACTGATAAATTATCAGGTGTGACGATTCTCTCTCTTTGGCCGGCCGCAGTGAAGACCGAGTGCGCCAAGGAACTGATAGCTGCGGGAAAAGTGCAGGAGGTTGTCAAGGGACCGGTGGTGAGTAATCATTGACATTATAGAATCACAACTATTGTCTGCTACCCGTGGATAGATGGCACACTCATTCCAATTCTATGAAATCCGAGGCAACCTGTCTGGCTGGCGAGAGACAATGTGAAAGACGAAAAGATAGCTGTATTCGAGTAATTCGTTCACAGGAGATGATCGAGGAATCGCTGACCACAGGCGAGACTATTGAGTATGCAGGTCGGTGCATCGTTCACCTCGCTGCTGACCCCAAGGTTAGTTCGTTTCTAATCGTTTCATTATTTCACTGTCAACCAGGAAATCATCACTCAAGCTTGCTATCGCTCATTAATGAAGCGCTGATGAAACACATCCCGATTTCTCAAATTTTCCTTTTTATTTTCTCAAGTCTTGAAACATAGTAAAATCTCTTTTTTCAGAGAATATCTAATAATTTGCAGATAAGCAAGAAGGCGGGCAAGATTCTCTTCACGAGCGACGTCGCACGCCATTATGAATTCAAGGACGTCGATGGTTAGTTTTATCTATTCCCCATAGTGACCATTATTACTCCCTCAAAGTTTCTGTAACAACGACTCTCCCTATCGTGTTCACTATGCTTGGCTCATCATTCAGAACTGTTATTGTCTGGGCAAGATAAGAAATTCAAATAAATTACAGGTGCGACCCCTCAAGACATGCGCTCAGTCTCGCTCGCCCTTCGCTTCTTCGGATGGAAGAAAACTGCTGCACTCGTTCCATCCTGCTTGAGGATCCCTCTGGCTGGCATGCACTTTGTCAGCTACAAGTTCGAATAAACAGTTACTTACTATCCCTTTTCCGAACGAAGCGGCTCTTTCGGTTTGTGTATTCACCCGTTGCTTTATCTTATTGATAACGTTGTATCTCACTCATCGAACGTTACTTTACCATTTCTACGGCAAAATATGAATGGAAACCAGTTTTATTCCAATGTACAAGTATTGACAACTACAGTCATGAGGTAAGAAATATTTGTCAAACATTTACGGAATATCGACTTCCTAGGTGATAACTTTTGACTTTCGTTATCAACTAGAGCTCAAATCCTTCACCACAGCGTGAATTTGTACGCAGCAAAGTGCATGAACGGCAAAGGGATTCGCACCCATGCGGGAATCCACGCAGCGAGTCTTCTCCATCCGAGGAATCGAAGGGCGATTTTGAGCGAGCGAGAATCCATCGGGAGACGGTCTAAAGATGAAAATTGTTGATCCCGTTGATGCTTAGATGCCACAAATCGAGTAAACGGTTTGACAAAGAGAAGACATTCGTGTGTATCCAAAAATATGAAAACCCGACTTACCATCGACATCCTTGAATCCGTACTCCCGTGCGACGTCGCCCGTCATCAGCACCTTGCCCGTTTTGCGAGCGATCTAAAGCAGTTTTATCTTTGGATTCTACACCCTGCGTTTGTATGGCGTTTGTAGGTTTCTACTAAGAAAAGTCAAATTCCGATATTGATTCAAAAAATAACTTGCCTTTTTATCACTGGCCAATGCGACGACGCACTTGCCGGCGAACTCGGTCGACTCGCCCGTCACCAATGTCTCCGTTATTACGTCCTGTTAATTTCTATATTAAAGAAGGAGTCTCACGAATCGTGCGGGCGATTATGCAAAGTGAGGAATAAGAGTGCAAGCTCTCCTCGTTTTACATACTCTCTCGCTCGTTGCCGGATCTTCAGGGTCATTTGGCACACAGTCAAATGCTCATATCTCATTTCAAACGAAAAATCGTTGACTTGGTAGTTTCGAAAGTGTGATCGGGTAACAGTGACCCACCATCCCTCATTGAGAACTCGGTTAGCCAGATATTCGTGTTACGCCTCCTTTAACTATTCTTTCTTTCACAGTCTTCATCTTCTCAAAGTTCCGCATGTCAATAGTGAGATACTGGTATGTATCATCGATAGTTCTGCTGCGGATGCAAAAATTAATAATAATAATACTCACAGCGGGTCCCTTGAACGCCTCTGCCGTCTTGCCTGATGTGATGAATACCTGTTATCTTAATTATTGAGGATCCAATGAAGTGTGGGCTTCCAGATAAAAGTGAACTTTTTCATGCAAACCTTCGAAGCCTCGGTTTTCACGGCGGCCGGCCAGAGGGAAACGACAGAGACGCCTGAAATTTTTTTTATCTTTATTGATTTTTGATCTTTGCCGATCTATTTCTTCGATGTATGGAGTCTGTGAATCAATGAATCGCCCACCAGTTCCCTTCAGCTCTTCGGCCATGTCAGCAGCCATACGATCGAGCTGAATCGTTTCATATTTTTTCGTTTTTTTTTTCATTTTTCAACCGCAATTTTGTGCATTGAATGTACAATGTAAGCTAACCGCAGCTTTTCCGCATCCGTAGGCGACGTTGATCGCGTACGTCAGTCCACCGAGTGAGGAAACATTCACTACCAGACCGGATTTGCTGCAAAGACAATTCATTCTTGCTGATCATCACATTGTAATCGATTGAATGTCACTGTAGAAAATCAGTCCCCAAATCAGACAGATTGATCTTTGAAGGATCATGATAATTGAGAAAAACTTGCCGCTCAGTCATCATCTTGCAAGCGTAAACAGCACAGTAGTAGTGATTTCTCAGCCCGACATTGTTCACTGCATCCCAGATGGAAGGATCGAGTTGGTAGAAGGGCTTGCCGCCAGTGTTGTTCAGCTCCTGTAACAATAAAGTTGGTCTCTATTTGTAAGAAGGAGTCATCAAATCGGTAGAACACGATTTTTTGACTTTATTATATTTTTGTAGTACTGAAAGACGATAGTGAACTGTCCAAGTTGAGAATCAGAGCTCATATCGAACTTGTGAAACTCACCGATACCGCTGAAAATGCATTATTGACGAGGATGTCGAGGCGTCCTTGAGTTTGGCCGTCGATCCTGAATATTTATGCTTAAAAAATAAAAGGTAAAGCAAGTTCCGTCGTCAGCGTGCTTTTCCAGTAATAAGTTATTCCGAATTTACAGCACTATTATTGAGTGAAGTTCAGATAAGTTTCATGTGAGGATCAAATAGTGTGTGGATACGTGTGTGCAATCGTGTTCCATTCGCCGGTTTAAAACACTAGTAATCGCGACTGAAACCAACTTCTTGAACAACTGCTCGATCTCTTTCGCATCGGAGTGATCACAGTAGAGGGCGACCGCCTTACCACCGCGCGCCTCGATGTCTGCAATTGTTTTTGTTCAATAGTTTTCAACTGTAAGAAGAAATGTAATGATTTTGCTGTTTATTTACGTTGATTTGATATATATTTGAGGAGAGGGTTTGAAAAGTACAGTTCCAAAACCACAACTCGCCTTTCTTGGTCTGCTCCAAACTGGGCAGATGGGCAAAGTCCGCGTGAGAAGCAGCAAAGGACTTGGCAGGAGCTCGTCCGGTGATAAATACCGTAGCTCCTGCAATATTTATTTATTCTTTACATGTACCTGCGCATCACATTGCGTTAAGGTCGTTCATTATCTTATCACTTGACTACTTTACTCAATATACTGAAAAATCGATCGCCCTCCCTTTACTATTACCAGTGTTTCTGGGAATCCTAGCAAGACTCCTCAGTCGCCATGACAAATCTCCCCCGTACGCTGATGTATGGGCTAGCCTCTTGCACCCGCGTCCCTTCTATTACTGACCGAGAGGATCAAAGAGACGAGAATATATGTCGTTTCGAGTCTGCTCTGGCATTTTTCGAGTACGAAATTGCACGATTTAGTGGTCTCTCCTTCACAAGGGAGGATAGAGACAGCATTGGATCAGAGAGTTTTGTTGGGAAATGTACACGGTTCTGTGCTCCTGTTCTCGAGATTATCCGATGAGTTCCGAACGATTTTAATCCGAACGAATATCGTGAAAACACGGCTGACGAAGCTACTTATCAACGTATTTTCTTGGATACATGATGATGAAATTCAGCCACAAGATGACAAATACAATAATAATTGCAAGAATCGCTCACCGGCCTGACCCAGCTGAAGCGCAATTCCTCTTCCAATGCCCGGGAAGCACCAGTGACGAGTGCGAATTTTCCAGCAAGCGGAGCTGTCATCTTCAATAATTTCATTGTTTTATCCACAACGATTTATTTTCTATCGATAAAAATAGACAAGAGCAAATCGCTAATTTGCAACGACGAAAATAGGAGAAATCAGGTGATTGATCAAATAAAACGAAATCGTAATGGAAAACGAGTGAGTCGATCAATCAGCATTCGGTTCAATCGTTATCAGTTCGGTGCGCCGCTCTGATAAGGGTTTGTTGACAGGGAAATCGATGGTCAGTCTCACGATCTTATCTGGACATTTCTTTACGATGAGCTTGCGTTGCATTTCCTCATTGTGAAAGAGACGCGTTTAGAGCTATCAATATCAATTATCCATTTCTTCAATTCTCATTCTCTCTCGATACTCGGATTCATAATAATGCGCGAGAAATGAAGAGAAGTCATTCTAGCAGCCGATTTTTTGCTTCAGAAGCATTTTGTATCTAGGATCCTTTTTTTCCGGACTCGCGCAATACCCTGATGATGTGTGTATACTTCCTCATTGCCTATGACCTCGCACATATTTCTATTCTAGACATCACAGGTGCTTTCTCTATCACGCATTTTTGTTACTTGCAGGGAACATTTTGATCTTTCTCTCACCATACTAGAGACGGGGTTCGCGCACACACGCGCTACAACCGAATAAGCACGCAAAGTTCTTCGGCTTAGAATTAATATCCTTACATTTTCATTGAAACACACAAAACCTTACATTTTCTTCATCGCAAAACGCAAACTATAGACAAAACGGACGCGTACTAAACTCTACTATTCACCACAATCTCTTTGCAAATCTGAAGCAATAATAACCGCCAGCAACAAAAATCATTATGAGCAGTTTTCTGCAGGAAGGCCCTTTTTGATCCCTACCTCCATCCTTCACACGATATTAACTGATTGTAAGCCGCACTCACTTTGCTTCACAAACAAACACGCACGGAACCCTCGTCATCTTCGACAAACCACCAGAAACATTTTGATCCCTTCCATCCTAGAGACACTCTGCTGTCACAAAGTTGACGTCGTCTCGCAAGTGTATTTGCTCATTCCCCCCTCTAAACGCTGTAGTCCGTTGCGATCCTTCTCCCTTTCTCCCCCTCTTCTCCCCTCTTCCCTCCTTCCCTTTCCTTCCTTCTCTGTGACTGGGCTGCCAACTAACTTTCTCCCCCTTTTCTCTCCTCTATTGGTGCACTCGATTTGTCCCTCGTGCTATATCTTGATCTACATTCCTATTTTGCGCGTCCTTGTTTCAACTTGGCGGTAGCAATTTTTGATCAGGTAAACGCGCCTGATTACGGTTAGCTAAACAGGGGGCTTGAACGTGCGAATTATCTTGATCATGGTTGTTTCTAAATCTTTGCTCATAGTATAAAAGGCTTGGTAGAACATCGTTGCATCTATTCATCATCGTGGGTTCTAGTCTGCTGCGGTAAAGCGAACAATTGCGACACTATTGACGCGCTAGTCAAGAACATTTCGAAGCGATTTGCTGAATACCAAAGCCTACCTGATTTCAGTCCCATGAAGCCTCTCTATCGAACGTGATATTGCTCCAAAGCTATTGGCTGAACGTGTGATAGGATGCGCCTTGCTTATATTGAACATTCATCAGTGATTGTTAGCCTATCATCAGTGCGCGAAATGAATGTGATGTTGTTCCCAGGCTATTGGCTGAACAGAGTTGCGCTAGGTAGCGCCTGAGCGCCGTTTTGATCAGTAATCTTTGCGATTGCTCGTCTATAATAGGGTGAAGATTGAACACGCGCGTGCGGAAAAGTCGCGGTAGACTAGAAGGAGGCTCATTGGCCGAACTGTTCGCCTTCCCTCTCAAAGCTGCAGCGCAAGAATCGAAGCTTCGCCGAATTGCTCATATCCCCCGTTTTATTTGAGCCATGCGGTTCATGGTGAACAAAAGATTAACATCACACCATTATTCGTTTTAGACACAGAAATTTATTTTTGTTGATATGACACAAACAAATGACAAAAACCTATTCACTTTCTTTTTTCCCAGAGACGATATCACAAATGCGTCTTATTGTACATATTTATTATTTAGAGAGCACAAACTATCGACAATAGCGTGATCCTTTCGCTCAGAGATTATGCCAAGTGGCGAGAGAGACTCACTCAACATCACGTTTAGAGGGAGAGGAGGGTCAAACTCCACTCTCTTTCACTCCTCCGCCGCGCCCCGTATTGTTTGCTTGCCTAGCGACTAACTAACCCACGCGCTTCGAGGTCTCTCCGAGGAAGGGATCAAAAATCTACCCAACCTCCCTCCCCGTCCGGTATGAATAATCGCGTATTAGAAATATACTCCTCGTTTTCCGTTGTCTCTCGGCGGTCAATGCTGAGCTTAGCAAGCAAGCATTTTCGGGTTCGTTCTGGGTCAAACGGAGATTTTCTCTGGACTAGAAAGTAACAGTATTCTTCACTGATAAGAGTCTCATGGGTCAAAAAGGCGCCTGGCCATGACTAGAAACTAGAAACGATAAGCAAAAGCTGTTCTCTACTCCCTCACTCTGTCTAGTGTCGCAACGTGGTCTTAGAGTGCAGAAAGAAACGAGAGACAAAAAAATGGAAAAGGAAAGCGGAAGAGTACCGGGAAATGGGTGCAAGGACCATTGCAATCTTGCAATCTTTCGGGATAGAAATAGACAGCGAGATAGGGTTGTTTGTTGTCCCTTCCCTTTCCCTTGCATCTTTCTGCCGCTATCTGCAGTAGTGACAGCTGTTCTCAGTGCGGAGGCGGAACGCTTTATTCGTCCGACATATCACGCCTGTCACGAGAGAATCGAGCTGAAGATGGGATTGTGGCGAAAATCATAAAATGAGTTAGCATCATTTTTGGACACCTCCAGGGATGTCCTAGCATCCCCCAAAGTCCCATTGTCCAGAGATCATTTTGGAGCTCCCCACACCGGGTCGGTACCCTGGATCCCCAAGTTTAACCGTTAATATCTCAGTTCTGGTGCACTTTAGAGGAATATTGTTCCAAGACCAACCCTAGTTAATTTCTGATGCTCTATCCATCTGTCCCGGTTAGAGGTCATGAAAGTGAGGCTTAGCGGTGCTACACTCTAGGAAGCATAACTCAAAAATTTAGGTAAAGGGCTCGCCCGGCTTTCTCTATGTTATGCATCTCGTCGAGCTCTATCGAATGAGTGGTTTACGCAAAATATAGATCCATGGAGACGTGTGGTTTGGCCCCTTGAAAAGTTTCTAATCATTTGAAGTTAATTTATAACAACATTTCATCCCATTTCGTCCAAATCGTGCGGTGGAGTGGAGTGAAACATATTAAAATTGAACAAAGAACAAAGGAAATTGAGAGACAAGAGAAGAAATCTAATAAGTTTCACCCCACTCCGCGGCACGATTTGGACGGAATAGAATAAAATGATGTTATAAAATAACTTCAAATGATTAGAAACTTTTCGAGGGGCCAAACCACACGTCTCCATGGATCTATATTTTGCGTAAACCACTCATTCGATAGAGCTCGACGAGATGCATAACATAGAGAAAGCCGGGCGAGCCCTTTTCCTAAATTTTTGAGTTATGCTTCCTAGAGTGTAGCACCGCTAAGCCTCACTTTCATGACCTCTAACCGGGACAGATGGACAGAGCATCAGAAATTAACTAGGGTTGGTCTTGGAACAATATTCCTCTAAAGTGCACCAGAACTGAGATATTAACGGTTAAACTTGGGGATCCAGGGTACCGACCCGGTGTGGGGAGCTCCAAAATGATCTCTGGACAATGGGACTTTGGGAGATGCTAGGACATATCCAGAGATGCCCAAAACTGATGCTAACTCATTTTACGATTTTCGCCCTAATCCCAAAAAGTCTCACTCTAGCTCGATTCTCTCCTGACAGGCGTGATATTCATCTGCAATTTCGGAAGTTATTTGTCCACATTTTGGGCGTTTCTGACCACTTTCTGACTCTCACTCATACTTGAAACTGACATTGAAAGCAGGGTAAAGTTCAAAATTTCCCACACTTTTTGCTGCGATTCTTGCAGGAAAGTGTTGTCTAGTCACTAACGGGAAGTTGGCGGATGAGGAAGGAAATGATGTCTAGTCACTCGCAGTTTCAAATTAGATCCGATCAGGCGGATCGGGGTCGAAACGCGTCTCGTTTTGATACAATCGGGGATCTGTGCACTCAAAAATGCGATCCCAAGTCGAGAAAATTAGAGAATTTTGGCATTCTCCTGCAAATTTAGCCACACAATGTCAATTTGCACTCCATTTCCTCCTTCAAAGCGGTACCCGATCTCTGAGTTGAGTGGCACTGGGCGATTGAGTTTGAAAAGATGAGTTTGAAAAGAAGTCCAGAAAGGGGATAGAAGTGGTGGTTTGACCCTGTAAATGAGCAATGCTTCATCCCCTATACATCTCTGGATGATCAGAGTAAAACGATAGAGCATGGTGACTAGAGAGGCTCAGTCGAATAACCCTCTCAAACAAGTTATAGTCATCGAGCTAATGCTCATTGCACCGAAACCAACGAGAAAGAGGAAGGAAAGAATAGATTTGACCCTCTCCCAATTCCCTTCTGTCTCTTGTCTGATCGGAGAGATGAGAAACGAGAAGAGAGTCGGATCATAGTCAGGAGGTGCAAGATTACATCCGAGGTTACAATTAACAAGAGAAGAGTTAGGAAAGCGCTTGGTATTTGCCGAATAGACCCACCACGATATTGTAGCTATGAATGTCTCTACCGAAGAAATAGTGTGAACAATGTAGAGACCATTCTCGAGAAGCACTCTGTAGTTGTAGTACACACTCTGAACGTATTCTCTAGAAGGAACAGGAGACGTGAGGGATAAAATGGGCACACAATTCGATGAATCACCAAACTCTCTAACAATCCTATTTTGTAAGTCTACTTTTTGCCTAATTTGGCTACTTGTCCTCCGAAATACCTCGAATTCATTGGTAAACTCCACTCCAGCGCTTCGGTAGACATCAGGTCCCCTTTGTGCGTGCTATAGATTGCCTTTCACGTCTCACGCTTTTTGGTGTCCAATGGTGAAGATCTCTTTTTGTTCACAAACGGCTATGATTAAACATCAGGCCTACATTTAGTTAGTGATGTGGCTTGCAGGAAATACATAAATTTGCACGCCCGTTCGGCATAACCGTTCATTGAAAGGTTCCCATACATTAACATAGTGATGCGAACCTACTTATGCATTTTCGTATCCGCCGTTTATTGACCATTTCATTCGTAAACAAGGCATGCTTTTCCATCTTGTTCCACTGATCTTCGCTTCAAATTGAGCTGAAAGATCTCTCAAGGAGGAATTAGGATGCGTCTCTAGTTGGCTCCGCCCCCCTCAACCTCCCTCAAAATCGTCCTTACTTCTTTTGATCTCTTCGCTTAGTCACTTCATTGCTCCCAATGAACCCCAACTACCCCTACTATGGCTTCGTGCCAGAACCCGAGCCACGATTCCAGCCTACGGTTCAAGTCAGCTCCAGGTACGGTAGCCTTCCCACTGCTTCCTTTACACTCGCATCGCATTATCGACGCACTCGATAGGACAGAAATGCTTCACAAAAGCGGCATTATTGGTGCAAAGCTCACTCGCTTGTACTTTTTTCGAATGAGCGCAATCTTTATCGGGTCAGACAGAGCGATGGACTGTGCAAAATGAACAGACGAAGTTTCCTATCTGCGTATCCGTAGTCAATACGGGGTCTGGTTCACGAAAATCACCATAAACTGTGCACTCGTGCACGCGAAATGCACACTTCTTGTCGCTATCTCCGACAAGTTACTCTGACGGCGCAGGAACATGGATAATGATGAGAGTGCGAAGCTAAAGCACCCATCCCTTATGAAAACAGATTCTTATCATCTCTCATAATCTCTGTCAGCGAAAATATAAAGAAATTTGAAGAGACTCTAACTCTAATCGTCCCTTCGTTATCATCATCGCTGTTTTGACTCTAATCCCCGCTAGAGTGTGAAAAACGGAATAATCATTTGCTTCATTCCGAATTCTTCACTTTCGTAGAGCGGCTTCGCAAATGATTGCCACGAAGCAATCATTTTCGAGATTTTTTGCAATCATTTGCGTCTCACTCATTCTTGTCTCCTTTGGCTAGAATGAGCCGGTCTTATTCATCGCTCGTCGCAAATGATTGCGAGGTAAATAAACAATCATTTGCGAGACCGCTCTAGTAAAGTGAGGAATGAAGAATGAGTGATTGCAAAGGCTCTTCGCAATCATTTGCAAAGTTGCCAGAATGTTGTTTTTCAAAGTCTAATCCCCGCCCGCTTTTGCACGCGATCTATCCCGTTTCTTATCTTTTGTGACTTGACTGTGACTACGAATTTCACTAAATTTTTGCGAATTATTAATTATTTTAATATTTAAAATATTTAATTAACTTCAGGATGCGCTCCTCCATTTGCCTGGTCTGCTCCTCGCCCACGGCGAATTCGCTGCACTTTGGAGCGAGAACATGCAAGGCATGTGCAGCGTTCTTTAGGAGGTAAGGCATCTTCCAAAATAACGATATTCCATTGAGCACCACTTAGTCATGCAATGCACCCAGACAGCAATCTTCAAATTCTGAAGTTGTCAGAAATCAACTTAGATATTGAAGCACTCGAACTCGAGAGATTTGAACTCATTAGGGATTTCTGAGTGTACATTATGCCAGTTTCGCGTAGTCTGTGCTCATTTTTAACTGGAAATTCAGTCTCGAAATTTGTAAAGAAAACAATTTTAATTAAGGACAATTTCAATGGCGATGAATTACGTGTGCACAACTGAGGATCCGTCGATGCCTTGCAAGATACACTATCGTGAGTACTTTCGTTGTCAAATTAATTTTAAAAAAAAACATTTTAAACACTTCAGAAAATTTCAATACGTTTCACACGTTGTTGAAATCGATTAAATATCGCTGCTTACGATGGAAATTGGTCTACTAGGGTAAAAACAACAATCATTGAAAAAATAAATGTCAGACCTCCGCATGATTTGTCGGGCGTGTCGCTACGAGAAGTGCTTGAGAGCAGGGATGAAGGAGGGAAGTGAGTATTTATAAATGTATTTTATCTTTAATTTCTGAAAATTTCGAAATTCGCATATGTTTCACACGTTCTCTGAATGAAATCAAGCTAGTGCTGAATTGATTTATCCTCTGTTTGTCGTACAAAAAAATAAAATATCTATTATGGTTGAATCTACAGTGCCATGAAAGATACGCTAGGGTGCTGAACATCCTCGTGCAGTTTGATTAATAAACTGTTTCCAGTGGTCCAAAAGAAATTAGACGAGGAGAAGAAATCGCCGTCCTCTCCCAAGAGGAAGCGAACGCTCACGGAACAACCGAGCAGTAGCGGGCTTTTCAAGGGTTAGTGGTGACCACTGGTGAAAGTAATTATCTTTTTTTTTGCAACGCTCATTCATGGTGCAGATTTTCTTGACAGATAGACAGATGATCAGAGATCCAGATATCAGAATTGTTTGGAGCTTTCAGATATCAAAACGGAATTCGATGAGCCGATTCCCTCCGAGCCGACACAGGATCACCACTCGCCCTTTGGCCGAGCTCCCAGCACTTCCTGTAAGTAGTAAAAAAATATAATTTTTTAAAATGTACCTTGGTTTCAAGATCATGCAACTTTGTTTCAAAAGGATGTCATCGGATGAGTTTCACGAAATGCATAAGCGCTAAGTTCGGACTAAGATCTCATTGATCTTATTGATGGCATGGAAAAGTCAAAATCAAATAATAAAAGTCATTCATTGCAGTGGACTCGTTCGATTTGCATGCTCCTCTCGCAACCTCGGATGATATCATCGCGCATTATCGGTTGGTTTCTATCGCCCATTTTTATTTATCATATTAGAAAAATGTGTAAATGTAATAATTAATTGAATACTATTTAAAGTGCCTCGGAGATGGCGTTGAACGATCGACGACGGATGTTGTACGGCAGCTGTAGTTTGCACGATCTGTTTGATGATAGGGAAGACGCGGTGAGTGAATTCTAGTGGATTATCCGATGAAGAAAACACTTTGTAATGATTCAACCCTAGTTTAAAAATTTACACGGAACGACTGGATCGAGTAGCTATTAGGGAAATGTGCCACACGTTTCCCATAATTTGAGAATTCATTGAAAATTAATTAATCAAAGGCAATAGAACCTAAGGCGTTACAACGTCTGAATGTGAGAACACAATAGGATGGATCACAATTTACTTTCTCATCATGATACAATTTACTTTCTCATCAGTAGAACGAACAGTAGCACAAAGCATCGCACTCAGTGTAACATAACGACCAAACCCCGTAGGATTACTGTAGCCACATCAACACCTAGTCGAACTGCACCTACCGTATCCACCTTGGCCAATAGCGGAGGAAAGGGCGATAGTCAAGAACGCTTGTCTGACTCTCCTCACTTCGCGTGCTCTCTAGATTTCTCTAACTGTGAGACTCAATGTGTATTGAGGAGGGTCTGAAAGACGAAAGAGATTGGGTTGATGTTCGCTTGTCGATTTCAATCTTCGGCCTTCCAAATCTCTCCAAATTCGCTCAACAGCCTTTGATCGAGACCACTGTAGCCTGAGTTAGCTGAATAGTATCTACATGCTTATCTGAAGAAATAGGTAGTTGGCCCAGTTCAGACAGGTAATTTGTGATGGTTGCGGCTCAAAATGTTGATGGGTTCACTTTGATCAATACTGGTAGGTGATTTCATTAATTTTTGAAACTGTAACAACCAGAAACATCTCTGGATAGACTTTCATACACTGCATAGGCTATACCATGTGTACCTAAGTGCCGGTAGCTTCTCGAAGCAATCCCTCATTGCGACGAATGCATTGTTTTTTTTTAAAGTTTTTTAGTCCCACCGGAATCGCAACACAATTGCATCCCAACAGTTCAGATGGCATTTGAAAATCGAGTGAAACCTATTCTGAATGGTACCTGCCACAATGAATAATGTCTCTCAATTCCAGCCGTTCCGTCGCGAGCACCTCCGACCGTTCAACATCGAGACCTTCTCAGGTTCCATTCTCCCATATTCGAGACACTTGCGAAATGCGAGAAAGTGAAGGTTCAGGACCGTGTCGGCCGGATTTGATGTGCGTTGTGGAACAGACAAGGCAGCTTAGTCTGTTCAGGGGATTGACGCAGCGATCTGATAAGGTTAATCTTTAGATTTTAAGCATATTTCGGTTCCTTCTTAGTGAAGATTATCAATCATTCTACAATTTCTTTGCAATTTGAAATTGCCCTTGAAAATGTTGATTTGATCCGTCTTTCTCCAGACCCTCATCGTCCGTTACGTTCTCTCCGTTGACTATGTGATGGGCGCCGCGTTTCTAACGGAGAAATTGGGCATGGACGTGAGTCTCTTTCTCACGTATGCCTTCAATTCTTGAATCTTTATTAAGCAAGCACAGTCGTTGTGCATGCAACCTTCATTCGATCTAGTTCATTTTGAAATCACCTGCAAATCCTTGCAACGTTATCAATGTAGCAAAGTGCCGCGTTTGATGAAGCCGATTCAGTTTAGATACTATTGTATCACTCGAGTACGACCACTCAGAACAAAACTATAACGCGCATTGTTCAAGTATACATTGCAGGAAGACATTCTCGTCCTTCCGGATGCGACCTTTCTCAATATGAAACCAGCGCCAATGAGCGGATACGAGGTTCATATTTAATTAATCTTTTTTTGTTAATATAACAGCTTTCGTAACATTGATCCTGCACCATGATTCAATCAGAAATGAATTGAGTGAAACTCACCTGAAATGGTTGAATCGAAATTCGGAAAAAAATGAAAATTATCAGGAAAACGCGCGCGAGCACTTCAAGACGAAGAAGGAGTGGGAGACGCACAAGTGAGAAAATCATTTATAATTTTTTATATTCATTTATTACCGGTATGCCCCACCAAGATCAGGTTGTGGGAGTTGCGTTACCTTCACTGTTTTTTTTTTAAATTTCTTTGCTCTTATGTCAACGCGTTCATGCATGCCTATTTTCAGAGCGTTCATGCCTTTGTTCATTCGAAAATGGGCCGAAGTGATCCTGCCCTTCTGCGAGATGAGGTGTGCATTATTTTATTTTTTTATTTTTTTTAAATTTAAATTAAAGAAGGGGTGGCACGAATATCTGGCTAACTGAGTTCTCGATGTCTGACGGTGTGGCCTGAGCACCTCATATCTAACACTTTCGAAACTCCCATGTTTTCAATTTTCGTCTAAGCCGAGATATACTCGATTGGCTGATTGCCAAGTCACCCTGAAGCGCAGGCAACGAGCTAGAGTGCATGCAAAATGAGGAGAGCGCTCCGCCTCACTTTGCATATTAGCGCGATTCGTGCCTCTCCTTCTTTAAGATAATAAAATAAACTTGCAGACTGAGCTTCACCGAATACGTTCTGTTGAAGACACTAACGATTTATCAGATGGGTGAGACATTTCTTACGGATGTGTTTCACATGGTGCTCAAATCAGAATTTTTCTACTGCACTCCAATCGTGCGGTGATTCTTTTCGAAAATTCCAATTGAAAATTATTACAGTTCACTACCGTTTAACGGAAGAAGGGAAGATCGTCTGTTCACAACACAGAAACATGGTCATCGCTGCACTGCACAGAGTGAGTACATCTGTCTCCAATGTGCTACTCAATTGGCAATAGTTTATGTAAATCTCTTTTATATCGGAACTATAGATAACCAAAATATTACATTTCTTTCATCATCATTTCGTCGAATATTGATGGAAGAGCGCGTCTTTCTTGTTAGAGGTGACGCACACTGATTGGTATATGTTTCACAATCAGTTTGACTTCACGGAACTCTTCTGGAATTTGATTCCGCAGCCTTATCGATCAGGTAATAAAACAATCAATAATTCCTGTCATGTCAGACAGCCGAACTGGAGGGAATTCACGATCCCGTTCAGCGAGTTGGCGAAATTATCCTATTGATGTCAACGATCATGGTATAAATTCTGCTCTTTTTTGCCCGCCCATTTCATTCAGTGGACCTCTGTTCGAAATCATTTCCTCTTCAGAATTACACTTCTTCCCTCATCGGTCGCTACTTCAAGATCACACTGTGCAATCAGTTCAGTGGAGGCAATCAGACGATCCCCGTTGACTCCATGATTCAGGAGATGTGCTCATATCAATTCTGAACATGGGGGCGGAGCCTCAGGATGTGGGCGGAGCTTAGCCGATCCAATATTTTCATATTTTCATCCCTGACAACGAGTACTGTACTCTGATTACTGTAGATATAGTGTAATTATTTGTGAAGTTCATTCGAAATTCGATGACATTCTGTAGATATTAGACAATTGAGTGTCATCGTTGATGACAAGTTCATTCCTATGTAATACTCGTTGACGATCGCATTTTACTGTGAGATTTTATCTAGTTTGAAATGTTCTCCTCGTTTTTGATTCTATTACAATTCACAGATCAAACGATGCTTGAAGAGCCCGCTTTTCTTTTTCGTATGCACCAATTGTAGGTTCGATGTTTGTGTGTTCCTCAATTCATTTCAGTGATATCGCCTCGATATTGTGATTATTATGTTGTGATTCTTCCTTTCTTTCCTCCTTTCCAGCCTATGATCTACCTTCAGGATACCCTCATTTTACACTACGGGCATCTCGCAATACTCTGTTATATCTATTCGATAAAAAATTATCAGTTACCGTAAATCGATTCAGCATTCCAAAAGGAAACTTCGCGTAATGCAGGCAGCGCACTTCTAATTCTGGTTTGTCATGAAGCGAGCAAAACAATAATAATATCGTGAGAATATTTTCCATTCCACTCGTAGCTGACCTTTGACGAACGTTCGAGAGGGCGGAGAACGGAAGAGACCGGGAGGAGGCGGTAGATCAAGTGTCCTCCTCCCCCTTCCTTCCCCCTGCCTCTCCTCTGCCTCTCTCACAGACAATCGATAGCTCGCTAACCAGCACATCTCATTTGCAGAGCATTGCAAACGCACGATAAGTCAGTTCCCTACTCGAATACGCTTAGTCTTCGCAGAATGTCCAACTATAACGAGGAACTGAACTTGGGTGTTTTGCTCACTCCACTCTCTGGGGAAACATGAAGAAAATGAGATGGGTGAAATTCTCTGCAGACACTTTAGTCTTCGAAAGGCCTGGAAAGGCTCGCACAACTGTAGTAATCTCTGGGAATTATGTTCGACTCTCCTCGTTTCCCATTATCTCTCGCCAGTCTGACAGAGCGAGAGAACGAGTGGAATAGAGAGAGTCAGACGACAGTTTCCATCCACGCAATCCGTCCCTAAATGGCACTAACGACAAGCGCAATCTGGGGCTGATCTCTCACTTCAGCACGCTCTCTAGCAGGTCAGACAGTGCGAGAGACAGCAGTCGTTCGGCTCTCTCGTTTCCTAACGCTCTCTAGCCGGTCAGAGCAGCGAGAGATCAGGGGAAAGTGAGAGAGTCCTCTCGTCCTCTCCCCCTTCCCATCTGCTCCTGCGCGCAGCCCCTCTTCCCTCTGACCCTTCCGATCGAGGAAGGGAGAGGGAGGGGAAGGGAGGGCATTGACCTGTTGTTGTGCGTGCCTTGTGGCGTCCTCCCTTGCTCCTCGTTTGGCTGATTCGATCGCGCTTGAATCGTTACCGTATCATTGCCTGATTCTCTCCCCTGCCCCATATCGATCGATCTTGCCTCGTTCATTGCCGCCCCCTAGTTCCCGTTGCCTATGTTGTCATCAGTTCTTTGTCTCATCTCACTGTGTCAACCTCCCAGTTTCGCTATTCATTCCAATATCGATTCCTCATCTGACGCCACTGGCTTTTGCGTGATTGTCTCGTCTCTCCATTTCGCGTACACTCTCGTTCTCTCTGACAGTCAGAGAGATTGCTGTGATTCAGTCACTGACATTTGCACCCCATTCTTACTAATGATCTGACCCTCTCACTTTCCCATGATCTCTCGTTTCTCTGACCGACAATAGAGCTTTTCGATATGAGACAGTGAAACGATTGTTCCCCCTTCGCCCATTTCCATCTGATCAACGCTATTCATTTCGCCTTTCAGCTCGCTCCGTTTCTGAGTAACCTTCCCTTTCTTCGCTTCCCTGGGTTTTCACCCCCTCATTCGCCTTTTTCTGTTCATTTTTTGGGTTTGTAGTCGAATTCCGAGCGGATTTGCATCTGGTACTAACGTGAGATAGAGCAACGGACCCTCCTGAATCGCCGTACTCTCTCGCCGGTTAGACAGAACGAGAGAGCAGGGCGGAATGAGAGACTCAGACTACTGTTCGAACTGCTCCTTTTTGTGCGAGAGAGAGAGGGAGATGAAGGAACTGGCCCCTATCGGATTACCGGCGATAGTAGTGTCGTTTACTCTCTCCGTGCCCCGAGGACGCATTCCGATTCCCGGGGGTAGTGGGCAGTACTGTGGTGTTAGGGGGGTTGGTCATTGGTTGCGAGGATCACAATATCGTCCATCTCGGTTTTGGTCAGGTTTAAAGAACAATTGTGTGTGTTGTTCTATTCTGTGACTCCCCTGTGGAAATCAATCCATCGTAAATACCACCTCAGATGTCTGAACTTTGATGTACTAACGTGAATGATCCGTGATTCCAAAGTGTCCTTCTCACGCCCGTTTTTTTACTTTCGACAACATCGAAACGAAAATGTGGGAGTTACTGTAGAAATTTGAGGCATTCTTCGTATTGCTATCTTCGAACTTTTGCGCGATCCCTTTTCGGTAACTAGTGAAACTCAACCATTCATCGACAGGCCTGACTCTCCCGTCTCCTTGTAAGATCGTCGTATCGCTCTCTTGTTAATGATCCAGAGCGTATCCTCACTTCATTATCTCATCCTTGAGAGCTGATGGTATCACTGGGTTAATTGGGTGGGAATCTGTGAGAGTCCGTATTTCTGTCAAACCCTCTTTTATTTGTCTTTATCCTCGAGTGACCATGCCTCCTGGCTTCCTTCTGACTTTCAGTGACCCGATTTTCAAAGCTCCTTCTGCCCCCATAAATTCTTATCATTTATGCTCCTTGACCTGATTTAGGCCACAGTTGGTCGATCACTGCAGAAGGGCAGATGGGAGCGTCTCATAGCTCCTGCTACCATTGTCTCTCCCCTCTCGTTATCTCCTTGTCTCATTGCCCCCTCCCTCCGTTGGCTAACTTGTGCTAAACTGGCTAGATTTCCTATTTTGGGATACCTTTCTTCCTTCTGTTAACCGTGGTAGCTGTATCCACCTCCTCTTCATTCTCTACTTGCCTGACTCATCCTTTGTTCCTTCCCTCCTCTCCTCAGTGGCTAACTGGCGCTAACCTAGTTACCGGCCCACTATCCTCAAGTCCCCTTTTCCGTCCTTTCGAAGAGTGGAAACGTGTAAAGTATACGTGATATCGTCCTCTTTTTTTGCCTTTGTCGCCTCCTTTTCGTCCTTCCTAGAGAAGAAATCCATTAATATCTCCATGATATCATCCACTATTGCTCATTCTTTCTGCTCCCTCGACCTGAAATCGTCATTTCTGGCCTTTCTTGCCATTTTCCCACCAATGTTTGCCCCCGATGGCTTTAGCAGAAGCTAAAGTTGAGAGAAATTCAATCCTCGTGGAGATTCGAAACTCTCTTTCATTCCCGCGACTCTTTAGCACTGCTGCCCCTCGTCATCAGAATGATCTGACTCTCTCACTTTCACATGCTCTCTCGCTTCTCTGACCGACGAGAGAGAGGGGCGAACTGAGAGAGTCGGATGACCGTCATCAGAATGCATCTTTCCCACCAGTGAATTAGGAATGTCACTCCATTGCGAACACTCTATCGCCGGTCAGAGAAGCTAAAGAGCAGGCGAAATGAGGAGAGCCTCAGTTCTTTCCAAGTGATCCCACCAGTGAATGCGCGATGAGCGCTCTGACTTTGGGAGTGGAGAAATTTCCCGGAATTGCTGCACTAGTGCATGAAAAGTGGCTTGGTTTTGCACGCACTCTCTGAAATTCAAGTGATATTTCGGTTGCTGTGAGGAAGTAGGTAAAGTTCGTCGCGGTGCTTTATCTTGTATCTAACATGAAAGAGAGCACGGGGAAGGAGTAAGCGCCGTTTCATTTATCTACACTTCCGACTATCTCAACGGATATCTTATCTAAGAGTGCAATCTTTCAATGTTTCCACACTTTCGAATCCGCGTTTTCTTTGAAGTTCACTTTCTCTAGTGCGTCGTATCTATTGATTTTTCGATCCTTCGCAACTGATTAAGAATCATTCCTCCTGATATTTTCTCGTTACCGTAACACACCATTTATCGATCGATACCTACCGTAACCCTCACTTCCCCTCAGGATGCCCTCTCCTCCTCCTCCTCCTCCCTCCTCCGCTGCCCCTCCTCCCTTCGCCTTCCTCCGTCCCGACATGCCCGAGCAGGAAGTGGCACTGCGCTGCCGACTCGCCACCATCGATCCGCCCTTCAAGTGAGCAAGAGTTGATCTTTGGTCTTTGATCGCAGGATATTGTTTTTACGCTGCTATAAGCCAATATCAGCCCTTTGATCTTTCGAATCTGGACCATGATGATCTCTGATCTTTGATCTCTTCTTATCTTCAGAATCATCTCGACGACGTCGCTCGGACAGCACTACGCGCTCTTCATCAAGCGACGCATCCGCGGAGGATACAATGTGAGTGAGCACTCCTGTCGATTCTGATATCTGATATTTTATCTTTCATCTAGAACAATTGAAGATTCTCTGGTTTCTCGTGAATAGTAGTAAATTAGTGGAGGGTGGGGGATCAGTTGGCCTCTGAGGATTTCGCTCGTACAATTTTTTTTCTTACAAATCCGGTGCAGATCAATTGAGCATGTTGAACAAAGACCATGTAGAACCTCTGAAACGTATCCGGATCATTCCCGATTCCAATCTCGATTCCATAATGAATGTGATCGTTGAAATCACGCTGATTGCGTAGACGTTAGGCTCGAATACTTCCAATCCGAATAATATACCTTTCTATAACGCAATTTCAGCTGTTCCTGAAGAGCGCGGAGAGTCGCGAGGGCTTCCCGCCGCCCGTCACGCAGCCATTGCAGGTACGGTATCGAGAGTACTGTAGGAGGTTGATCTTTGATCTCTAGTTCTTTGAGTAAGTTCATTGATCATGTCTTAGTAAATTACTCTTAGTAAATTAGTTCTAGTCTTTGATTCCTCGAACGATGCACTACTTGATCTTTGACCTTGTATCTCGTTTGGGTGGGAGAATGATCTTTGATCTTTCAGATCGGTGGTCCGTTCGTCCGCGAGGAGGCGGAAGAAGTCGCGCGTGCGGTCGAGACGCGTCTCTCGCGTAAGCCGCTCTTCTCCCTCAGCCACCAACCGGCCAAGGTATACAGTAGGAGCACAATAGTCAGGGGAACAAAATTGCTCGGTAATTATAGCAAGGGTTCACGTACGAAAGAGAAATATCAAGATAATAGGTTATTGGAGTACATTTTCACGAACCAAGAGTCATTGCACATTCCACTCACTTTGCGCTAAAATGAGCAGTGTGAAGCATATTCAAAACGCGATTTGAATCTCAAATTTATCATTTTTCGATTTGCCTCGTCTAATGCAAGAATGCTGCGATATCGATACTACTACAGTACCCCCACCGTAATCTCCTTCAGATATCGATCCCGCTCTCTCGTCAGTTGGTCACGTTGTACACCGTACCCGAGGCCGTCCACGAGACCTCGCCCGACTGCTACCTGGAACCGGGTGAGACATTCGACTACCGTATCCTATTGTACCCTTTCGTTGATCAACAACTAACTTTTCTCATCTATTATACTTATCTAAGGTTTTGATCATAGATTGAGTGCTAATTTATCTTCACATCCGCTGTCAGCTCTATCCACAAGTATTTCGCATGTCTACGACATTCCCTCAGCCTATCGATAACTGTTTTTTTCTAGACACTGACAAATAGTTGGCCTTAGATCAATTGATAACTGTGAGCTCATTACCGTATCCCAGTCTACCGTACGCCTCAGGCAATCGATAACTGACTTTTCACTCTCCTCCAGGTGACGAGGTGTACACGGAGTGTCGGCTGGCCGGCCTCACCTT
Organism: Pristionchus exspectatus; assembly: GCA_911812115.1. Classification (NCBI taxonomy): domain Eukaryota; kingdom Metazoa; phylum Nematoda; class Chromadorea; order Rhabditida; family Neodiplogasteridae; genus Pristionchus; species Pristionchus exspectatus. The sequence continues at coordinate 18,075,529 of OU461584.1, read as the reverse complement.
CTTCCACTCGGGAATCTACGCGGGCGATGGGCTCGTCTACCACTTCATGAACGAGGCTGGTGGGTCGATAACTGTATCTTACCGTTCTACATGGCTACCGTAGTCAGTTGCGATCGATGACTGGCTGTCATGTTATCGTAGCCTTAAACTGTGTTATGGTGTTCATCGATCGATACCTCATAGCCTACCGTACACTTTCCCTTTCAGACGCATCATTCACGTCGATGCTTCGTTCCTTCGCTCCGATCAAGGGCCGCATCGTGCTCGAGCCATGGATCGATTACGTGCGCGCCCTCTACGAACCGCCCGATGGTACGTGTCGACTACCGTAGTCTACCGTGCTCTAGGGTTGATCGAGAACTGGTTTAATACTGGCAACGTCGGTTACTTGGCAACTGTGTTCACTATCTTTCATTAAGCCACGATGCCATATCGGTTGTCGATAGATACCGTATCCTACCGTACTCTGCAGGTTCATGGCCGACCGTCTACCGTGTGTCGTACGCGTTGCGCGTCCGCTCCGGCCGATCGATCGTCGAGTGGGCGGAGATCATCAGGAACTCCAAGGTACGATACGGTAGATGAGGGGTACTGTAGCTGTGAGATGGATACGATAGATCAGGGAACTGTATGAGGGATACGGTAGATTTACCGCGGTCTTCAGAACCTTCAAAAATAGATTACAATAGCAGATCTCGTACTGTAGATGTAGGATACTGTAATTTGACTACAATCGGGAGACAAATCAATCTCATCTCATATCAATTTCCCTACTAAGTAAGTAAGTATCTCAGGCCTTCACACACTACGATATCCGCAAGCGGAACTGTCAGCACTTCAGTTCGCTCTGCTCCACCGGCGCATCCTTCTCGTACGATATGACTAATGGAGTCAAGTGAGTACGGTACTTTTATTGATCGAGAACTGATTTTTTGTACCGTGAAGAATGTTTGGAATGTAGATAAGACTCTGAATAGGTAGCAAACTAGCAGAATAATTGTTTTTTCGAACTGTAATTATCGAAGACGAATTGTTATTCTTCATCGCCCTATCCTAAATGAGCAGTGTGAAACATAACTGAAAATTCGCGTGCATTCATTCAGTACTCTAGCCCACCACCTGTACTGTGAATCTGGATGCATCGTGAAAACGCCCTTCCCTTGTCAGGGTTGTCTGGTGCTCTTTTTTATCGTCCTATGGACGACGTGTTGACCGGGATACGGTACCCCAATTCTGATCTCATTCTTCTTCAGATCCCTCGGTTGTCTTCTTCTCAAGCCGGGATCGACGATAATGGGTGGAGGAAGGATCTCTCCCCGTCGAAGTCTTAGCGACTTTCAGACCACCGAACCGGAGGTGAGATTTCTATTAATGAATGACGGTGAGGCATCCTTAGGAGTATTATCTGTGCACTAAAGAACCTTCAGAATCCAGCGTTTTGCAACTACTTTGGGCAAAATTATGATACGTCGTCACTAGATAGTAGAATTACTAACGAATTCTCTTGCGGGAGCATTTTGCATTGCATTTAGCCTGGAGGTTTTCCCTTATCTCTAGGTAACATCATTATTTACGCTATCGTTTGCAGGAGCATCTCAAGCCCACGAACAACCACCGAGTGAAGTAGAGGATTACCGTAATCCGACTACTGCAGGAGCATCGTAGACTAGCTAATTTCCCAAACTAGGTCTCATTCATACTGTATACTTTCTTCAAATTGCATTATTTTATACTGTAGATAATCAAATTTCCCAACCTAGGCCTAATTTATACTGTACAAATCGACTAATTCTATTGCCACTTTCCCATTCTACACGTTTTACTACTGGTATGATGCCGTAATAACCTTGTATACCGTCAAGCGGGAGGAAAATGAACCAAATCCGGGAAAATCCGGGAAAATCCGGGGAAAACCCGCACCTGCTGGCAAACGCGCCAGAGTTGATGAAATGACTCAATATTTGGATTTTGGGTGTTTCAAGTGATTATCTAAAATGTATCGTGAGCAAATTTAAATTGGTTGTTTCTAAATAGTCAAACTCGAAAACAGTCGAAATGAGCAGTCAGTGGTGAAATTTCGTGGTGTGGGTGCACTCTCGTGCGCATGTGCACTTTTTTACTTTGGCTTTTCACGCATGCCGCGCGTTTCTCTCGGCCGAGCTGTGTGGAGGCCCTGCTCTCATTTCTTTTCGTTTATTCCTGTTTCCGTTCAAAGTTTTACTCATTTTCCACTTCAGAAGGGTACCGAGCCATTCTGGCTGATAGAATTGCGACGATTCGGGCCGGATCGTCGCCGACTCGTCCTTAACAGGCTAGTTATTACTCTTATTTTACCAATTCTCCCGTTTCTGAGCTTTGTTCGGCATTTCATTATTGCTCCAAAGTGGTAATACATGCTCGTTTATCGGGTGTTATTGAAAATTTGCTTGTTTTGCCAGAGAAAGTGGTTTATTGAGTAAGTGTTGGCTCTCTCGTTTTCCCGTGATCTCTCGCCTCTATGACCGACGAGAGAACATTGCGAAATGAGAGAGTCGGCCTATTGTTCCAAGAATGCTAATATTCCAGGTCAATTTCAATATTATTTATCGTTTAATAGCTCATTTCTTGTAGGATTCGGTGCCCCGATCGGTGGGGACGCCGCCCCCTTCTCCCCCTTCTCTTCACTTGGAGGAGGTTGATTAGGTACATTATTATTTTACGATTGCCTTACTTTTCTAAAATAAGAGCAGAGGGGGCTTGTGGAAAGGTTGCAGGCTCTTCTCGTTCACGCCGTCAACTCGTCCTCGTCGCTGCAACGACCGGCGCCCCTCTTCGGTTTGTGTTTCACATTAATTATTTATATAAATTGTGAGTTTTCTAGTTGAACTCAGCGACTTTTATTTATAACTCGTGTATAACCAGACCACCTTGCAGGCTCATTGCCCCGTCCGTCCGTCTCTCCCTCGTCCCTCGTCCCTCTCTCTCTCGTCATCTCTCCTCCAGGAGGATCGTTGATCAGATAAGAAGACTTATCCTTTGCATTATTTTATATTTGAATAAGAACAGTATTGCTTGTGGAAAAATTTCAGGTAACTTTCTGTTCGCTCTGGTGTTCTTCGGCTGTTATGTCCAAGGTTACTTTTCAAACAATTTATTAGCTCCGATCTCAAATAAGGAAGAAAGCAAATTACTTGATCATAAAGACGAGTGCAATTTAGTTAGACATAATTCAAACATCAACTATGATACTTTCAGATGAATCTTCGTCGTCGTCATCGTCATCTGAGTCAAAACGAAGACGAGTAGTATACTTTCTCTTAGGAATAGTCTCCTCTTCCTCCTCCATTCTTCCCTTCTCTCTCTTGATAGTGATTTCTTGTGGCATTCGGTTGTTATTGAGTTCAACTTGATGATCCCTTCCTGCAGCCATTCGAACCAGTTTTTCCGTTGTCTTGTCACTCTGGTCCATTCCTCCTGACATTCCTTCTCCCTTTCTTCCCTTGAGTCGATCGATATTTCCACTCTCGATTTCCTTCCCCTGTTGTTCCCTTCTTCTCTTGTTAGCATAGTTATTTAGCCTCTCGATGATCTGGGACTGAACGGCCTGCTGGTTGTCCGAAGCTGACACCATCCGTCGGTGAAATACAGTCTGAAAGGTTTGTGATTATTTGCTTTAATTGTTCAATAGTTACATCGATAATGAACTTGGCCTTGGCCTTGTTCGTCCTTCTGGAATACTGTAGTGATAGATCATCATTATCGATTGGATCAGATTCGTCGTAGATAAGCTTCTGTATAGCAGTGGCAAGTTTGACAATTCCTTGACCGTTATCGATTATATCAATGTCTTCTTTCGAGCAATATGGCGCGTAATTAAACTCTGTAATATTTGTTGATTGATTGATGGTTAAATATAGTCTAACCTTTTTGTTGTCCCATCTGAGCAGATACCTGTTGTACTACTATCTCAACCTGTTTAACTGCATTAGATACATCGGTTAGTCTATCCTTCGTTCCAGTCACCTGTTATTATTGTATTTCATTGTTAAAGTATTTCAAATGTTACCTCTTGGTGAGCACTGGTGCTCCTATTAGCGGATTGGACGATAAGAGAATTCCAACCAAGGAACAAATTGTTCACCATAAGTTTAATGCCGCTGATCTCGGAATGCATTTGAACCATCGAATTCATCATAAAATGTCTGAACGATGCTTCATCTGCAAAGATAGGTGTGATGTGTTTAATTCTCCCTTTAATAAGACAATACCGTTGGAATTGGGTAGAACGAGAGGGGGAGTTCCTGTTAAGGAAAACCCACTCGGCATCTGAGAAGGCGGAATGAGAGGGAAGGAAGCCGTGGCAGCGGCTTGAATCAAACCACCTGCAGACTGGTTACTACCAAGCGGGGGTACACTAGGCACTGGACGCCGGGGGGTCGTGAAGGCTGCAGCAGCTGCACCTGCAGCAGGTCTCTTCTGCACAGGAGTAGGACCAGCAGCAGATGGTCGCTTCCTGGATGAGTTGGGAGCCGAAAAGGGCTTCTTTCCAACCATCGTTGGACGAGGAGTTGGTGCTCGAACATACGATGCAGCTGCAGAAGCGTTGCTGCTGCTTCTGGATGATCTCCTTAGGGATGAAGCAACGCTTCCCTGAAATAGTACAAATGAAGAAAACGGTCTGAGAAATGAAATCGTGACAGATATTACCGCATCCGATTCGTCTCCGGTATCATCCGATCCTCCAGCAATGTTCATTCCACGAAGCTTTCCCATCTCGGCAACGACCTTCTGCTTCGACTTATCCTTAGCTTTTACTACTCCTGTCACTACATTGCCCATCACGTCTTTGTAATCGACATCTCCACCAATATTCGCAGGACCTCCGAGTAACTCGTTTTCACGAACAACTTGATATCCAGAGCTAGAGTGCACAAGAAGAAATGCTCCACGATTGGCTCGAGTGTGCATGACTGCAGTAAAGAAATAATCAAATGGAAAACAACAACAAAAAACACAAATGACAGAAAAATAAAAATAAATTAGTACGCTTAATCTTTGAACTTGGGACGATTTTTTGCTAAACACAGTAAATAATTCAACTGAAAATAGTCGATTCTTCAATTCTTCATTAAATTCATTTATTCTTCATTTATTTCTCAGCACTCTTCTTTTTCACTGCCATTAATGGTGCGACCAAGCAAGGTATCATTTGATCTTTGATCTTTATTCGTGTTGTAATCAATCGATAGGTCACGAAGTATCGGAAGAGCAGGGCGCATTCGAAGATCAGAAAATGTGCACGGGACGACATAAGAGGAATGAGAGATGATGGAATGACGTATCGTCAGATATCGGAGGAATTGAGGAAGAGAAGTACGCATTACCTTGTTCCGTGGGCAACATAGAATGCTATCCTGATCTTTTAGATCATCGAATTTCTCAATCAACTGTTCGACGCATAATACTCAGTAAGGGTCTCCGGACTCCGCGTCGTCCATACGCTCCTCGCAGTGTACCCACTCATCTGCATCCTACCATCAAGAAGCTAGTGGACATTTTGTACGAAGAGGAATGTACTCGCACAACCACAGAGATCATAGATCTCATAAAGGAGAATATGGGTATAGAGGTACTGCATTATAATTGAACGAACAACTATTCGCTGATGAAATTACTGAGGAATGCATTCAGGTCAAACGGGATGTTATTGGAACCATAAGAGAAGAACTGGAACTTAAGCACCATCGTGTCCGCTACGGGCACGCTGTACGATTGATTAACCAGCTCCTGAGATTGGTGTACTGTGAGAAGAAGTTAGAGATGGGAGAACAATTTCTCATGCATGTTATGACAGATGAGACCTATATCCAGTTAGGTAAAAATTCTCGAACATGTTTTGTCAAGAACAGAATGGATGCCATTCAGCCCGCTCCTAAACATGTTCCGAAAGTGAGTCAGAAAGTAACTATCGCGTAACGAAATAATTTCTTAGATTCTTCTATGGGGAGGCATTAGTGTCCGAGGGAAATGTCCCATCATGATTTTCCGAGGAAAAGAATCCATCATCGACTCAGGACGGTATCAGACTATTCTCCATAAGGCGTATCTACAATGGAGCAGGCATAATAACTTTATTAACAATGAATAATAACAACTAAAACACAGAGAAACCTATGGTCCAGCTGCCGTCCTCGTCCAGGATTGGGCGCCCGCGCACTCCAGTAACAGCACACGGATGTATCTGGAAAGATCGGGAATTCAAGTACATCTTTCATTCATATATTTCATTTTTAATAGTTCTCTACAGTATTCTGGCAACAAAATTTATTCGCAGGTAGAAGGATTTCCACCCGAGAGCGCCGATCTCAACCCCATTGAGACGGTCTGGGCGCTTCTCAAACGGTGGCTCTCCAACACGTGGAAACCCCAGAATCTAGATCATCTCGAGGAAGGTGTTCACTTCTGGTGGGACAACCACCTATCGCAAGAACTATGCATTAGACTCATCGAAAGGATGCAAAAAAAGATGCGAGAGATTGTTGCCAAACAAGGACGGCCTTGCCCTGATTAATGGATAGACACTCGTTGTTTCCGTCTAATATTGTAACGTATTCGTATTGTAATAATAAAAATTCTCTCTTCCTTATTTGAGATCGGAGCTAATAAATTGTTTGAAAAGTAACCTTGGACATAACAGCCGAAGAACACCAGAGCGAACAGAAAGTTACCTGAAATTTTTCCACAAGCAATACTGTTCTTATTCAAATATAAAATAATGCAAAGGATAAGTCTTCTTATCTGATCAACGATCCTCCTGGAGGAGAGATGACGAGAGAGAGAGGGACGAGGGACGAGGGAGAGACGGACGGACGGGGCAATGAGCCTGCAAGGCGCATTCTGGTTATACACGAGTTATAAATAAAAGTCGCTGAGTTCAACTAGAAAACTCACAATTTATATAAATAATTAATGTGAAACACAAACCGAAGAGGGGCGCCGGTCGTTGCAGCGACGAGGACGAGTTGACGGCGTGAACGAGAAGAGCCTGCAACCTTTCCACAAGCCCCCTCTGCTCTTATTTTAGAAAAGTAAGGCAATCGTAAAATAATAATGTACCTAATCAACCTCCTCCAAGTGAAGAGAAGGGGAGAAGGGGGCGGCGTCCCCACCGATCGGGGCACCGAATCCTACAAGAAATGAGCTATTAAACGATAAATAATATTGAAATTGACCTGGAATATTAGCATTCTTGGAACAATAGGCCGACTCTCTCATTTCGCAATGTTCTCTCGTCGGTCATAGAGGCGAGAGATCACGGGAAAACGAGAGAGCCAACACTTACTCAATAAACCACTTTCTCTGGCAAAACAAGCAAATTTTCAATAACACCCGATAAACGAGCATGTATTACCACTTTGGAGCAATAATGAAATGCCGAACAAAGCTCAGAAACGGGAGAATTGGTAAAATAAGAGTAATAACTAGCCTGTTAAGGACGAGTCGGCGACGATCCGGCCCGAATCGTCGCAATTCTATCAGCCAGAATGGCTCGGTACCCTTCTGAAGTGGAAAATGAGTAAAACTTTGAACGGAAACAGGAATAAACGAAAAGAAATGAGAGCAGGGCCTCCACACAGCTCGGCCGAGAGAAACGCGCGGCATGCGTGAAAAGCCAAAGTAAAAAAGTGCACATGCGCACGAGAGTGCACCCACACCACGAAATTTCACCACTGACTGCTCATTTCGACTGTTTTCGAGTTTGACTATTTAGAAACAACCAATTTAAATTTGCTCACGATACATTTTAGATAATCACTTGAAACACCCAAAATCCAAATATTGAGTCATTTCATCAACTCTGGCGCGTTTGCCAGCAGGTGCGGGTTTTCCCCGGATTTTCCCGGATTTTCCCGGATTTGGTTCATTTTCCTCCCGCTTGACGGTATTCCTTGACAATTTCATCGCGATAAACCGATAATTCATGCAAAGAATCCGGGAACCATGGGATCAAGTTATTGTCAGAGGAGTTGCGCAACCTTTCGCCTCATCGCAAAACATTTCCGGTCACAGATTCCCATGTCATGAATTGAGTCATAGCACACTAGATGGGCTGTGTTTGAGTTGCCGCTGCGTCTTATTCTAGAGGAAAGATAAAAGGAGCACGCGGTATGGAGAGGAGTGAGAAGATGAGAGGGCCTTATCAGGCATTAAGATACGGGATCGGTATAGCTCTTGCATCTATTAGATAGCGTTGCTGTCGTCAAATGACCTGCCTCTCCTCACTTTATTCTCTCAGTCATGCTTGTGCAATGTATGTATATTCTCCGTATAAATACTTTGAGTTCATGTAAGTTAGATAACTTATCTGGTATCACATTGCCAGAACTCTTCACAACTCTTCATCCCTTCAACTTCTTCAACAATGATAGCGTTCATAGTTTCTTCAACTTTTACACTTCCTATCATTTCAATGCACTCTACCCTCCTTTCTTGTCTCTTTTTCGCGCATTCCTATTGTGAAATTGATCACACCTTTTGATTATTCTTTGATACGGTGATGTAAATTCTCTTTCTTACAGTACACCTCAATGGCGCCCACGTTTCCCACCATGGAGGACCACATGCCCGTGAGAGCTACGGTATGGTCAATTCCTTGCGAAACATAAAAGGCCACTCCGGCCAAAGATCTACCTGTCAAAGAATCTGCTATAAAATTTAAAGAATTGATGACATTTCGGATGACTAATTGTAAGATTGATCTGGAAACTGTTTACCCCCCCCCCTCTCAAATCACGCGTATCGTGTTCTTTCAGTACCCGTACGATGGCAAAATGGACAACTTCAACGGAAGAGTCCTCGAAGGAGACTGCCTGCTGCCGGTACGTTTTCATCGTCGTTTGATCTCATCATTTTGATTGTGAAAGAGAGTCAAGGATGACTTGGTATCAGCTGATTCGAGAGAGATAACAGAGAGCCATCGTGTTTCACACTTAGAATTATAATCTCGTGACGTAGACTGCCTAAAAGAGATCGCATGATGAATCAGCACGAATAAGCTTGTCCTCAAAAGAGAAAGGGAAATCAGCATTTTCCACAATCATACTATTTTCAGGAGCCCCTCTTCTACCTCCTCATCAGTCTGCTCATCACTGCTGTCGTTGTAATCATTGTACTCGCTGTCTGCCTGTACAGAAGCAAACGCCAGTACAAGAAAGTCGAAAAGAAGGAGGATAATGAAGAGATGGAAATGGACAATCTCCAGTAAAGACTATATTGAGGATTCTTCAACATCTTCACTTGTGAATCGATTCTGTGCACATAATTTACCCAGTTCTGTTCTGCCACTTTTTCATCCTCTTATGGATAGTTTCTTTCTGATGAACAACCTGATGATGTCTTTGGAGCTTGCTTGATGATAAAGAATTTTGAAAAAGCCTCTGATAGTGGGCAAAGCCCTGATTCCCGCCACAAACTACACAATGAAATTGATATTTATCAGAGTTTGCGCTTGCACTCAGAGCAGTGAGTACAAACTGATGCACTCGATTGTTCAAAACGATTCTTACTCCAGTCGTTATGCAGAAGAAGGCTCCATCCTACACCCGCCCCAATAAAGAGCGTGGATATCCACGGAACCTGAATGAGTTTTTTGTGCCCTTGATTGTCACCATGAAGAATTCGTCTCTTCATTTTTCACACTTTCCATCGATCTTCCCGGATGAGAACACAACGAATAAAACAGTATCACCGTGCTCACTTGATAACTAGTGAAGGCGAGGTAGTCGGCGAAAATTTGGTAGAGCCATGCTCCGAGAGAGAATGGCGATCCATAGAGTAGGATGCCGCCAATGGGAGCAAACACGAACATGATGAAGGACAGGCAAAAGTATTCGAATCTCCACAATGACCCCGCTGTAAGGGGAAATAGGAAATACAGATGCTATGATTTGGGGCCGCAAGCTCCGCCCACTTTGCTCGGACACGATGCAGATAGAATGGTTATGATAAAAACTACTTACATTTAGGTTCCTCCAGCTCAGTAGCGCTTCTTTTCTCACACTCAGTCTGTCCAGATTGGCCATTGCTAATCATTTCACATGAGGTTATGGTGAAGAATGGGCAACAAAGAAGTAGCAGCCTCAACATTTTGTCCGTGAATGTCTGACGACAGCTACAAAGATCAGATAATTTTGAGCGTTTGTGCGTTCAAATTTCGAGAAAGTTACAATAATAAACCACCATGTAAGAGCAGTCGTTCAAGATGAGCTAAAGTGGAACTGTACGGAAAAAGCGCTTATTAAAAGGGCGCTAATTTCAAATGAGCGTCTCTACATACGTGATTTTAAAATATCATTGCACATTGTAATTGTTTTGTACTTAATTATACTATTTTATTAATTATAATGACCGATGCAACAGTTATTTTTCATGGCACTCGTCCTGATAATACTTCGTTTCAGCATTTCGCCTGCACAAGTGAACGCTTATTCTAAATGTTGAAAATTTGTAGTTTACTTTTCACTTTTTCAATCGCAGCCGTTCTTTCAAGATATGATCACTTTGTACCAATCGCCGAAAATTGCAACCCAAAAGGTAATTTTGAATTAAATACTACTTATTTAATGAATTGCTAGCTCGCCGGTTACGCTAGTCAGTAAAGGGTAATAGATAGTAGTGAGCTGAGATAATTTTTAGATGCAATTTAAGCTGCAGAATTTGGATCATAGACATCACTTATCTAACGTTACAACTAGGTATGGTAAGTGAAGAAATCGTCATTCTGCTCACTCTCTCGCTTAGACGACCGGTTAGAGAGAACGTAAATTGAGAGAGCGATCTCTTCATTAAGCTTACCTAACCACTTCATTTACCTTACACGGTGCATAATGATGGTTGTCCGGTCTCTCGCAAACGGGCTCTTATGTTTCAACAATTCACTCTTCAGTTTTATCACAATGGAAACATTTCCAAAGCGGTTCAAAGAACTCCACTACACTCAGTTTTTTTGTATATATTGGGGAGATTCAAAGCCCTCTATTGGTATTTGCGGAAGCCAAACTATGGATCAATCTGACAGACCTCAGCTCATTTCAAATATATAAGGTACTTTAAAAATTAAATTAATTGAATGCTTAAACGTTTCATTACATGGCCGTGATTGCATGACTATTCGTCAAGAGTATTACTCTGATAATTATGCCGGAATTAGAGTGAGAAATTATATCTGGAGGTAAAGACGACCCCATTTGAGCACAAACTCTGCGTTTCCCGACGATATTTTTTAATCGAATAATCGAGCACTTGACCTTCCGAGATTGCATTCGTTGAGATTTTCGCTTTTGAAATTGCAATCGATATTTACATTATAATTTTCAGTGTAACAAATCTGGACCCTTTTCCAAGAACAGTTATCGGGATAGCATCAAGAGAAAGTTATCAAATTACATTGCAATTTACAGGTGAGGCTTTTTGCTCAATTATGGCCCCATTAATCGTGCCTTTTCAGCGTTGAGTTTCAGGAAAATGTATGTCTTTATCGCATCAATTATCCTTTTCGGGCTTTCTCGAAAAATCAGTGAAATTATATCTGGATCTCGTTCTGAATATGCTTGGTTCATCCAAATTGTAGCATTCTCGATTATCTATCAGAGTTCGCAGGTAGGCTCTAATTCGGAGAATCACCGGAAAGATATAGAATGAAGATTGATCTTTAGTATTATAGAAAATATTTTTCAACTGCATTTTCCAGGTCGCTTGGATTTCGCTACTAATAATATTCCTGCTGATATGCCTTGAAATATGCAATCACTATCATTTGTAACAACAGGCTGAAGCTCAAAATCTGTTGGCCCTTCCTCACACCGCCTGCGATACGATGTTGTAACAACCTCACACATTCCTTCACAAGTTCATCGCGATAAAGCCATAATTTACAATAAGTGATATAGCACATCAATAACTTACAATGGGGGGAGTCGTACTATGCAAGTGGAACCACAATCGATTTGATATTTTCAAAGCTTAGGAAAATCAATAAATCTACTTCTTCTCCTTGGCAGCTACTTGCCTGTCTAGTTCGGCCACTTTTCGATGGAGGGTCGTCATGAGAGCAGTGAGCTCCGACTTGAAGTCGTCCAATTCGTCTGAGCACCTGCAACAAATTGGACGCTTATTGTTTAACGATGATATTAGAAAGTGTGCAAACAATGTTTCCGTAATAATTGAAACGTCTTCGGTGCCTCTACTGATAAATTATTCAAAATCATAGGGGCTCCTGGCAGTGGCAAGCCCACCAGCGATTGTATCACGTTTTTAAAGAGATCAGGTTGTTTAGAGATGAGAGAGTATATAATACACAACAGTTGGGCTGGATCGACTTTCCATTTCTCCATCCTATATCGCGAGCAAGTGAAACTCAAAATGCACCGGTGAAAAAAAACTTTCGCTTTAAGTTAACGCTAGGAATCCTATGAATAGTTGATAGTTACCGCATCTCTTAATTCTTTCCCTCACTTACTCTTTCCACACTCCAATCGCTTCCTCCACTTCCTTCTGCATGTGATCGAGGGCCACCGAGTGATTGCCCACTGCTGAGATCGCCTCCGAGTTCAGCACTACCTGTGAAAAATATTTAGATAAGTACATTTCAATTTTACTTTAAATATTCATAGCTCAACCGTTCAGATACATGCCACTCCTCAAAAGTCATATTATAAACACAATGACTATCTACGTTTCGCAAAGAATTGATACTTCGAACTTTCATGATTCATCAATAAAAGGAAAACTGCCGCTACCCACTCACTAAAAAGTATTCACAACCTGCATTTTCCACGCTATTCTTAGCCTATTGCCTATTATTAACAAACAGTCAACACTCTCACCTCTGACATTTCCTCGAATGCCTTGAGCTGCTCTGCCCTCTGCAGGATGAGATCCTCGCAGAATTGGATGGCGTTCAGCTTCTCGCCGAGCGGGCGAGATTCCGTCTAAAGGAAAGGTTGGTTGTGCGAGATTATCGTGTCAGATAATTGATTATAAAATAGGAAAATCACACGAACCGCTCGAAAAAAATACCCAACTAGTTTTGCATTGCCTAACGACCTAGTTATGAAACTGAGCAAGGCAGCCCTGTTTTATGATAATGAAAAGGTTATCTGAACGATGATAGTAGCCTGCCTAATTCTAACTCAAATTCACAAGACGCTCACTCGATAGAATTTGACAAAAAAAAGCTTTTGTGTTTTACTTGCTAACCTTGTGCATGAGTTCATGGAGCCGCTTCAGTTTCTCCGATGGGATATTGAAGATTCGTTGGAATCCTGAACAATCACAATGCAGTGAATCGAGAATGGAGCCAATCCAGCTATCGTATCATTGTTTTAGGCAGTCATTATGATGGCACCTTTAAGCAATTTTACTGTCGGCGTCGATACTATCTATACAAAAAGGATAAAACCTCGATCGATGAGGTCTTTCCGGAGCGCAGGGACGTCGAAGTCCTTCGGCCTGGCCTGTGTGTGCTCGTCGAGACCGAGTGCCCTCTCAATAGCGTCTAGTCGCTCCTCGAGGTGTTCCATGACTGAAAAATGGTGAAATTAAACATCGAAATTAGCGACAAAATCGATAACACGGTCGATATTCCTTGCTCAAATGAGGCGAGCAAATGAGAAGTTACGGTAAGAAAAAGTTTGAAGAAAGCATTCACGAACTGAGTTTATTACGCAATAATTTCTCGAATTTTCACATTTTTATCGATTTTTCGGCAATTCACTGTTTTGAGTGTCATTTTGTCTTTCCCGGAATATTAACTGACATGGTGACTACCTATTGCGCACAAAATTTGCGTTTCTCGGCCCTGCTAAAACTCACTAAACAATATTGCGTGTGTCGTCCGTTGCACTCAAATACCGCGAGCCCATTTGAAAGCCCCTGTTCGATTGTTTTCGTTTCTCTGCTCCTCTCGAGAGCTGTCGTCTCTTTTAGACGTTATCGTCGCCTTAATTCTCATTCATTTAATTTCTTTTAGAAGTCGCACGAGTCTCGCAACCTCGAGCGAGCCTCTCCCCACCCCGCCCTCACTGGATGACTTCGGTCGTTATTCGACTTGAGCTGAGCAAAGGAGCGCCCGCCATCGATTTCTCCGATATCGCCTACGAAATGTCCGAAAGTGAGTCACTTCAACCTTGTTCTGCTAGTGGAAAAGTTAGCCCAAGGTGGATTTGGGAATTATCCAAAACGGATGTTATTGTTCTGGTCAATGCTAGAATGATAGATTATGCGCTTATATGATATCAAACGAGCGCTGATTCATTCAATTGGATGAGTTTTCGTTATTGCGGAAGATTACTAACGCTGCAGCTTTGATTATTGAGCTAATTGTAAAGCATTGACAAGTAAATGAAGTTTGTTAGATTTACCAAGCCAAGGAGCGCAAACTTCTGAAAATCCTAGCTAATAAGGTATCCATACCGTCCGTTTCATCTATTAATGACCTCAGTACTCTTGCCTTTTGATTGGGAACTGTCGGAGGTATGAAATATATCATCAAATGCCTCCTTTGCAGACGTGCGCGCCGGTTCCGAGCCCGCCCCTTCCGTCAAGTCGACGCAGCCGCAGCAGCAGCAGCAGCAGAAGAGCGCCACGCCCCCGACCGGCTGCTCAAGGGACGATGCCCCGTTGGGAAGACCGAGTAGTAGGAGTGGAGAGAAGAATGTGAGCGAGTCTTTGGCATTTCATACAGAATCAGAATCAGAATCAGAATCTTTATCAGTATCATGCGGGTAGGGTGTTATAAAGCATGCTGATCTCTTCTAGCGCGATATTCTGACTGGCAGTTTAATTTATATTCTCACTGGCAGTTTAATTTATATTTTTGACTAACATATAAACGCATAATTTTTTTCAATACAAGCCGAAAAACAAACTAATTGAAATTGCAATTCTTCCAAATAAGCAAAAATAGTGAAGCTCCAATATCGCGGGTTGGTAGTTATCTTGAAAATCAAATGTTTAAGTGCGGAAGTTTAATTCACGCATGCTATTCACTTGCAGCGCAACGTTCGCGTGTATTTTTGATGCTAACCAATCCATTTTCAAAATAGTGCCGTTCTTCAATCATTGCCAAGTATCCACGAGTTTTAGTTCTCCGAATATCTATTCATAATGAATATATATATATAATTCATTGCAGCGCAACTTCCGCGGGGCGCGCACGTACTCGGAAGTGGTAGTGGAATCGTACGACCGGAAGGATCAGGCAGAATCCAGCAAGGGTGAGCATTTATCTGATTATGGCTCATTTTCAATACATCATTCCTTGATTAACGATTTTTCATGATTTTCGTTTATGTGTAGTACGCATGAAACACAAGCTCAACACAGATATGGTTCAGCTAGAATTTTCAAATTACTCTTACATGTAGAGTAAATATGGAACAGAAGTTCTCGAAATGCGTTGATTTCCTTCAATTTTGGGGCTAGAACATCTAACTTCCTATCCGTTCAGCCGATCCGAAGTACCTCACCTTCCTCTCCGGTCAGAAGCGAGTAGAGAAAACGGAGGGCATTCTCCACTTCTACAAGAGAAGGTCAGTTGACAGGAGGAGGGGGGGGTACGGTAGAACCGGAGACTGCCATATAGTTACTAGCAGGGCTCGTTTTGCAAAGATTTCGCCCAATACTGGTGAAAATGCTAGGGAGGTTGGCGATTCATGAATTTATGAAGTGACTTTTACAACTACTTTCCTCAATGGGATCGCCAGTGTGCCTGCGTGAAACAAAACAATTATAGTGGAGTCAGGTCTCAATCCATAACCATGCTCCTCTCACAGTAACCCGCGCATCGACGGCATCCGCATGGTGTGCGTGTTGAACATCTCCGTGCACCTGTCGTGCCAGGACATCCTCAACTTCTTCTCCACCGCCCTCCCGTCCATCGAGCGGATCAAGGTACGGTAGCGGTGATAGGGTAGGATACATATTGTTAGGGATGTAGATCTGTGTAATGAAATCAAAAAAAATCAGATATAATTGTGTGTAAAGAGGACATGCACCATTGGTGCTGCAACATTTTCATGTAAATGAGAGTGCCGGTTTGAATTCGATAGTTGCCAGGAAATTTCCTAATTAAATAAAACCGATTGCATGCTATTTGAAATGTCGCAACGTGACGATCAATTCATGTGTACTTGCTGTCGATTAGGGCTGATTTGGGAAATATAACTCAAAATTCGGTAAATGTTACCGGGTACTCATGGCGCACGAAATCCTGTGGGAGCCCAGTGACTTTTCGTTAGTAAACTCATCAAATATATTGCAGGTGATAAGGGACGAGACGCCGGGCATGTACATGATGCTCATCCTCTTCAAGTCGCCGGTCAGTTTTCCATTTTTGATTTTCCGAAGATTGATTTTCGAAATACTTTCACAAGTCAAACCTGCTGCTTTTGTGGTTAAGATTCAGACTAATACGATTGATGTGATTGTATCATAGATCAGATGACAATTCGTAGTACAGAGGAAAAATAAACAAATTCATGATTTGTGGTCTGTTATGCCCACAGTGATCTAACACAACTAGCTGATTTTATTCCAGAAGTTACTCGCTACGTAATTATGGAATCTACCGTAATCAACCGTAGCCAATCAGTAACTGACTTCTCATTTGCAGGAGGATGCGGAGCTGTTCTACTCGGACTTCAACGATCAGCAGTACAACACCCTCGAGACGGATCGATGCATCCTTCTATTCGTCGAGAATATGGATATTGTGAGTGGATTACGGCAGCTGAGATTAGGGTTGTTTCCGAAATACTAGCAGCCATGCATCATACTTCTAGTGAATCTGGATACTCCACCCTAGCATAGCTTATTTGCATTGTAAAGGCGTCGTATACGAGACACTATCTGAGAGGACTCACCTACCACCGTACAAGCAAAAATAGAATATTCTGAAAAAATGCCCTAGGATCAACTTTTCACGTAGAACTCGAAAATCGACCTCAAAAAGTCGTATCTCTAAAACTAAAATTCCTACAGTTGACTTCATGGTGACAGGGGTGCCATACAAAGTTTTTTGTGGGGCTTCCAATCAACCAACAAAGTATAAAATCTTTCAGATAATGAAAAACGAAACTTTTTCACAAAAAAAAGTTGGAGGAAAACTCATCTGAAAAAATAGTTATTCAATTTTTTGAGCGAAAATTATTTTTCCTGAAAATTTTTTGAACTACGGAGCACTTTTAAGTGCGATTTTCGGATTCTCCGTGAAAAGTTGCATATATGGTATTTTTTTCAGAATTTTAACTTTTCTAATATTGGCTCATTTTTGCCTTCAAAGGTTACGGAAATACGATTTTCCAGTATTTGGACGGCCTATCTACTTGCAATTAATGAAATTTCCACGGGAAATGACTCATACAGTATTAAAACGTCATATTACGAATATTTATCACCATTGGAATCAAGTCCGCCCCCATCATTTTTGACCCATGACCATGACCCCGGGGTCATGGTCCGAAATGGCCATGAAAAATCATGATCGAGAATCTTCAATTGCTATATGCCGATGTGTTGCATAGTCCCTATGAAAATTTTCAACACCGAAAATATCGTAATTCAATTATTGCAAATTGATTTTTCAAAAATATATATCAAATTTTCTTTTAAAAAATCAGTTCACTATTTTGCCGCTTCGGATAATGGTTTTTCCGGTGGTGAAAATTTTCTTAGGGACTATGCAACACATCGGCATATATCAATTGAAGTTTCTCGATCATGATTTTTCATGGCCATTTCGGACCATGAGGCTCATGGGTCAAAAATGATGGTGGCGGATTTGATTCCAATGGTGATAAATATTCGTAATATGACGTTTTAATACTGTATGAGTCATTTCCCCTGGAAATTTCATTAATTGCAAGTAGGTAGGCCGTCCAAATACTGGAAAATTGTGTTTCCGTTACCTTCGAAGGCAAAAATGAGCCAATATTAGAAAAGTTAAAATTCTGAAAAAATTACCGTATATGCAACTTTTCACGGAGAATCCGAAAATCGCACTTAAAAGTGCTCCGTAGTTCAAAAAATTTTCAGGAAAAATAATTTTCGCTCAAAAAATTGAATAACTATTTTTTCAGATGAGTTTTCCTCCAACTTTTTTTGTGAAAGAGTTTCATTTTTCATTATCTGAAAGATTTTATACTTTGTTGGTTGATTGGAAGCCCCACAAAAAACTTTGTATGGCACCCCTGTCACCATGAAGTCAACTGTAGGAATTTTAGTTTTAGAGATGCGACTTTTTGAGGTCGATTTTCGAGTTCTACGTGAAAAGTTGATCCTAGGGCATTTTTTTCAGAATATTCTATTTTTGCTTGTACGGTTAGTAGGTTAAATCGCTCAGTTTTCTCAGATAGTGTCTCATACAGGCTCCAGTAATGGTTCATGTTCGTGTATGGCGCGTTGTAATTTTTGTGTTTCAATAAGGGATGTTATTAGAGGTAGGGATAGACTTTCCGATCCCAGGCGTACAAGAATTGTAAAAAAAAAACTACCCTTTAGCTTCGCTGTTTCAGCGTTGCGTGATATTTTAGCTAATCTACCGAAGGCAATCATTGCTCGGCATAATACGAATAGAATCAAAAAAGGTAGACGTACAGTGTTTCAGTTACTTGTCACCTTTGACTTGATGGGAATTGCATTGATCACTGGTTGGTTAAGTTTCAAAATAATCAATCGATTCCAGCTGGACGAGTCTGCCGTTCCTGATCTCGTCGAACTGCCCACGTGTGCCGTGTGTCTCGAGCGGATGGACGACGGGGTACGGTACTTATTGATTGGTGGAGGATTACGGTATCGATGTTTTCTTGGATTAGAGGAGTTTTGAAATTTTTAAACCAGTGTGGATGGAGCTCGCATTGAATTACACTCGATTTATCATGCCAAGAAGTAACGTTGAAACCGCAAAGGGGCAATTTTCTTGTGGGAAATAAATATTCAATGCTGATGAAACTTGCTGGCTTTATTTCAAAATGATTTAGCAATTACCTTAATTTTAGGTGATCACCATCTTCTGCCGGCACTCGTTCCACGCCGTGTGCATCCAGAAGTGCACGGATACGATGTGAGTACGGTAGGAGTACGGTATACGAGGGTACGGTAGTATAGATGTGACCACGGTATTCGTACGGTCGATTATTGATTGAGGGACTGATTGTATCGATTGGGAAATCGGATTTACTACTTGCAACGCGGGAATCCAATAAGATTCGCCGAATTTTTAAATTTTCGAACCAGTTGCTTTGGCGTTGCACGTGTCGGATATGAGAGCGATGAACGGGATTGGTTCAGTGGTAGATGAAGCGAGGAGAAATATAAAATGATAAAAAAATCTCGCGTGAATTTAGTACTGTTCATTATTGATTGACAAATTGTTCATATCGCAATGTTGTATTTGCAATGCAAAAGCACAGTAATAAGATTTGTAAGATTCGCTAAATTCCTCAATTTTCGAACAAGTTCCTTTTCGTTGCACGTGTTGGATATGAGAGGGATGAGTGTGATTGATTCAGTTTCGGTGATTCGTGCCTCGTAAAATGTAATAAAACAGTATAAATACAATTGTAGATGCCCGATCTGCCGCTGCACGCAGACGCCCGAGGCCGCCGCGAAGCAGTCAGTTATTTTTTTATTCTTTGATTATTGTTTTTAAATTTAAAATTTGAAAATATTATGCCCAACATGGAGACTGGTCCATTTGTGTTTCACTCAACGATCATAGAAAGCGAATGCCGATTTGATACAATTGGTACATGTGGTTAAGGTAATAATACAATGCAAGCCGATTGATATTCGGAGTAGTTACAGTTGTGTTTCAGAGAGTATTCATAGAGTCTTCCGCTTCATGTCGTTGGTGGTAGTGATACATACGATTCAACAATAACAAGTGGGGGGGGGGGGGAGGGAGGTATTTCGAGGATTCATCGGGATATTATCACCTGTAAACGTCAATGTCTTTTGATTTGAGCTATTCATACGTTGGAAAACCCATCATATCCCGTTGTGGTCGTTACCTCGCGCATCGTCCTTTTGAATGGTTCGCGCTCTGCTGAATTGTGAATGAAGCATGCCCTGTCACTCGACGTTTCATGCAGCATACATCATCGATGAATTTCGCTTCTAGTTAAGTTTCGCTATTCAAAAATAGAAAAACGTACTAAAATACAAGTTTTTCGCAGCCTGCACACTTGTGCTTCAGCTAATGATCAATAGGTCGCGTGTATCGCTAGTGTTAGTGAATCATCTTCATCCAGTTCTCAACACACAATAAAAAATAGTAAAATACCATCAAACTTAATTGTGCATGCATTATCGAAGGGTAATTATTATTAATAACATTGTGCAGACGCTGCACGGCGTGCGATCAGGCGACGGACCTGTGGATCTGTCTCATCTGTGGATACGTCGCGTGCGGACGGTACAGGGAGGCACACGCCTTCAGGTTGGTTAGGAGGATGACAGGGGCTTGGCTGCGAATGCATGAATCGAGAAAGTCATGAGAGTTCTGGTTCCTTCAGATTAATTTTAGAAAAAAAAATTCAAAAGTTAGCAGTCGCGTGTGTGTGCAGCGAGTGCAATTGAACAATTTGTAAAATACAACTTTTACTTCTCAGACACTTCGAGGAGACGCAGCACACGTTCGCGCAGGAGGTGGGCGGCAATCGGGTGTGGGACTACGCCGGCGACAACTACGTCCATCGACTGGTCCAGGTGAGCAGCGATGACAATAAGGCCAACTTCATAGCTGTGGAATGCGCTAGATGCGCCGGGTTTGCAAAGATGGAAATTGTGTGTAGAAATGCGCTGTTATAATTAAGTGCCTCAGGTGAGGAGCATGCTGTCTATGCGCAACCACGTCACCAAAAATGTACTATAGGCGCCGGGTTAGAGGCGGGGAAAATGGAGCGTGTAGATAATTTCCAAGTGCAATCGAGTGATACTAAAAATATAGGATTATGTAGTCACGATACGGCATTGAATCAGCTGTTCGTAAATGCACTATGATTTCGATAAGTTCGAGCTCTTCTTCGTATTGGCTAGATTGAATTTTGCGGAATCGGTCAGACTATGAGATGCGTATGCAGCATGGAATCACCAGTGGCACTCAGAGAAAACTTGTTTTGGATTGTTTAGTTTATAACTTCGACATAGCCGAACTTTTTATCAAATTGTAGGATGAATGGTGCTACCCTGACGACTAAAAAGTTAAAGAAAGCGATCATAATTTCTCCATTCAGGCGGAGCAGGATGGCAAACTGGTGGCTGTGGAGCGAGGGCCGGGCGTGGAGAACGATGAGAAGGTGAGTGAATGGTGAAAGAAGGGGGGGGGAGGTTAGAGCTATCCCCGACGATCGGAGATGCCGTTGGGATTGCTTGACATCATTCTTACATTTAGAGTAAGCTAGAGGCGTGGAGATAGTGCAATTACAAACGGATAGAATTTGTGTGAAATAATTAGGAAGGCGAGGATGGTTGAGATGAGATTTACCCGGCCGATGTGGGCTACAACTGTAAGAGATGTGAGGGAGGAGTTGGAAAGAAACAATTTCGTTTGTGATATCCCTTTAGACGAAATTCGTCCACAGTGATATTTAGGACTTATTTCACGATGAATTCAGTTAGATGTTTTCACCCGGTGGGTACGAGCTCCAACTGTAGGTGGTGATACGTGTGAAGGCCTGGTAGATATAATTTGTAGCTTGCCGCCTACCCAAACATATAACTCATCTTCCACAGCGGCGTTTAGAAATGTGTTTTGTGCTTGTTTCTCACAGAGATTTATGTTTTGTGCCCGGTGGTTGCGTGCACTAATTGTAGGAGATAAGCGGGTGGGTTTGGACAGATGTAATTTGTGTACGACTGTTGGATGAAACATATTATTTACTCGCAGCCTTTATGGGGGATGTCCTACTTTGAATTTTGAGATGCTACTTTTCACCCGGTTGTCGAGAGCTTCGACTATAGGAGATAGGTGAGAGTGCACCTTCAGAAGAAATGCAATAGCGTGGCCCTTGAAAATAAATACTTCTCTCGGATAAATCAGCTTGCTCGATGCTGCCTGGTTTAGGGTTACTGTATTAATTAATTAATTGATTATGTATTCTTTCAGGTGGAGGCAGTGACGCTCGAGTACACGTGTCTGCTAACGAACCAGCTGGAGAACCAGCGGAGGTCAGGTTTCATGATTGATCTTGTCAGCTCTTTGAATTTGAAAGGGAAAGATGGCGATTATACGTTTGAAGGTGAATCGTTTGTACATTGTATGTTCATGCTTCACGAACTGATCGTAATAATGGGTGGAAATTTTTAATTGATGAGTTTGAGGTTCTGTGTGTGAAAATAATGCAAAATTGTTAGTGCAACAGGGCAGATATATGTTTCACTGTCAGTAGTTAAGAAAGGCCAGGCTTCTTGCGTTAGTATTTCTCTGGTTCGTTGTGAGGAAAAATATTCGATATTGATGCAATGTGAAGTCGTGCATCATGAGCTCTACGTATTGTTGGGGATCACGGTGTTAACAATTTATCGGCGCTTATTTTGAGAAAAATAATATTCTTTGCAAAAAGTTAGTGCTTAGGCGTGAAACAACTTACGGTAGCATTAGCTTCGCCTCTCATCTGAAGAGAAGAATAAGTCAACAAGTGGCTGAAAAGGTATTGCGAAGAGTTGGGATAGGATGGTCATTCTTCACCACTTCAGATACTACGAGGCAGAGTTGAGCAAGGTGGAGCGGGCGAGGAGCAATCTGGAGAAGATGGCCATCGCACAGGTACTTTATGATAATTAATTATGGTTAATTACTCATTAAATGCTAGATAGTATAGGGTTAACATAGTTTACTGTAGCTTACAAGTCTAGTTGTTTTTAACTACAAGTCTGTTTTCGACCTATTGAAGCGTTGGAGAATCTCAATGTATCGAAGGGTGGCTGAAACCGAAGTTCGCGTTGTCGGGAATGTGTGTGAAAATAAGATGAGTGGCGGTTGAAGCTAGAATGAATTCTGGAAATGGGTCAAACCTGTGGGGGTATTCATTGGAGGGAGAAATAATGAGATGCTTGTATTGGAATGTTTTCTGGTCTTTCTCCTCATCTTATCGAAACTCTGCTGTTCATTTGGACCAGATTGTCTTTCTGAAGCATCTCTTCTCCGGCCATGATTATGTCGGTGTTTCCGCAAAGAGTTGAACTCTGTCACCATAACTACACAATTACGATGGAACTGGAAAATGTTCCGTTTTTATGAATCCTTTGCTGCTTCATCATCGCTACTCCGCGGTTTGGCAGCATCATGTGTTCAGTCTGAAACCTCAATCCACTCGGTCCCCCATTTCATCCCCTCCCGTTCAATTCCCCCCCCCCCTTTCTCCCCATTTCTCGTGCAAACGTCGGGCTGCACTCTTGGTTCCAAATTTGATCCAATTCCAACCTAATTTCACCCTTTTTCTCTCTGTCCTCTCCCCAATCACCCCGCTCTCTCGCCGCCCTCTAACCCTCGCCCCGCGCCACTCCTCCCACAGTAAAATGCCACATTCTTTCAAAAATCGTCGTTTTTGGCGCGCGCGCTGCAATTTTTCTACGCCAGTTTCCGACACCTTTTGCAAGAGAGATTCCCCGGCACATCCGGCCTCTCCTGTTTGCCTGCTCCCTCGTCGGTCTCTGACTGTCTGGCGGCTGAGGGGGACTCTCTCGAAACCGCATGGTCTCTCGTCACCGGAAGCCCCAGTGTCTGGACCCTCCTCGATCCCCACGGTCTCTAGCCTGCTATAACACCATTTCCGGTGAACGGCGTGATTAATGAAAAAGAAGAATGGGCGGATTTCGAGCGGAGGGGATCAAGGGAGAGATTAGGGGAGATATCTCGGTAGGGAGAGGCGAGGGAGGGGGAGGGGATATCTGAGAAGCGCGCAGCAAGGGCAATGAGAGGGGGCTGGGAAAGTGATGTGGAATATTAAACTATGATGCAGAATGAAATCAGTGTTGTGAGGGCAGGTCTGGTTATGGGGTGAAGGTGAAACGTGAAGCGCGTGTGGCAAAATGCATTGTATCAAGCGCAACGTATACATCATTGATGCAATGCGTCCACGATTGGTTATGGGGCGAAGGTGAAACATGAAGTCGCGGATGGCAAAGTGCAAAAAGTAGTACGTACTTCTGACTTGGATGTTTTATGGGAGGTTATGGGAATTGGAAATTATATCGGCGCAACTCAATTAGAGCTATGGAGTGCGGCTCAAACGCATGCTTTCAAAACTCAGCTTTTAAAAAATCATAGATAAAGGTCTAGTTTTCAAATACTCCGGGAAGTCACTGCAGTGAGGTGTAAGAATGGATCATGAATAGACGCTGAAACACAGAACAGCTAGCAATGTCCTTTCTGATTGTGTAAATGTACTAGTTTTCATGTACTAGGTTCATCATGCAAACAAGCGACGATCATCGTCCTTGTTTCACACATCTTCTTATGTAGATGGTGAAACACAAATCGGATTTCACATTTGAAAATGGCTTTTACAATTTTGCTTTGCAGCTCGAGGACGTGGAGGCGCAGCTGAAGCGAGCGGTCGACGAGTGCAACAAAGGTGAGGGTGGAGGACTACGGTAGTCTGATGTAGGGGGGGGGAGAGTGAGGTGGGTAGTTGGCTGGGTCGGAAACCTGGACCGGATACTTGTAGAGTATGCAGCAATTTACATTAGAGAGAGAGGGGTGGATGGCTGGATCAGATTCCATATTTTGTCGAGAATAATAGTTTGAGAGTAGTGATGCAGCAGAGCCTGAAGTAGGCAGCTCTAATTTCTTCATTGGAAAGACTGCGAATTGCAAATTTACAGGCTGAAGATGGGTTTCATGAGATAATGAAAGAGTAGCGGTGTTGGAATTATCAATTTATGCCATACTTCCTATGCCAAAGATATAAATAAAGTAGTTCATCGTTCTGACGAAATTTGGGATACTTTCTGTTTGAAATTTATATCTGGCTAAGTCATGCTGGCTTTGAGTTTCAGGCACCACACAAGTGATTGCGATTTTGTATGTGATCTAATGAACCTCCCTTGGTCACACGAAAACAGGACAACATTTATCATGATATGATAATTATCCAATTGAGAATGGTTAGGTAAGGTGAAGCGGCGTTTCACTATACCCTCAAAAGTTCAACTGATGCTGGGTGTATTTTTGACGTTGCGCGCACTGCATTATCAATAGTTTGTTTTTATGGTTCACTGAATCTGAATATTGATTTTCAAAATAAGGTTTGATTTATATAAAAGGTTTTTTTCGCAGTGCGCGACGAGCTGGACGTGAGCAACAAGGCGAAGGGCGCGGCGGAGAAGAAGCAGCAGACGGCCATCACGAAAATGAACAAGGCGAGCAATGGGAAAGGGCGGCGGGCTGGGCGCATCCAGGGTTACGGCAGTGTGGGATTGTGTGTGTTTGTGCGCAATCAAGTTTTTTTGAATGATACTCGCTCGTCTCGTCTTATTGTGAAAGACAGTCTGCTGCTTGTTACATACAATTTGTGATACCTGAATTCACCATGTATCTAATTGCTGCACGTTTGTGTTCAATGGGAACATGAGAGCTCCTGGTTAGTGACTAGCAGTGGCACTCAGATTGCTCTTCTAGCTATTGAGACTCTTCTTATTCACCGCATGTGCTCACAGTCGCCTTGCACTTATTTTGTTCGATTTCAATGCGGAAGTTACTTACATTACATCACAATAAGATTTGGTGGTTATACGCTAGTGGTGAAGCACAGATCAGCCAGGCTAATATTTCATGATTTTACTTATCATTACTAATTGCAGCTGAGCGCGGACCTGGCCGAGGAGCGGAGTCTCAACGCGATCGTCCGATCGGATCAGGAGAAGTGGCACAAACAGGTATACGGTAGGGGAGGCGACATTGATTGGGATACGGTAGCGTTGTGATATTGTAGTTAGTTTTGTGATAGCACTGGACTACGTTTGAAGGAGGTTCTTGGTACGGTAGCTCAAAGGTAGTGTGGGCGTGCGGATACGGTAGTCTCCTAATCGTCGTCGTATTTGCAGGTCGAGACGCTACAGAGGGAATCTGCGGAGCAGAAGGAGAAGTACGAGCGGGTGAGTGAACATTTGCAAGGAAGGAAGGGCTGGGTTTCAGTTGGGAGGGAAAGGTCGGATGCGCGGGAAGGTTTAATACAATCCTGGCTGACTTTCCAAAAAAAAATGTACATCATAAGAGAATCATAAGTCGAATACGGGTATTGGCTCAATTTCATGTTTATCGAACTGACGAAATTGCAATGTCAAGCGCGAGATGGGGAAGTTGGGTTTCAGTTGATAGACTTAGGAGACTTAGGAGAAGTTGTGTTTCAGAAGAAAGACAAATGCTGTTGATCTCGACCCCTTCAATAGTTTCTATAGAATTTAAATCGAAGCGCGTAGTTAGATTTTCATTCCACTGCTTCCATAATATGGTCGTGAGGTGCATTGACTTGGTAGGTTGCTGGAGTATGCAACAATTATTTTTGTTAACGCTAGTTGGTGTTAGGTTTCACGATGTTCACGAAAGCACGTTGCGACTTTGAGATTTGATGTGATGGTTGTAAGACATTGTTTCCATAAACAATTAATTCCTTTTTGGGCAACGTGAGAAGAGTTTTAATATATATTTAAATATTTTTCTATTTCATTAATTAATTGGAGGAAGTGAAGGAGCTGCGTGAGCAACTGCGCGACGTGATGCTGCACCTGGAGGGAGGCGAGAATCTGGAGAGACAGGCGACTGAGGCAGGAGTGACCAGAGAGGAGGTACGGTAGTGGTCAGGGGTACGGTAGCGCATGAGGAATGCCACCGAAGAAATCACAAGATAGGAGTGTGTTTGGGTAGCGCATTCTGGGGCCTTCGTATGATTTGTTGCTTCTAAAACATACCTGGAGAGACAGGCGACCAAGCCACGAGAGGGGAAGTACGGCGTTTGTTGTGATGGATTACAGTAGTGGTTGCGGGTCGGGATAAGAAGTGCAACGGTTGATAGTACAAAGCACTGTGGTGATGCTTCAGTGGTTGGGGATGCGAAATGTTGGATGACGATCGAATTGTAAGCTCCAAAAAAGTAGATGCGATTCGGTTTCACCAGATCATCAAATTGGATGAGGATGTTCGAAGTTCGATGTAAATGGCGTGGTCTTCAATAGATAATAAAGGGCAACGTTCGATAGAAGCGAAAATGGTTATTGTTGAATATCGATTGGTTTCCAGATGGAACAAGGAATGCTCGAAGTGCCGCCCGCAGAGAAGAAGAAGCAGCGAAGACGAAGCAATAAGAAATGAGAAGGAGTACGGTAGTCAGGGACCACGTCCTGGCACGCTGCCAACTCCCCGCACTCGGCCGCCGTTTGTGTACGTTTTCGCTTGCTGTGCAAATATTTTCTAATTATATTTATTGATAGTTGCTATTGTCTGTTATGTTGTATACATGTCTGTCCTATCGCTTTAGACTGGTTTTGTCCCGATCCATACAGAATTCCCCGCAACGGTTTGCCACCGGTAGATCATCCCAAATATTGATTGATTGATTTCACAATCTCGCATGAATTCCATCTGCTGTTTCTCGCCTAGTATCTCACTTTATTATCAGAAAATTTGCGATATTCAATGAATTTGTTTATTTTTATGGTTTTACAAAGTTATTGACACAATAACAACAATATTTACAAACAACAAGAAGGTTGTCGAGGGTTAAAGCGATTCGGGAAGGGGAGGGGGGCTCGGGAGGAGAAAGTTCGTTATAATTTATTTTCGTGGTATTGTATTCTGAGATTACCAGACAACGTTGTGATCTTGAAACGTTGAACTTTGTCCTATGACTGAAACATAGTCCAAAGTTCGACTGATCAGCAGAGTGTAAAATCTCCATTTCCTATGCTTTTTGCTTCAGCTCGCGAACAGCCTTTGACACTTTATCATTCGAAAAATAACGCCTGAGAACTGAGCAATCAGTGGTGTTGCAGTGACCTCCAACGGAAGTGGTCGAGGAAAGAAGAAGAAGGAGGGGAGGAAAGTAGGGGGGGGGATTGAGAGAGGTTGATTTACGGTCGAAGCGGATTTGGTAAAGCTTACGCGCGAGAGCGAGCGAGAGATAAGCAAGGGGGATTTGGTTGCAAAATTGGATCTGTGGCTATCACGAATGCTGTCTCAGACCAGTTCACTTTTATCAAGGAAGACCCCGAGTTGTCGAAAGAGAGTTGTGCTAGTCTATGGTGTTTAGCTGGAACGTATCCGGGATTTGTCGCGGAAGCGCCGGGGATTAGACAGATAATTGGGGGATGGAAGGGGTGGATGGTCTCTCTCATTTTGTCATGCTCTCTCGTGTCTCTGATTGGCGAGAGATCAGGCAAAATGGAGAGACGGGGACATGAGGGGAGCTTAGGATGATGATTATGATGCGTCATTCGATCACGCGGAGGGGATAAACGACCAGAATGAGAAGGGGACACGGAAGCTTAGGCATTTGAATGGTGCGTGAGACAGAGACCCGCATGTGTGTCTAACTCTCCTCATTTCGCCTTTTCTCTCGCACTGTCTGGTCGGCGGGGGAACATGCGAAATGGAGAGACGCACGCCCCGCATTACATACTCTAGATGGGAAATGTCGATATTCTACCTAGCTATAATATATATTTACAAAAAAATACGCAAAAAGAAGCTAGCGTTCGTCATGGCTTGTCAGGGTGTGATCTACCTAGGAACGGGTGAGGCTGTGGTGTGGTGGTGGTACCGTAACCACACGCACTCGCGCGCGCGGGATTTGGTCGTTCTTCTGCTGAGATCGGTGGTCTAGAGGAGGGGCGCTTATCGCCCCCCATGGTGGTGTGGTGTCCGGGGTGCAGTGTGCGCGGCCGCCTTCTCCGATTACTCGGCCGGCGTCTCGTCGCACACGGTTACGGTATCGCTGAAGCGGGTTCGCTTGAAGGAGTCTGTGGAGGGCGTTTTTCGAATAGGCGAAGTGGGCACGGAGGGAGGCTCGGACATCGTTCCGAGGGACCTGCAATAAGGAAAAAGATTCTTATCTAACGATTCTTCATCGTTGACAAACTTCATCAGTCCGAGAAGGGAAAGGTGTATCCACGCCAAGCGATTTTACAGTCGTAAGACGACGCTAGGTGGGACCTACTGGTAAGGCCAACTGTTATGCAATGAGCTGGGGTAAAAAGAAACTAAAGTTGCTTCCACAATCAACGCGAGTTTACATTCGTCAGAGGACCGATGGGGAGCTCATTTTTAGTATTCTCAACCGATTTGGCTTCTGATCACTGCTTTTAGGTTCGTTGCTAACCATTGAATACACTGTGAAACACGGTGGAGGAGCGCTTATTTTAGCTCTAATAGAGAATAAAAAAGTAGATATTTACCAGATGGATTGACGTCGGGGCGGCTCGATGTAGGCGACCGTCGTTGAGAACTGCAATTTAGGCGTTGAATGACGTTTCGAGAGCCGGGATTTGGCCGAGCAGAATCCGGTAAATAGGCCGGAATCCTCACCTTGGTCATCTTCGAGTCCTTCCTCTGCACGTAACCGTCCTTGTACTCGAGTTCGAACTCCTCGCTTGGGCCTGAAATACGAATCCTCAACATATTGAAGCAGAAATTCAGTGCGAACAGCTATAACATGAAAAAATGTCTCGGGTTCAAAAAAACACAGTTCATATTTAAGCTAGCAGATTTTGGACGGATCTATTCCGGTATGTTAGGTGCCAAATATCAAGCACTAGGGTCCGTTTTACCATTACAAGTTTATCTCCACGTTCTGAAAGTTGTTGATAGGTTAACTTACCAGCAGTGGTGTTCTTCCTGCTCGGTGTGAGCGAGTACTTCCTCACCGCTTCCATCATATTCTCCGGCTTCTTGGCTGAAATTTGAACCATTACTACTTCTCTTTGCTTGGCCGTGAATCGGGGAGACCTAATTGTAAGATAATTCATGCGAAATGAAGCGGATTTTTTCGATTCTGCATTTCGACAATATATGTGGAGAAGTTAGGTTTCAGCCTTGCCAGATAGTTGCGCGAATCTTGCACTATCTGATATAGATAGACTGATTCGCTGCCGCATTCCAAAACGATATCATGTTCCGGATAAAGGAGTCCCCTCGTACCGTATACTAGCGTATCCCAGGACAGCTACCGTAACCGATCTATCTACCGTACCTCTGCTCTCCTCGGGTCCGCAGCAACAAGTGCAGATGAGCAGGGCGCACAGGGCGGCAGGGATCATGGCGATGGCCAGAGGAATGAGGACCAACTCGATCGGGAACTTCTGACACGGAGCGACCTGGAATAGGATACGGTAGGGGTACGGTAGGGGTACGGTAGTCGGATATCGAATACTGGGAGGGGTACGGTAGGGGTACGGTAGCATCGATTACTGAAGCGTCTGACTGATTTTGCCGCTTCGTTCAAGAAACGGCTCCAAATATCTCATGGATGGTTACTTCGTTCTAGAGAGTTGTTCTTGAGAGTTGGCGAAAAAACCACAGATAATCATTATTACCTCAACTCCCGAGGAGCGCTTTGTTCGATTCGTGGGGTGAATGTCCTCTAACAAGTCGGTTGCGTCGGTTCTGAAATGCAGAATGGTTAGGTTTCACCATCTCTTCGTATCTTTCAGAATTCTGATCTTTCTAATATGTACGCGTAGACTACTGCAAAAGTTTAGAACATTATCTGGCTGATATTTTTACGAATTTATGTTGTTAGATAGCTAAGCGGCCCCGTTCTTATTAGATCGACCAGCTCATTTCTTCCATTCCCTCAATCAATCTTGCGCTTATCTCCTCTTTCACACCTTTTGGCTGCTTTTTGCGTCGTTTCCGACAGATTTGGAGGGGGGAGAGAAAAGGAAGGAAGGATGAGAGAGACGACATATCTACCCGCAGCTAAGGTCAGAAACGAGCGAAGATAAAACGGAAGTGTTCGAGGAACTCTCTCACTTTCCCACGGTCTCTCGCCGCTCTGACCGACAAGAGAGCATGTTGAAATGAGAGAGTCAGACGATTGTTCGAGTGATAGTGAGAGATAAGGAACTAAATTCGCCCCGATCTCGTTCGTCTTCTAGTTTCGACCGATCTTTTGATGGTTACATGCACTCAAGTGCGCTCAATTGAACGATTTTCGATTTCGCGTTTGAAAATTAGCTAATGTATCTCGAAATTGAGGCAGGAAGTATCTCAGTTGTACTGTGATCATTTCGAATTTTCATTCGCAAGTGAAATCACACAAAAATTTTGAAAAGAAGCTCTGGTCAGAACGAAAAAGTTAGAACAGAAAAGGCGGCTGCGATATTTTTTCGGAAACTTTCTTCTTGATCGTTCGCTTTATTCCGTAATGAAGTACAAGATGTTCGATCGCAGCAAACTCGGTAAGAGAAAGAGGATAGAATAGATTTAGAGAGGGTGGGGAACGGATTCGTCCGTATCGATTGAGATACTAGAGATACTAGGTAGGTGCGTTCAACGCGATCGGCCAGATTATTCGAAAAGTGAAATCACTGTTTATCTTTCTCCAAAATTTATGCGCGCACTTTGCTCAAGTGCACATTTTTCAGTGCCGGCACTAAAACTATAGTAAATTACGCTTTTTCTCTCGGTCAATTCGCGGTTGATAGGATCAATAAAAGGCAGCAAGGCCGATTGTCTTACGCAATCGCACCGAAGAAAGAAAGCAGGAAATAATTGCGGCCGACCTTCGAGAAAAATTGAGCGACGGAAAGTAATACAACTGCCATGAGGAAAAAAACGCGAAGGAGAACAATTGGTTTCGTTGATTCACTTTTTGCCGCATTTTAGCGAGACAATAAGTTGAGAGCGGAGTGTGATAATGACGATTATGACAATAATCGCGCGGTTTGGCACGTTGGCAATGTACCTCCAGCGACCAATAGACCAATGAACAACATGAATTAACAGCCACACAGGAATTCTATTCAATTTTCACTTGAATCACCCCGATGGATTAATGAATTGAATTCTTTCAAGGATGACTCTAACTCGGGAATGAACCCATAAGCCAAAGCCGAATCATCATCATCACTAAACTCGCCTGGTGCCCTAATCAAATCTCGCCAAACGGTCGAGTTCACATGGATTATGGTCCTCCTTCCGGCCTCCTATTTAATTTGCGTTTTATTCGTTTAAATCGCTTTAATCGCTTTATTCGTTTTATTCGCTGCGGAAGCTCTTGAATCGATCTAATTTCATCATCGGATCAGCGTTTCAGGGCAATTTCAGGCGCTTTTACCTTCGGAAAATGCGAATAAACTCTAACGCTAATGCAAATTGCGCCGAGTGACTGATGTGACCTCTATTGATAGTGGGATTGATTGCGATCAAAGATTCGTTCGCGAATGAACGGCTAATTTTTTTAGATGAATGAAGGGAAGAAGATTGCGCATGAAGTAATTTGACAAGAGCTATCTGAAGATGAGAAACTTACGAATTGCTTGGCACCGCTCCGGGGCAGTTCTTCATGCAGGCACGACAATGGGAAGGGGCGGAACCGACATCGTAGATCATCAAGAGCATCAGAAGGCTGCCAAGCAGCAGTCGAGTAGTCGAGAGACCGACAGACATTCTCGCGCCAGTTCTTCTGTACGAAATCACTCAAAATCCGCGCCCGAACACGTAGATCAAACAGCGAATGCCGACAATAACCGAAAAGCGCGCGCTCGCGTGGCGACATGCAGCAGACAGTGAAAGCGATATAGAAACGGGCGACGATTCACATGATAAATCGATCCCCATCCAATGATAGTGCAGTAGCAGCACAGCTATAACAGCTAGGTAGAGTTTAGAGAGAGAGATCGTAGAGGTGAGGGATAGAGAGAGAGAGAGAGAGAGAGGAGGAAGGGGAATACAAGCAAAAGTTACACACACACTGCTCTTTCTCGTTCAGGACGAAAAGCGCAGCAAGTAGTGAGGGCAGTTTCATTGTTCTACTCGAGAGGGAGATACTGCGAGACAATGATGATTTGATTGCGAGGAGTGATAGAGGTGATGAAGACAGGTTGCACCACAGAGTCGAGATAGGTACGGGAGGGTGATGCAAAGGGGTTTGCAGCAGGGTTCGGAACGGGGTTGCCATGTTTACGATAGCCATTCTTATGCACAACGAATGAACAGTTATGCAAGGCTTTAACAAGAGGGTTAATGATGTGCCGTAGGTTCCTGGTGCAGGGTTCCGGACCCCTGTAATCGGAACCAGGTCGGAACCCGCTAAGGGAACCACGAACCGTGCAGTCTGCGAGGAGAAACTTGGAACGTATAAGAGGGAGCGAAATGAGAGAGCGACGATCTCAAACGGAGCGAGATAGGAACGATGAATGAATGGGAGAGGAGAGGATAGATGGAGAGGGATCGAGAGAGGGGAGGAAAGGAACGAATGAAGAGCAGCACTGTACGAGAGGAGCTTAGAGGGCGGATAGAGGGAGGGAGGAGGGAGACAGATCAAAGCGAATCGTGCGTGTGTCTACTAGTGAGGAACGCCTTTCGAGAGGGCGGGATAAGGACGAATTAGAGGTTGCATCTTGATCGAAAAAATGGTTACATTCTGTTGCATGTAATATGCTTCAACACTTATCAATCAAGTTAATTCAGCCTGAATCTAGGCGGGGTGAACATGAAAATGTCTGGAAAAGACCCGAGAAAGCGGGGACAGCAGTTAATCCGAGAGCAATTGCTCTCGAATAGTCTCTAAGGTCATGATGACAAATCGCGTAGTGGGGCTATTAGCTTTCCCAATCGCTCTGAGGAAGTATAGCTGATTCAGCCCGTATTAGTAATGCTGTGACAAGCTTACGGTTTTTCTGACTAAAAGATATTAAACTCACAAAGACGGAGCTCCCGTAAAAACAAGGAACATACTCACGGTGTTTCTGACTAACGCGATGGGAAATACCCTAGGCTAAACAGTAGATACAAGGAATAGATGGTGTGAAATGAACAGTTTTCTGTGAAACATCGTGAACAAGCGAAAAGTCTCATTTCACAACGCTATCTCGTCAGTCAGAGAGGCGAGAGATAATGGGAAAGTGAGAGCGACAGATCATTCCTGTGAATATGCCAAGAGCTCGTGGCATTGGTATTTCCGGGAAGTTGCGCGTGAGAAAAGAAACATAGAGTTTTTGAAGCAGCGATCACGAGTAAACTGTCTATGGCGAGTAATTAATTCTCGCCGGATGAGAACCGCAGTTCGAGTGATCAAAAGTGAAGAAGTATTCAGAACTCCTAGTCATACTTCACTAAAACCAAAAGCGATCGCTTTGTCCTTTGTCTTTGTCTAGTCTGTAATCGAGTGAATTGAATTTCGATAGACAGGCTGTTGCATCTGCTATCAGTCTGGATGAGATAGTGTGGAATGAAGAGAGCCTTCCTCCGAGCAGGGAGAAACGAGCAAAACTCGTCGCGAACCGTTCCTTGTTGTCAACAAGGAACGGTTCGAAAAGGAGCGAGAACCGTTTAGAGATACCAACCGTCAGACTCTCTCATTTCGCCGTGCTCTCTTGCTGCGCGGACTGGTAAGTGATAACGCCGAATGCGGAGATGAAGTAATGATAACAAGGGATTACCCTCTCCGAATGTCTTTCAGCGCACTGGGAGATGGGGTAGGGAGAAGCGATTTGATAAGGAAAACAAACGCGTCACGCGATCAGACTCTATTTTAGTGAAGTTTTCATTGACCAAGATGGATATGTTTCGAAGACGCTCAGGCACTGCCAAATGTTAATATTATCTTTAAATTGATGAATTCATACATTCTATTTTATAATTATTTTTTCTTCGAAAGTAAACAGAATGATAGTGCCATAAATTCACCTGAAGAAGAAACTCCTAATGAGTACGAAATCTCTTCAGAAGTTATGGTTCGTGTCGGGTACGTGCGACGGTCGAATCGATAGCCAATTGCGATCCGCTCATTTTCCGAAAAATTGCTCCGTCGCAGTTATTATTTCCATTGAGTAAGCGGCCGATTTACCAGCTTCATCGCATATTTTGATCAATTTCAGGTTTCAGAACAAATGGTCCATCTTCGTATTTTCGAAAAAACAGCGAAAGCGAATAGTGGTACAAAAGGCAATTCAATGATGACCCAAAACTGAGCGAATTTCAGATGAATTGGATCGATGACAAGCTCTCTTTCGCTTGTAGCAACCCGAGTGTCGCTGTGACTCCGATTGCACATGATGATTTTAACGTGCCCACACCAATCAAATATCATTTCGAAGTCTGGTGTAAAAGCATTGGAAAACAATTCGATCATCATCTTTATTCGAAGCTGTTTTGTCTTTGTTATTCAGATGTCGCTTCAGTTCGTCTATTCAAGTGGCGAACATGACAAGCTTTCTCTTCAATTCCATTTTCTGAATGGTTAGAATGGGAGTCGGTTCAACCTGAAATTGCGCAAATTGAATATTAAATTATATTTTAAATATTTACCACGGGCGTTCCCTCAGGCAGTTCTTCCGCTACTTCCCTCTGCAATATATTTTGATTGTTGATATATTTTCAATGAATAATCTCACCTTTGTTTTGATCCTTGTGATGATTAAGATACCAATGAAGATGATGATTGCGATCTAGAATATGTTTCAAGGATTATTTTTAATTAAATATTTCATTACCCCGAAAATGATCGCAAGTGCGTAGAGGATAACCTGTGCCACAGGGAATTTTTCCTTCACATGGTGTATTTCTGCCTTTTTATCAGCATACAAATCTTCCAGTTCTGAAATTTTCAAATTATACAAACATTTAAAAAATAATTTTAAAAATCTAACTTGTTCCTTCTCGCACACAAACAATCAGATCTCCTTCCTTTAATTTATACCAAATTTCCTTCTGACGTTCTAAAAATTCCATTATCCATTCCCCTTTCGCACTGAAAGAAATATGTACATCCAAATAGCCTCACATTTGCAAAATTACCTATCGCATTTCAAAGAAGTCAGCTCTATCTTATCCTGGAAACATCAACTGTCAAAAAAAGTGTACAGTTTGCTATAAAATTACCACACGCTTCAGATCTTTTGTCGATTTGTCTATGTTTATTCTTCGAATGAGAATACTCAAAACGTAATTTTCGCCACATTTTGGATCGAAAGGCCTTTTCGTAACGTCGACCTGTGAATGTTAATGATTACATCCTATTATGAGATTCTAGTGAAATATTTCGTTTCTCACTTTCATGCATGTTCCATCCTTCATTTCATTGCAAGTAGATAGCAATGGAACGACACTTAGACAATCCAACTCTGCAATACATTGCTAACCGGAAGAAGATGGGTATCGGCCCTGATATACCTTTCGAGCACTCTATGCGGTTTAATTGCTCGAATTGTCCTATACCATTCGGCTCTTCAGTCAGTCTCATATCTTCTACGAGATCTTTCTCTCCACGCCAATGTGTATTATTGCAAGTGAGCTTATTTTTCATCGAGAATCGATTGTTTACATGCATTTTAGCATCGGGGTCGACGCACTGAAAAATATTTTTATGCTCGTATTCAACAGAGATTCAAAGCAGTAAACTACCGAATACGATTCGCAGGGGCCAGGTTTGTACTTGACTCGGCTTGAATCGAAACATCCTTCACACGCAGGCACGCAACCATAGCACACGCTGAAGTCAATATCAAACCTTGCTTCTGAAATATGAAAATCTATTTTAGAAGAACTTAAAAAAACAGTAACCACTAAGAGCGTCCTCGATGTATCCAGAAAAGTAGACGTCTCGGGCATCTGAAAAAAAAACAGGGGTTCATTCGCCTTATTCGCCTTAGAAGCTACGATCATTAACGTAGCTCATAATTAGCCACACTATCTACGAAATCACAAATAAATTTCCGAAAACGTTACCTGTTCTGTACATCAGCGTGAATCGCAACTCGTCCGACGCTGTGAATAGGGCATTCTGAGACGTCGATTATTATACCAAAAATGTAATGTTATTTCTGTTCACTTTTATTGAAGGAACCGAAGGGTCGTTTTTATCGGTTACGAGCGTGAAGGTGCATTTTCTTCTAAGAGAAGTGTCAACGGGGATATGCCCTGCAATGCCTCGATATTTTTTCACGTATTCCATTGACTAGGCCACGTCAATTTCTATTTATAAAGGAACGTGAAATAAGTTGTGGTCTTGCGAATAAATTCGAATGAGCGAATTGCTTACGCGTAATGTGTATTCCTTTAACAGTTCGCGAAAATTCCTGTTCCTGGATGGGATGTTTGTAGCAGCGGAGCAATGTTTCACCAGCCCATATAAACTAAATGATAAAAGCCAGTGATAAATGTTCGTCACAGAAGCACTGGCTTCAATGCCACCACTGATCGGGTCATCCGATTTCACGTAGATCGTAATTTGCCATTCATTGACGGTTCTAAATTTTGAAAATCACCAATTAGTTAGCAATGAACCCATCTCCTACACAGGGTGGATAATAACTCCTTGTTGACATTTCTTCTTTGGATTATTCATAAATTTGAGCTGTTTCGGATTGTTGAGTTCATCACAAGTCCCAGCAACGAAGCAGGTGTCCTGATTTACACGATTTTATCCACTTGCATGTATTCAATTTAACCTTGTTGCAAATGCTCCAATCCACATCCATAGTTTCAGGTAGGCGAAAATCGAACTCTGAAATTTAGAAACTCGTCGGACATTCTTCTTCTTTCTCACCGCGTTTCACCACATCCGTATAGCCTACATACTGAGTTGGTTTTGTGTCCGTGTCTGCAAAAATAAACTAAAATATTCAATTTTTTATTGTAAATTTCATAAGGAATACGTATCGTAAAAACGAACCTGAACGATAGATCAATACCTCAAACGGCGAATCGCTTGTTGATTCTTTGAACAAAGATGACTGCAACAAAATTATTTGTTTGCCCGTGGATCAAATAAGATAATACCATAAACGAATAGCCCCCTGAAAGGCTCTTCATAGTGAACCCGCAGATCAACCCTTTCGAAGATATTATTGGTCTGTCACCTGCAAAAACAAGGAAGATTACTATAGAGACAATGAAGTCAATAAATAGTCCTCGGTTGAATTTATCAAACTCTTCGCACTGTGATTCTTCAAGGGAAAGTACTTGCTCGCTATATCAAAGTCAGCATGTGTTAGTGGTGCAGTAGCAGCCGGCGTTCCGCATTCGAGTGTGAGACCGTTGATCCAATTCACCTCCAATGTATTCGCTTTCTTCCTTAGTCCCCTATTCCTCTGTCATATTGAATGACCGTCCTCACCACAATTCGCTTCACCGGCGCTCCAGCTACCGCAGTAATGAGCAAGACTTGCCGTGAACTGTAAAGCGGTAAAACATGCGAATGGGCTTTCGACATCTTGTCGCCTCACTATATGTAGAAAACAAGGCCGACATCGCAGTCCTTTTTCGGCGATCGAGTGAGCCGCAATTGCTTGTCAACACGACCATCGCATGTGCCAGGAACGTAGCATGACATCTGAAGAAATAGAAGCGGATAATATGTTGCGTCTCTCGATCAGTTGTACCGTCTAAAGGGGACAACTGATCGAGACAATTATATAATTAAACAACACCAAATATGACGCCAACTCACCGGAGGATGACCGCCGGCCGTATTGGTGCCCGCGGCCTGAACGATACATGGAAAAGATTTGGAAAAGAATTATTTTTTCACGTTTCACCTTGTAGCATACTTTCCAATCGAACAGCATCGGATCATCTGTGAATGGAATATTCGGATCGGCCCATGACGACTGCGTGAGGGAGAAGACCAGCAATGGCAACAGCGAAGAGACTGGAGGAACTTGATCTTTGATCTTTCGAAAGCAGACAAAATCGATGGAAACCAACCCGAGCCGACCATTCCGCGCGCCCGCCAGAGAGTCGAATGAGGGGAGAAAGACGAAACAACGATTGAGAATAATGAAAAATTCCAATATTGACTTTGCATAATTAATTTTTTTTTCTTGTGATATGCACTTGTTATCGAAATAGAAAAGATAACAATATTTACTGATAACTCGTTTATTTTTGGTATTATGACTTCCAATCAATGAGCATCGCTTCAAGCGTATCAATCTACTCGACCTTACTTTTCCAAATTAGTTTCACTCCTCTCAATACTTTCCTAGTGATAAAATAAGCACTGCCAACAACAGTCGTGGCGACAATAAGAAGGGCGGAAAAGATAATGGTTATCACATCAATAGAGTAGTACTGGACGAATGATTGCGTTGCTCCGACGTGTTTCAGATGATGAAGTGGGCCGAATTTGACGAGGAAATCGAAGTGACGAAGGAAGTTTTCCTTACTGGAGACAGGAGAAGAAACGAGACGAGAAGCGACTTGTCGAGCGTTGATACTGTGCCTGGAATCAGTTTTGTTTCATTTAATTTTTTTTTGATTTTTCGACCGCTCATTTGCAGCTCATAGACATATCGATTTTAAACTTACTGCAAAACAAAGACGACTTACTCCGGATTGTATAGTATCTCCCTCACAGCAGCGATCATTTTCTTGGAATTGCCCAAATCTTCCTTGTCCATCACAATTCCTCCCCCGTTTCGCTTGAACATCAACGCGTTTCTGTACTGATCCGAGATGGTCGGAATGGCGATGATTGGAACGCCTGAGTAATGTTGTTGAATACTCTTGAGATAAGCAAATCGACCATTAGTACATTAATGGTGTTAGTTATGCCTCACCCTGCCGCTTCACAAGCGCCCATATTTCCAAATGCTTACCGGCATGCATGCTTTCGTAGGTGGATGAGAGACCGCAGTGAGTGATGAACGCGGATAGACGACGATCGGCTGAAATGCTCAGATTTATCTTTTCTTTCGATTTCGAAAACATCTTCAGTATTGATGCTACCGAGCGAACATCTAATCAAAAAATGGACAGTAAACATGATAAGAGTATCGATGTGAATCGAATACTCAGTCACTGCTGACCACCCTTTTTATTAGATAGATGCCCGATTCACGACCATTACTGATCCTAACCTCTTTACTAGACTACCAGTGCTTTTTCGTGATACACTATCTCGCGGAAATCCCTGAGTCATTCACTGTCCCATTGGCTGGATCTTATTCTCCTATCCCTTCTTCAAACTACAGTTTTTCCCAGACGAAAAGCCCATTAGGTGGTGATAGCCTCACGCGATAAAATCGCCCACAATTTTATGAGGCGAGAGTCTGTCTGGGGAGACCCTTGTGTCTACCCCTCGTTTATGGTACCGTATCAGCTTGAGCTTAGTAGTGAGAAAGAGCCCGACGCCACTAATTTCTTTGCAGAGCTGTCTAGACGGGGTCATTAAATTTGCACGCTGGGAGGGTTATCTCGCCTATGATGCGAAGTCTGACTGGCCGCATTGCTTTATTTTATCATCAAATAAAATTCGTTAATTTTATGAACAAAATGCGTGAATTGCGTGAAACAAGTAGAAGGTTAAAACTAACCGAGCATTTCCTTCTGCGGTAGCCACTGCGCTTCTATCAGATTGTCAATACCACGAGAAATGTTGTGCGCAGGTTTCTAAGTTCTTGGATTTAATTGGTAATTTTTTATTTTAAATGGTACCTCGTATTTCCACACGAATGTTACGTCGGGGAATGCTTGGAAAGTTTGCAGTAGCGATCGCTTGAAATGTCTGGGCATATCAGCAGAGTTGCCGATTGTTCCGAATGAGATCATGACGGTTTTTGAGCGGAGATCGAAGATTGAGGACCAATCCTAAAATGATTGGTATCACCACTTTGATTCATTATTATTTTCAGAAGGCAACAAAAAAGTATACAACGAGAATAATTACTTCATGTAAGCTCTTATTCGTCGTAGTCATCGTCATTCCTCCTACATCGACGATTCGATGCGTCGTTAGAGTGGGAAAGTCGATCTGCGGATCGCGATTTATGAAGACGTAAGAAGCGTTTGCGGAGATTTCCTGAGATATTTATATTCAAAAATACGATTCAGCAAAGTTATAATTTTGCAATTCATCGCCAATTTTTTTTAAATGGTTGTCACTCATGAAACTCACATGAGCAGGCACTGCCAAATATGGGAATCGAGTCATCAACTTGCGCTCGTAGACGTAACCTGAACAATGGTGGACTTTTTTCAGGCATCGAAATTGAGACATTAACATTTCACTATCGCTTTACTCATCGAGTTGAAACGCACACCCCTGCGTAACCATCATTTGGCGTACCCAGATAGTTCAGTATTCCATCGACAAACATCTGTCTGACAAAATTGCCGAGACGATTGCACAAGGTCATCTCGCTGTCCATTACACGTCCGAATCGACCTGAACTTTCTTTTTAATCGATATTAAAAATTTAATAGATCTTTTGAGAACATTGTTTGTCATATTTATTTCACTATTCACTCGAGAGCAGAATGAAGAGATTAATTCGTCGTAGTCATCATCCTATACTTACCTGGTACGTACGACAGAGACTGCGGCACGGACATGAAGTGGAACGACTGGGGAATCGTCGAGTGCGAGTCAATAATGCCAAAGTTCTTGATTCCCACTGTATGAAGAATGTCTAAAATGATGATTGGCTATCGCCAACTGGCTTTTATCTTACGGTAGATGCACAGGTCAAAGTTCACTACGAGGGCAGCATCGAATTGCTCGTTTCTGAGACGATTCATAAGATGGTGATTGCTGAGGATGCCTGAAACACAATGGATGGTTTTGAGAAAAAGGATCAATCGAGCTATTGATCATTCTTTTTCTTTCAGATTATGAAAGAGTGGTGAAACACATTTGAAAATCTTGAAGAAGATTCACTTGAGCACTGCGAGTACAGAAAGTTTGCGATGTTGTTGAAGTTTACTTTCTGTAAATTATGGATTTAAAAAAAAATAAATGCAAATGTTTACCTCGTACCACTGGTAGAAGCCGTTGGCCGTCCACGCTACATCGTTCATTCGACCACCCTTTAAAAGATGAAAGATTTTCTCTGACAGCTTAAAGGTCAAAGATAAACTTCTTACTCCGAGTCGTGCAGTCTCTGCAGTCTGCGGTGCAACGATCCTCCGGGCTCGTTTGCTTCCCACATCCACCAGACGTTCGTCGACAATGTTCGACAGCATTACCTATAATATTGTAAATCCTTGCGTGAAAAGAAGGCTAATACAATCTGCGTACTTATAGATTCGCTGTTGAATTTGTAAACCATCTGAATAAAAAATGTCGACGATGACAATTATAATTTCAGAGATGTGACATAATTCTTCACAAATATTAAAAGGAAACGAACCACATCGTATCCATCATCAATGAGAATATCAGCCACAGTATTCACAAATTGCACGTGACTTCGCTGGAATTTCAGGTCGTAGATTAGCACCTGTAATTAATTTTTGTTTCAAGAATATCGTAATCATTTTCAGCGCAACGTCGGATGAGTTGAGTCCTACAGGATATTTTTTTGGTTTGTATTTAATCGTAGATGGTTATCACTTAGTGAACTAACATGAGGCAAAATGATTTCAACCAACCTTGCTCGCTTCCGAGTACCGTAGTCCACAGACGACAAGCAGACA
Organism: Pristionchus exspectatus; assembly: GCA_911812115.1. Lineage (NCBI taxonomy): Eukaryota > Metazoa > Nematoda > Chromadorea > Rhabditida > Neodiplogasteridae > Pristionchus > Pristionchus exspectatus. The sequence goes on along the minus strand of OU461584.1, from coordinate 18,032,913 downwards.
CGTGAATGAGAGGACGGAGACCATTACGTAGCCTAGTCCGGATATCGAATGAGCTTCCCCCGTCTAGACTCGGCCCTCAAATACTCAGACGCCACCCTGTAAAAAAGCGGTGATAAGACGGGATAATGACCGAGACTAGACTGGCTATGGGGTGAGAGGCTAGACGAGGGGCCATGAAATTGTTGGTTGTCTCAATGATAATATATCTGGTAATGAATGAATCATTTATTTGTTGGTGGATCATCGGATTTATTTGTTTCAACACAAAACTATATTCATCGATTCCCAATGTAGGAATTATCACTTAAATCGAAAGTGATTCGATTGCGCACATCGTCAGTTTACAGCTGTGTTTTTTTCGAAATCGCAATCAACATGCAAAGGAACTATCTGAATAGTAACGTCTATGATTGTCTCGATCTGGTTGATCTCTCCACACAAATCGGAATGATTTCTTTTCGTGATCACAATCTCAGTCTGTGCAATAAAAAAATCCATAATCATCCCAATTCCTCGTAATTCACGGTGCTTCACGCGCATCTGAACAAGATAATGACTCATGCAAATATGAATATCGCTGGAATATTCAGGAACGATAAAATATTAATTTTATTCGGATGTGCTAGATGGTGCAACTCACTCATTATTTCCAGCTGTACTTCAATCATATATAACGATGTTTATTCTTTCTTTGTCTTTCGAACTCCAAGCGCTAAAACAATTCGCAGTAGTACGTACTTCAAAACAACGAAACAAAGGGAAAGAATAACAAATGAAAGTACTGCGAGTGTTGCATACACATCGATCATGTTATGCTCAATGAAAATCTGCTTATGAGAAGGGATTCTCATGTAACATGAGTCATGTTCGGAAGGGGTCCGAATTTAATCAGGAAATCGAGATTACGAAGGAAGTTTTCCCTTCCAGAATAAGGTGAATTCTTGATAATGGAAGCTATGTGACCTATAGCCTATGTCGCGGGCCGAGTTTCGATATCTGGAATAAAAAAAACAATCGTCGCTGAACATTGCATAATAGTTACATAAATATCGTGAAGCATATTCGGAAACATGAATTATGCATAGGGGCCACAAGCTCCGCCCACTTTGTGCGGACACGATTTCGCCGAAAAGCGAGAAAACAAAAACACAAGCTTCATTCTAAACGAAATCACTCGCTCTAAAGTGCTATTGACAGCTGTTAGCATTACCTATCCATCGAGCACTGTCCGAGAAATACAATACATCGCTAAGACGATCAAATTTGCATATAAACGAAGGGAATGGGTCATTTTGACATGTTTCAGTTTGAAAGTTCTGCTCGGACAGCAATTTTCTGACTAATTGGATTTTTTTAGGATTTTTAGAGAAAAAATTAGATTTTTAGCATTGCTCCCGGGCTTGTGTTTTTTGGGCGGGGAGAGGCATGCGAGAGGGCGGGGGGAGGGAGAGAGACACACGCTAATTAGGCTCCGCCCCTTTCCCTCTCGTCTCGCCTTTCCCTTCTCTCTCCCAGTGCATTGCGCGCGCACTTCTCGGGCTCTAGCGCGGCTGCCAGACACGATATCGACAAACGGTAAAACGCATGATGTTATTGGGTCCATGAGGGATAGTTTGAATATACTTTTGACCCCGTCGTGTAAATTCGGCTATGTGCGTTGTGGCCCCTAATTATGCAACCAACCTCTAATATTTTCTCTAATATTCTCTAATATTTCCCGGATATTTGTCTCGATTGCATCAGAGCTCCCCAGTTCCTTCTTGTCCATTACGATGCCTCCACCACCTCTTTTCAGCCCCTGGAAATTAAATTTCTGGGAAGTATTCTCATCGCGTAATGTTTGCCATAGTTCAACAACAAGAAATCACAAACCTGCGCATTTCTATGCTGATCCGTAGACTTTGGAATGGCGATTACAGGGACTCCTTAATAATTCAAATTCCTGAATTATTATAAATAAATTAATAAAGTACCAGCCATCATCGTTTCCAGCGTGCTCGACCACCTACAATGAGTGATGAATAGCGAGAGACGCGGGTCTTCTAAAATTGATCATGTTCACTTCAAGATTGAATTAGGTTTCGCGGATCGTATAATATGTTCATCAAATGGTGATTTCAGTATTTTGCAGATATTGGGTGGAAACAAATAAAAATGGATTACTAACTCAGGATCTGTTTCTGAGGCGTAAACGTGTCCTCGATAAGATTTTCGACTCCTGCAGAGATGATGTGCTCGGGTTTCTGAATTGTACTTACTTTGAACTGATTACAGTCCATCCCTCTCTTCGTAATGCTTTTTTCTGACTCAGATACTGACCTCATACTTCCACACAAACGTGATGTCGGGAAACGATTTCATCGCGTGAACCAACGATTTCTTGTATTCCTCAGGCATATCAGAAGAGAGGGCAATGGTACCGAATGAGATGAGAACTGTTCGAGGGCGAAGGGAAAATATCGTGTTCCAGTGCTGAAAAATAGAGATTGAGAGTCACATTCACTTCTCTGCATTTTAATTTATGAGAGCTTCTGCCATGCCTAGGAAATTGAAATGAGATGACCCTAATGTAAAGCGCTACTTGGATAATTCAACGATCGGACTCACTTCATCGAGACCCAAATTCGTCTTTGGAATCGTTAGACCTCCAATATACACTGTTGTGTGTGTTGTCAAAGAGGGAAATTCAATGGCAGGGATTCCATGTTCGGTAAACAACTCTGATGGATTTGTAAGGTCGAGGCTTTCTCTACTTTATCCTCGTTCAGGGTATCAATCATCACTGTGGATTCTTCTTGTCTTCTTCTCACGAGAGCGATCGATCATCTGAGGGACGGGCTGCACCCTTCGAGCGAGAACCTGCGAATTAGAAATATAATAATTCCTGATTCGGAACCGACCAGGAATATCGCAAGTAGCTTTCCTTCTGATCTCCCCCTTTCAAGCGCTACAAGACGAATAACGATTGCCAGACACTTATCAAAGCTGTGTTTAGAACGCCATATTGTAGATCGAATGAAGCCTAACCCATTCTCCCTAAATCGCGCTGAACAAATCGCAAATGACTCGGGCTTTTTCTTGTTGTTTTTGTTATGATGGTGTTTTCTTCTCACCTGACTTGGACTTGCTTCTGGTCGATCGGTTCGACTTGACACTGTAGCGCACCGAGTTGCCGACCTCCTCCTTCTCGACCTACAGTAATTGATCTTTGATCTTTGGTTTATGGTCTTTGATCCCCAGTCCCTCACTCACCACATAGCTGTCCCTGTTGCCGATGTTGCAGCAGCAGCTGCAGATGCTGCAGCAGTAGCAGAGCACCTGAGCACATTTCGCAGCTCACTTTCAAGTATTTATGTGCAAATTTGCACTACGCCATCGATTCGTTGCTAAACGTAGTAAGTCCGCTCTAAACGCAGTAAGTCTCACGATAGGAATGATGCACGCGAGAATAAGGGCGATGATGCAGCAGATGAGAGTGATGTCGATTACTGTAATCGATTGATTTGATTACGGTAGCAGGATATCGATCGGCCAAACTCACAGATTGGTGTCATTGGGACAAGAGAGGAAGGGGAGTCAACCGAGTAGGAGAAGGGAAGAGGGGAGAAATGGGAGGCGGATAGAATGAATGAAGTGAAGAATTCAAGAATTTATAGATTTTGGTGAACTGCAACACGAACTATCATTCATCGCATGTTTAGTAGATAGTATAATACTATCATCTGTGCCTGTGAAGTGCATAACAATCAGCGCATAATCCAATTCTATTTGATAATAATAAAATCATGGCGATTCCTAGACGAAGATTCTCCGCAGCACTATCACGATCTCGCTGAAGGTGGAAAGGAGCTCGTTCTGGGCGGCAGGGGGCAGGTCATCAAATGCAATAAGGAACTGTCCGGCCTGAAATGGATAATTTGAGATGCTCAAAACAATAACAACAACAACAACATGTCCAAAAATATGACTCACCCCTTTGATTTCGCCGATTATCACACGGTGCTTGGCGTCGTTTTTGTAATTGTTGAGGGCGCGGAATTTGAGCAATTCTTTCGCTTTCTTCAGTGCCTAAAAATGAAGTCATGGATACATTCTGCAAAGCCGGCACAGAAAGAGAATTGAGTTCACAACAGTGCAACAGTCAGGATGAAGAATTCGGCTCCTCATTATTTTCAGTATCTAGCACCGTTCAGAGTTGCGAGACAACAACAGGCCATGAAGAAAATATTACTTCGTCTTATCGGGTACTATTCAAAATTCCTAACCTTGAAGACAAACAGGCGTGCCTCCGACTCTTTCAATGATTCATACTTGCTCTTGTATGTTTCGTAGACTGGTGAGAACACCTTGTAGAAGTTAGGCGATGAACGACGAAGAGTGTCGACAACCTGAAAGAAATTTCAATGGCTGTCAGAATAAAGAAACCGATTCTTCGATCTGCGTGCTCCCTCATTAGCACACTGAGACACAGTGAATGCTAATGAGACAAAAAGGAGACAAAGGACTAGCGCATTCTTATACGGTGGAAATCATTACAGTATTGAGGGAACAGTATTGTGTAAATTTTCTCACCCTGGCGAATGGTTTGTTCCCCATTACGTAGCTGATGAGTATGTGCGATGCGTCATTTTCGGTCCTATCTTCGAAATCGAGAAGCGGCTTCAGTCCGGGAATTTCTTCTGAAATCGCAGAGTCGCAGGCAGGCAGGCAGAAATGGTTTCGGGAATAATTGCGGAAGTTTACCAACCATCCAAGATGATTTTGACTTCGTCGATTGTCGGGAGTGCAGAAGCATAGCAGGAGAGGATTAGAAATGCGAATATTAGACGCATGGCTGAAATAGAGGAATGAGAAGGCAACACATATGAAATTGAATCTAAAAATATGAGAAGTGCGGGAACAAGGAATAACTTGGAAATATTTTAAGATACTAGCTCGACGAAATTGACAGCTGTTGTTGAGTTTACACGAGGCTGATGTTTCTGAGTCAGAAACAAGCATGAACAGCCGCCTCGATCGTGTTGTGAACAAGTTGTGAAACAATCTATCCTTTGTACCTCGAGTGAAAACCGTATTTTGCATCTTCAGATAACTTTATCTGATAAAGTCTCATTGAAATCGATTTTATTCCAAAAAGGAGTGAGCAGAACAATTGAACATACAGGCAAATACAATGCAGTAACAACGATGGCGAATACTCATCAAACGACCTTCACAACCACTACAACGATCTCCTTCTTGCTATTGATCACAACGCACGATGTAAGCAGATTGCGCACCAATGTGGGAGCACAAAAGGAGAAATCGGAGAATGATGAGACGGAAATGAGCCAGTGGCCGGGATTCAGCTCGAAGTAGGGGGTTAGCGATCTCTGAAATGGTATTTTTGAACTCAACGTTCAAAGATCAAGTTTTCAGATAATTATATTGGGTTGAATTACACCCACTAGGACCCTAGGAAACAGAGCATGAACCCCGAAGATCATTTTGAGCTACTGAGCCTACTCCTTCTATTGAAGATCGCGTTTAGATTAAAGAGAGAAATAGAAGGAACGTATACCTCAACTTGCTCCTGCAAGTGATCGACACTCTTCGAATTTCCGTTCAGTAGCAAATCAATCGTTCCGTTGATGAATGCATTCGGACAATGAGCAGAGATCGTGTTGGATGAGTAGCAATACTGGGAAATGACGATAGAGAAAAGAGAAAGAAGGCAGACGACCCTTCTCATTTTCACACCTTCTTATCAATCCCATTATCTTCCCTACCTTTTACGAGCAAGGGAGATGTCATGAGTCATGCAAATAACTATTTTGGATGAATTAGAAAATTGGCAGTTGTCAGGATTTCACCCATAGGGCTCAACCAAGATGAGCTAATTTTTTCTATCTGTATCGAGGAGGAGAATACTGATGTCCCATCTGTCCTCTTTGCAATTATGTATCTAGTAGGCGCCAAAAAATGGATCTCCAATTTCTAATTTTACATTCTGAGCAAAATCTTGACAATAGCCAAAGTTAATTAAAATTGAATTTTACCTCAATTATTTTTTTGATGATATGTTTTCAAATATATATAAAAACGAAATAGGCTAATCTAAAAAAATAAATTCAAAATAAAAAATATAATCAGTTCGCGTCACAACCAGATCCGGAAAATGGATCAAGATCTCTTCGTAACTACAGTATTCGCACGACGCTATCAAATTTTCGATGCACTTTCGAATTGGCGCCTCTACATTTTATTGATTTTCCGCCTTGTTTTATCGATTATTGATTCATATCGGTTGCTTCAGATGGCGTCCTCATCGGTCGTCAGTCCGGAAAGGCGAATTGAGCTAAATGCGTTCGACGTCGACGCATGGAATCTCCTCCTACGCGAGAACCACGTGAGTCTACTTTAAAGTTACTCCTTTCTCATGGTGTAAGTTAGGTTTATAGATTGTTATTATTAAACATGGTTAAATCGTAAAGGCAATGTTCATGGGCAACCTTTTCAAGTGGTTACTATACTTTCCTTGTCGCTGCTAGAGGTTTTTTTTGGGTTTTTTAAAATAAATAAATCGTCACGAAAGTAGCTTAATTTCTTGCAGGCTCGTGCCATCGAGCAGGCACGGCCCTTCTACGAGAAGCTGGTCGGACAGTTTCCGAACGCCGGCCGCTACTGGAAGGCCTACATCGAGCACGAGGTACCCTTTTGCACTTATTCTTCCCTAAATTCCCTCTGATTCTTTGCTTTCTGGCCACCCTTATTGTCAAATAACCCCCATTTCCGTAATTGTCTTGCACTAATCATATTCTATTTGAAATGACTGAAGGGTGGCCAGGCTGCTCACAATTGATCAACCGTGTGATTCGAGTCATTTAGCGCCTCTGCAAGGCCCAGCCCTGCTCTGACCCGGCCTATCTTCTTTCCATTTTGTGTTTGCTAATTTTGGCTGGTCCCGGGAAGGCGATAAAGTGTTTTGCGCAGCCGCAAGTCCTTTCCGGGTTCCATGCTCCGCCCGTAGTCACTTGTAAACCGAGCATATACTCTGTCCTCCGAATAAAAGTGTTGAAGATATATTCGAGTAGTACACAGCAGAGAGATTTACTAGCACGATTGTTCGAGAAAACGGTTTGGTGAAATGTTCGCCTTTTCCAGCTTCGCAGCAAGAACTTCGAGAATGTGGAAGCGGTCAGTTTGAATTATTTTCATCTTTTCTTACTGAATTTGGGTGGTTACTTATGTGCGATTATTAGATACGGTCTGCGTTATAAGACACGAACGCCAAACAAATTCGAATGATGTTTATACTGTTATGTGTAACGGCGATGTCTTGTAAAGTAGATCCAATTGTGTCGGCCGTGATTATTCGCGCTGTGTGTTTTTATGACATGTAGTACATACATAGGTGCGAAAGTTACGTAGAATGGATGTACATGAACGGGACGCCGTAGGTTATAGCGCTTTCCACATTGTTTTTATGAGATACGGTAGATCAGGTTACGGTAGTAATTAGACGAGATTACGGTAGATGCAGTACCTCATCCCTCTCCTAGCTGTTCTCTCGCTGTCTCGTACACGTGCTCAACATCGACCTGTGGAAGTGCTACGTGTTCTACGTGCGAGAGACCAAGGGACATCTCCCATCGTTCAGGTATAAGATAGTTTTGTATACTTGATGAAGCGTCAATCGGGCTGGGATAGATCAGTATCGTCGGGAGGCTAGGGAAATATGCCCTTATTCACGTGTCAACCAGTTTAGATACAATATGAATCGCTAATCGGGCTGGTTATACAGGGGGAGAAGCTTGGCATGAATCTAACGTTTACATTTTGCACATGACTAGGTGGATTTGTGTTTCACCGGTAGATGATGTGACCGACGTTTTCACTCTATCCAATGTTCACGGCGTTCTTATTGTGATAAAATAATTTTGAAGTGGAGTATGCGATCGATAGTATTTCTCTAGCGGAGCCTAAAATTCTCAAACATAATTTTAAATTGCAGGGAAAAGATGGCGAAAGCGTACGACTTCGCACTGGATAAGGTCAGTTTATTAATTATTACTATTATTTTTATTAATTATTAATATTAGTTTATTAATAGTATTTTTACATTTCATTAGCTTTATTGTTTCACTGATGATTAACGTGTAGAAGTTATTATTTTAAAGCTAATTACTTATAAAATCTAAATTGTAGGTGGGATTGGATCTGCACGCGCACACGATGTACACGGACTACATCTCCTTCCTCAAGGGAGTGTGAGTGACTTTTGTGATATTATTGAAACACAGGTTATCTTGGTTTGTAGCAGTTTGAAAGAGTAGATCTTAATCGTCAAGTGATTGTGAGTGTGAGTCGTTCTATAATGTACTGTTGAAACATAGATGAGCAGGGTCACAGTTGGAAAGATCAGATAGTATTCATCAGGAAAGTGTATGGTTAAGATGGAGTTGTGCTTAAACTTCTATGCCGAATAGTTATTGTAACAAACGTTTTCGATCCACTCATACGATAACATTGAAACGCAAACTTGAATGGTGAATGAATTTGTTGTTTCTTTTCCATGGATGTATTCAAGTGATCGTAGTCGTTGAAATTGCAACCATATATTGTATCAATTGAACTTGTCTTTCACAGGGTCCTGCTTTCACATTGAAAATGGTGTTTATAAAATATATTTATATTTGATTAAATATTATTTGTATTTGCAGTCCCGCCGTCGGTCAGTACGCGGAGAACCAGCGCATCACCGCCGTGCGAAAGGTGGGCTTATTTTAATTTTATATATTATATTATTATTATTATTATTATTTGTTCTGACAATTTTCGACGATCTTACTGCTACTTTACTGCGCATTTTCTGCTGCTATGTAGGGATAGTGAAACACAGAACGTGCTAGACAGAGTTATTTGATCTATCACTGCCCCGAAGCGAAATCGTGCACTGGTGAGCGGTTCCAAGTGGCCATCAAGTTCGCACACAGCTTGAGAGTTCTATCTGATTCCAGCTTAGGTGCGGGAATCGATCGAGTACCGTAACTGCCAAGCTATCGTAATCATGTACAATAATCCAGGTGTACCAGCGGGCGATCGTGACGCCGATGATGAACATTGACAAGATCTGGGACGAGTACCAGCAGTACGAGAAGGTACGGTAGTTGTTACGGTTGGAGTACTGTAGGTGTACGGTAAGAGAGAAAGGAATGGGAAGTACGGTAGAGATGGCTTGAATGTGATGTCCGTGGAAAGTTTAACATAGGTACGATGGATAAGTGTGTACTGTCCGGGGACGGCAAGTGACTTGCACGATGCAATGGTTTTACTGATATTCAGTCGCTTGGTTTGAGTTTCAAATACTGTGCAATATAGTGGGAAACACTTTTCCTTTATTGCTCTTCGCCTGCTTGTAAAAGTATAACAATGAACATAATGTGTCCGCGGGCAGCCGCAATTGTAAACTTGTCACAATTCACTTCCCGCCAATGAGTACGGTAGGCAATGAATTATCGATTATTGATTGTATTTGCAGAGCGTGAATCCGACGCTGGCGGAGAAGCTGATCATGGAGAGGAACAAGGACTTCCAGGTGAGAAAGGGAGAGAGAGACTCTCATGATTTTGTGCTCTCTCTCGCCGAATAGATAAAATTCTCTTTATGTTCGTATTCTGCACTTTTCGTGTGATTGATCGAACGAGAGTGCGGGAAAGGATGAGATCCAGAGGGCGAATTGTGAGAGAGAGAGGAATGTTGAAATTGTGTAATCGATTGTGAGCTAGGTTGAGTGGTGTTTCATCAGCGATAGATACTCTTGTAAGAACGGTGCGCAACAGTTATCACCGATCTGGCTCATACAAATAATTACTACAATGCGGGTTTGTGTTTCGCTCATACTTGATATCCGTATTGGCACAAGATGCAGTAGTACGATGTAGATCAATAATCCCACCATTTGTATTTCAATTATCGAGGAGAGTCGTCCAATCGTTGTCGTCGTTGTAGATCTCTCGTCGGATCGCCCGTCAGCTAGAGCAGATCACGCGCGGCATCAACAGACAGGCGGTGAGCGTGCCCAGCAGAGGAACCGTCGGAGAGATGAAACAGGTGAGAAACACGAAGAATGTGGGTTGATTTTTAATATAGGTGATTGATTCAGTCATGAGTCATTCCCATTTCTGTTAGTCGTCGCGAGCGGTTCCCTCTCCATTCTCTCTGATGGAGAGTGGTTTCTTCTAATTCCTCTCGTCTCTGCCAACGACTAAACAAGATCGGAATCCCCATCCAAGCCGGACTGGTCGCCGTGTGATGGGTATGACCGCCTAAGATGTTTGGTCCCTCAGAATCCAGGCTCGTATCTCTCGCTCAAAGATGGATTTTCGAGTTTGGAGGACTCGAGCACACAGAAGACTCCAGCACACGCCAGGCTTCGTATTTGACCTACAGTGGGACTCAATCTGCGTGCAACTCCGTCAACAGTCCTATCGGGAACCAAGGGAGCAGTATTCTTTCTCCAGCCATTGCGACTGTGACAAGGAAAGAAGACCAATCCACTGGCCCGAGACCCCTCAAAATGAAATCTTGAAAGAAGAACGGCCTTCTGATACCCCATCTTGATCAGCGCCCAGAAAGCGACACTGATAAATTGTATTGTATTGTATTGTATTGATTCAGTTGTGATTATGCTGCTCGTTGGTCCTGTAGGGAAGTAGCAGTGATGAAACTGATAGTTTACTGGGGATGGTTTGGGAACGTCAAATGGACAGGGTGATTTTGACTTTCGATTCCGAACAGTGACGACTCGCCATTTGTCGTCATTGGCGAGTAATTAGTTAACTACGGCATCGGAGACGAGACGTTTTTAATTTTGTAGACGACCATCTGTCGAAGCATTGTGGTTTCCGTGATTTCCAAGTAGATGTGGAAGTGGTGAAACACAAAATGTCCTAGTGATCCAAATTGAGGCGTCCCTAGTCATAACTGGTATAAAAATCAAATCTGATGTTGGTAGGCTAAGTTATGAGTATTAAGGAGAGTAGAGGAAGAATCGGTCAGGAGATTTTGTACAGGCGAACTTTGAGTTTCATAAAATCTTAATAGACTGTCTCCGTGCATGGTCCATAGTGAGAGAACAATTATCTGCACCCAATCATAAAATACCCTTACAGGTCGAGCTCTGGAAGAAGTTCATCCAGTGGGAAAAGGGCAACCCGATGGACACGGAGGAGTACGGTGCATTCGCGAGACGAGGTATACGGTAGGATTGACTGGGTTACGGTAGGAGGCCGAATTATCGATTGACCGTAAGGTAGAATGGTGAAAACCACTTCAGGATATGAAAATGTGGCAAAATAGTAGCCTAAACTTGTGGTCTGATCTTGTTGCGAAATAGCCTATTTTGAAGTTTGATCTACACAAATTTCGATTTTTTTCAGTTATCTACGCATTCGAGCAAGCCCTGCTGTGCCTTGGCTACTATCCGGAGATCTGGTACGAAGCGGCGCTTTTCATGCAGAAGGCCGCCCAGGAACTGGAGGTAGGTCAAATTTCGATGATTATCGATTTTTTGTCGCACAATTATGGATTTTCCGCGGCTCAACAAGTCCTTTTCAGATCAAGGGTGACGTGAAGCAAGCGAGCGCGATGCGAGAAGAGGCGATTCGTGAGTGTTCTCTCTCAATACCTCGTGTGGTGTAGTGGTAGTGTGTCGGGCCCAGTGCCCGGCTCACGTGGGTTCGAGTCCCCGCCGGTGCAAGTGATGGGGATGATGGCAAAGGTTAGAGTACTGAATGGACACAGACAGATCAGTCCGTCCATGTGGTAAATTAGTTCACATGCTGACCCTTTTGCCGTATTTTTTCTCGATTACAGTCAGCATTATTTACTGTGGAAAGGGGCTCATGTGTTTGTCTAACAGGAAGTAATCTGTCTTTTGCCAGATTTTTCGCGTTTGTAAAGCCACTGGGGATCACATAGAACGTTTAATTGTGTAATTTATTATTTTAATTATGTTTAATCTATTAATCTAATTGCAGAACTGTTCGAGCGGTCGATCAGCGGGTTGATGAAGGAGTCGCAGCTGCTCTACTTTGCGTATGCTGACTTCCAGGTGAGGTTTTGGGAAGACGAGCATTTGTGTTTCATCGGTTCTTAAAAGCCTAGATGTGTCAGATCGAACGATTAAACGAAGTCATTAGTGTTTAATGTAAAGAAAACTGTTCATCTACGCCGATCCTTATGATTTTTTTCTTATCTGTTGTAATTTTATATTTTTTTCGAGTCTGGTGTTTCGTTCGAATCGAGTTCAAACAATACAAAAATTGTCTTCTGTTGTTGATCTGACTGATTCGAAATGTACATCATTGACTCGAAACACGATAGTATGTCAAGATTCGGTGAAACACAAACGTTCTGTGCTATTCCAACTTGTATTTATTGCCTTTAGGAGGAGCGGAAGCTGTTCGACGAGGTCAAATCCATCTATGAGAAGATCTTCGCCCTCGAACACGTCGACCCGACGCTGGTGAGCATATTTATTACTATTTATTTACTTTTTCAAAACAATATTACTTTGCAGATTGGCGTAAGGTGATAGTTTTTCCTATATTACATTTTTGCCGAGTAGCATTTCGGTTTCACGATTTGTAGGTAAGAGGACCGCCCGGTGAGCTTCAATGAAGTTCTCCTAAGAAGTTCTCGTAAATAAACATTAAATTGCAGGCGTTCATCCAGCTGATGAAGTTTGTGCGGCGCACGGAGGGAGTGAAGGCGGCCCGAGCCATTTTCAAGGTGAGATAAGTTATCGAGAAAATGACTGGATGCAATTCTGGTTTATTTAGGTTTCACACAATGGTCATAGTTATATTTGCTAGCAATGTACAATGGACCTTTCTTTTTCTGAGGAAAAAAGTGATAATAAAATAAATGCCTAACTGTTAGCTGCTACGTTTAGCCCGATAAGAGTTGTTTCGGCCGCAATATTTGTGTTTCGGCGAGCACTCATCTTTTCATTGATTAGGCCGGATCAATGTACTCTCTCTCTCGTGTTGACTATCAATAACAACAATACTCGATTGCAGAAAGCCCGTGAAGATGAGCGGTCGAAGCACCAGATCTACGTGGCGCACGCCCTCCAGGAGTACTACTGCAGCAAGGTTAGTTGAATACTTTTACTTTTTCAAGCAGCTTCTTCTAGCATTGAAGCACGGTCGGTAGTTGTTGACTCATCTTGATCTTGGTCATGCCAAGCAATATTGATTACCGTCTTGTTGTCTACGGCAGCCATCCCTGAATACCGTACCCCAGTTTATCTTCCCTTCAGGACAAGGACGTGGCGATGCGCATCTTCGACCTCGGACTGAAGAAGTACGGAGAGGAGCCCGAGTACTGCCTCGCCTACGTCAACTTCCTCACCCATCTCAATGGTGAGTGAAACGGGAGAGTGACGGGCAAAGTGGACGCTGGAATTGGTAAAATTAGCGATCCGAAGTTCTCATCCAGTGCTGTTAGAACTAGATAAGACGACAACAAGTGATTGCTGATTGTATCGGAAATTTTTTAGCATGAAAGTGGCTGATGATAATCTGAAAATAATGAGGCTCTAACTCAGGGATGCTCATTTGTTGAGCATTCAAAATTAAATTGGTGTGCCAGGTGGTTTGGTGTTGCAAAGAATGTCTATGAAAGCAGACGAGCATTGACAATTCGATGATTTCTTAAGATCTTTGATTTTCAAAATGCTATTCCATTTGCAGAGGACAACAACACGCGCGTCGTCTTCGAGCGCATTCTGACGGGCGGCGCCCTCGCGAACGATCGATCCGGGTACGGTAACTGATTATTGATTACAAGGGTCACGGTAGGAGGTAGGATGCGACGGCTGACTATAGATTGTGTAAGGGAGGACGGCAGAAGTAGAGATGCGGCAGCCATTTTTTTAGAAGATGTTGGAATTATAGTCAACTAAGAAATTTTTTTCATCTGCAGCTTGAGCAGTTATTATCATCTTGTGTCTCCGAGATATGTGTATTGACGGTGAAACTCAAATCATGCGGCGTTCTTTTTTTTATCTAAAATGATTCCATTGCTTGCAGCGAGATCTGGGACAAGTACCTGGAGTTCGAGTCGCTCGTGGGCGACCTGGCGAGCACACTCAAGGTCAGATTTATTTATTTTTAAGAGACCGGATCTGAGAAAATTTACCCTTTTGGCCATTCTCCGGACATTGCGCCAGGATTTTCGATTCGGGTCTCCATATCCATAGGGCCTGGGAGGTCTTTGACCTTGTTTACAAAAATGATGACGTCACCGCTCGTATTGCGAAATGCGGCGCAAAAGCTGCGGGTATGCATGAAACTTATGAAAATTCGTAACTTCTCAACGGAACAAGATGGAACCAAAATTCCTTTTGCAGTATGTTAGGCATGCCTAGAGTACACCATAACACTATTTGGATCGAAATTTGAACGGTTCTCATATTGACTTTTTGACCTCACGCTTCACAATTTTTGATTTTTTATCTAGTCCCAGCCGTTTGGGGTTAACTTTTCATACGCCTTGGTGTACTCCACACATGCACCTATTAATCCCCCCATATGAGGAATGGATCTGGAGATACACTTTTTAGAAAAGTTGATTTGAGTGATTCTGAGTCAGCCTTCATTTGGCTATTTTTGGATGTGCTGGCTTTCTGTCAATGAGGTTCCACCTAAAAACCAGCCAAATAGTGATGCTACACCATCATACGAATATTCATCACCATAGGAGTTGAATCCGCGACAATGATTTTTTCGACCCATGGTCATGTTCAGAAATGGACCGAAAAAGTCATGATGAGGGAACTTCAAGTACTATACACCAATGTATGCTACAGTAGCCCAGTAATATATTGTAACCGAAATCACCGTAATACTGCTCTCGCAAACATGATATATTCGCGATTTTGATGAAAAAGCCAGTTCTCGATTCCTCAGCTTTCGTAATACGGTAGTTTCGGTTACAATATATTACTGGGCTACTGTAGCATACATTGGCATATAGTACTTGAAGATTCTCCATCATGACATTTTCGGTCCATTTCGGACCATGACCGGGGTTCATGGTCATGACTTACTTTTGAGGCATGAACCCGGGTCATGGGTCGAAAAAATCATTGTCGCGGATTCAACTCCTATGGTGATGAATATTCGTATGATGGTGTAGCATCACTATTTGGCTGGTTTTTAGGTGGAACCTCATTGACAGAAAGCCAGCACATCCAAAAATAGCCAAATGAAGACTGACTCAGAATCACTCAAATCAACTTTTCTAAAAAGTGTATCTCCAGATCCATTCCTCATATGGGGGGATTAATAGGTGCATGTGTGGAGTACACCAAGGCGTATGAAAAGTTAACCCCAAACGGCTGGGACTAGATAAAAAATCAAAAATTGTGAAGCGTGAGGTCAAAAAGTCAATATGAGAACCGTTCAAATTTCGATCCAAATAGTGTTATGGTGTACTCTAGGCATGCCTAACATACTGCAAAAGGAATTTTGGTTCCATCTTGTTCCGTTGAGAAGTTACGAATTTTCATAAGTTTCATGCATACCCGCAGCTTTTGCGCCGCATTTCGCAATACGAGCGGTGACGTCATCATTTTTGTAAACAAGGTCAAAGACCTCCCAGGCCCTATGGATATGGAGACCCGAAACGAAAATCCTGGAGCAATGTCCGGGGAGTGGTCACTTTTCTCAGATCCGGTCTCTTAATTAATTATGTTTAATCGTAGTAATTCGATAGAAATGAGGAAAATGAGTTGACGTTTCATGGCCAAAGTGACCAATTAATTTCGGTTTCGCAGTAGAATGATATGGGAATTTTCATTATGCTGTTGGTCTCTAGCATTCAGAAACATTATCAGACTATTTTATGCCCAGCACTTTGTCGCTTCATCGTCAGTCCAAAACGAAATAACATGCTCTTTCGTTGATTATTGATCACTGAATCGTGACTCGCCAGAACTTCGAAAAAACGCGCCAAATTCAATCGTATGCATCCGCAAGCCATAACGATGGGCGCTCATCGCTGTTTGGAGTTCAATTCTATTCAATTGTTTATCCTCCAGGTTAAAGGAAAATACATTAGCATTAATCTTCGATAGGTTTTGGTGGAGGTCCGTCGTCGTGGAGTTGGAAATGATCGCTGATTGTCAGGTGGACAGTCGACGGAGAGACGCGGCGGTCGCTGTTTGCAAGGAGGCCGCCGAGAGCTGCACCACACTCATGCTCATCGATAGGTGAGGAGGACGGTAGGAGAAGGGTGGGGTACGGTAGAACCTTGAGGGGAGATTACGGTAGACATATGCCCCTATCGATAAGTGAAGAGTACGGCAGAGGATTTAGGGGGGGAAGGGGTGCGGTTGGAAGGAGATCACACTACTTTCCTTCTCTGATCACAGCGCCGGAAGGCGGATTACCGTAGAGAATTAGGAAAGGTACGGTAGAAGTATGGAGCTATTGATTATTTCTCACAAGGTTATGATTCGATAATTACCTTTCAATGATTTCCGGGATTAGATGAGAAGTTGGAAACGGTTTTCTGCCGGGTGACTTTGACGAAGGTTCAATTCTATTTTTCAAATTTGTAAAAGGTTCAGAAAGGTAAATCTCACTGCAGATACCGCTTCCTCAACCTCGTGCCGTGCTCGCCCGAGCAGCTGCGACTCATGGGATACAATGTGGGTTTATACTGATTACTTCTGCCATTAAAGTTGTAGGAACAGATACGCTGTAGATAGCTTTTTTTTCTTGCTTTTTTTAGCTGTTCTGTATCTTCTAGGAGGATTCCGGCGTCGAATGCGGTAGATAGACAAATAATCGCAATGAAGAACAATGTATTGAAGACCCGGTTGTTTTCTCAGGAAATATTTCAATTTGCACAATATGGAGAACTTAGGTTTCACAGTCGGTACATAACGTCAAGATTCCAATGAATATAGTTCTGAGCTCCTTTCCCGTTTAAAAAAAATGTTCTTATTTCGCCTGATTGCTCTCAAAACGTACCTGATAATATTTGCTGTTGAAATGGGCAAGGGGATATGGAAACGGTAGTCATTTGCATCATTCTGAAGCAATGCCTTCGTTTTCCTCCCGTTAAGTTGCGGTATCAACAGATCGTGATATTCTGCGATTCTCTGTAGAGAACAACTCAGTAGTGTTGAGTTTTAGAACTGGAAACAGACAAAATCAATGAATTGTTGAACATTCAGAAGCCGCTTCGGGCCGTGTCGGCGAGCGGCGCGCCCTCCGCCTTCACGGGCGTAGGCGTCGCGGGAGGGAACGGAGGAGGAGGAGGGACGGCTCCCGGACCGTCCGGTGAGTGCCTTGGAGTGGAAGGAAGTGTGCTAGGCAAGCCGGCTTAGGGAGAGTCAAGTATCGTTCCGTCTTGTAAGCTCTAGTTCCTCTGAATTACGAGATGACGAAATGCGAGAGTTAT
The DNA here is from genome assembly GCA_911812115.1 of Pristionchus exspectatus. Classification (NCBI taxonomy): domain Eukaryota; kingdom Metazoa; phylum Nematoda; class Chromadorea; order Rhabditida; family Neodiplogasteridae; genus Pristionchus; species Pristionchus exspectatus. The sequence goes on along the minus strand of OU461584.1, from coordinate 18,015,453 downwards.
TCCGATTTGTATGGTGGTTTGATGTTTCACATTTTCGATAAAGCGACTCATCTCATGCTCACCTATTCCAGGCGGAGTGATGCCGCACCGCGCCGGAATCACGGTGCCAGCCGGGCCGAGCAGTGTGATGGGAGGAGGAACGAATATTGAGATCACCGGGTGAGTAGGATACGGTAGGTATTGATTAATGTGTAAATGCATACTGTAGTTGCGGATGATCACTGAAACTGATTATCGACGTGAGGCGAAATTGCTGTAGATGAGCGGTCACTGAATGATTTCAATGGAGTCCTGTTGTAAAGGTGCTTCTCAACAAGGTGGTTCTGTGCCACTCTAGATCTCCATATTTTGGGTAAATTGTAGTGATTCAATAATAACTACTACGTGTGTTGGTTCCAAAATCAAAGATTTTATAAGGACCAAGAGCATACATGAAAAAGTTATCTGTCAAAAACTACGAATATGTTTATGAAAAAGACCTTGGAAATCGATTAATTCTATGAATGCGGCGTATGTTTGCGAATCGTAAGTAACATTCCTTCTCAACGAAAACCTTAAATGCGGCATATGTTTTCAATTTCCAGGTAGTTTTCCACTAGCTTTTTCGTGTATGACCAAGAGCCACTCAAAATATAGCGATTCTCGTCTTTGAATACGGTATCCTGATTATTTATTGATTGATTGATCGAGAGTGTTCAGCTATCCTCGTCCGGACACGACGCAGATGATTCCGTTCAAGCCGAAGCGCATCCCGATCGGCGCCCCGCACACCGTACCCGGCGGTGAGACAATACACTTGTTATTGTTATTTTTTTTTGTTGTTGTTATTTAATTGAGAAGCCCGAATATTTTGGGAGAAGATTAGTTGATGTTGTTAGTGTATTTTGAATTGTTCGCTTGTTATGAGAATAGTGAAATGCGAGTGTTAGTGGTGGTGAGATGAGCGTGTTTTTTATAATATTGAATGGCTATGGGATTGGTTAGGAAGACTCTTTCGAATCGATAAGGAAGCAGTGAAGCGCTAATGATTTGGGTGACTTTCGCCTGCTGTCATTGTCAGAGTACTTGGCTCGGATGGTTTGAGTTAGTTGATAAGGGAGCGGTGAAACACAAATGTTTAAGGGCCTACCATAGTAGAAGGCGGCAGGGCATTCATGATTCCATCATCTGTTGCCGTCATCATCATAGCCCACTTCATTGCAGGCGTGTTCCCTCCCCCTCCGGCTGCAGCCTATCTGCTCACCATCCTGCCCCCTCCCACCTCCTTCTCCGGTCCATTCGTCATCGTCGACGCACTCATCGCGCAGCTCGCCAAGTTCGACGTCAACGAACGTCTGTTTTTTTTCCTTAATTACTATTTATTCACCAGCTTGGGTGTTTTCAGAAGAGCTTGAAGTAGCTCATAAATTTTGCTGATCGTTTTCTTCTGTAGAATGAAAAGGTGTGCAAACAGGAAATGTAGTGCTCTTTGCCCTTAAGATTCTTGATTATTTTACATGGTGTGCGACTGTCCAAGATTGCCTGACGGTAAGATGTGAGATGGAAATTGTTGCATCCGTTTTGTGTTTCATGACGCACCCAAAGACGGTGTGGATCAGATTAAACAATGGCATTGCGACTTGCAGCGGGCTGGGAGCCGGCGCGTCTGTCCGAGAAGAACGGATCGTTGGGCAGGCATAAGGTGATTTATTTATTTTATATCCAAGATTTTAGCGAAAGTGCAAGATTGTCTCCGGCACTGGGGCTGGAATTAGTAATGTGGAATAATGAATGATGAGCGAGTGCTCTAGCGCTTCATTATTTGTTCAAACCAAATCTCAAAAAAAATGCTCACTTCTGAGATAATAGGGATGGCATCGCTAGTCCTCATCGTGCGTGCTCTCTCACCTGACTGACTGATGATAGAGTGTGCGAAACGAAAAGACTATTTCTTGCGAAACCATTTTAATGTATATTTTTCAGACGGAGGACATCAAGCGGGACATGTACCAGCTCCTCGCGACCACCACTGATCCCAAAACGGTACGTTTAATTAGTTAATTAGACTTATTTTGATTGCTAAATTCCGGACTTTCGACTAGTCTGTCATGTGTTTCACGCTCAGCTTATATGAAAGAGTTGCGCTTTTCGAATTGATCGACGAGTTGGGTCGTTAATATAATACTGGTTGATAGTCTACAGTTGCCCGATACTATCCAATCTATCGGGCACTAATCGATAATCTACCGTACCCCTACCGTAACCTCTCTCAGGCGCTGGCGGCGGGCGATCACAAGCGAAAGCGCGGCGCGGAATCGGACGACGATGAGGACAAAATGGACACGAGCGGCACGCGCGACGTCTTCAAGCGCCGAATGAACCAGAGGCAGCAGGACTAGTCGACTACCGTATCCCTCGTCACGCCCCACCACACCACGGTTGTCGATCGACGACTGATTCGATTGTTGATCTCTGAGCTTTATCATTCCCAAATCACATCCAACTTTTTCTGTATACATTTCTGCGCGTACTTTTTCCTGTAATAATTATCATTTGAATGTTTAATCAGAATAGGTGACAAGTATTCTGCGGTAATGAATTGACAGTTGTTTTAAGATGCGTGACCGATAATTTCGTTGTTCTTAATTCGTAGTTGACTAATTTCTGAATGTAGTGGAATGAACGATAAAAGAATATGATTTCGAGATTTGAAATTGTTTGAAACTGTGTTATGTTCGGAGTGTTTTACCTATTGAGTAACTATACGCATTCTATCATTTCATGGTTTGTGAAATTCGCAAAAATAGCAGGTAAGATAATTTTGATTATTTCTGGGAGAGTTGATCTATATTGATAATGCGAATCCTTTGGTCTGCGGTGTTAAGATACACACACACATATTTATCCTGAAATCAAGACAATGGGCATGTAGGATGGAAATTTTAGGAGGGGATTGGGATCTTCGTACTCAGAATCTCGGTGGATTAAGGGATGTAAAGATCTTCTCATATCTTCTCAATATCCGTACGCACTTAGTGTTAGTCGAGCTAGGCATGTGAGGCTTGAAGAGGATCATCCAGTATGACACTTTTTGGTTATATGAGAATTCTCCACTAGAGCAGTCGTGTCAGACACATCACACGTTTCCTTTAAAAATAGATTCCATACTACTGTCTTCATTCGTTACAGATGGTCGAATCGACTCCGCCCCATTCTTTTCCATTACAACGCAATGTAATACAGAAAAAGGACATGCTTATTTCAGGTCAGTTTTTTTGTCTCAACGTTTACTTAAGACATGTACACATGCATGTAATTATCCCAATAAATTATTTTACCATGAATAGGGATTAAACTTATTTTGTCGAAATTTATGGAGAATTACTAAGTAATATGAATTTAAATGGTGCTTCTCTTTGACTGTATTTACAAGGGAAGCACCAAAGTAGGCGGAGGCCGATCGCTAAGCGACCTATGGGGGCATGTAGGGAGTTGGGGGAGAAGCTCAAAACTGTTTTCAAAACCTGCTAAAGTTTCATACCGTAGTCAGGGGAATCGATAATCGATGTTAGTTATATTTAGTAGTATTTCAGCATGCGGCGATTCGATTGTTATCCAGAAGGGAAGTGATGCAGAAAATAGAAAGAAGAGACAAATATTGCCTGAGCCGATTCGATTCCTTCTATCGATTGGAGATGAAAAAGGTGTGAACATTGAAAGATAAATCCTAGACAAAGCAACCCTGATAAAATGGGTGGTTATTTCTATTCATCTTGAATTTACACCATTCAGCTATCTTCCTTGCTCTGTCTTCTAATCAAATCGCTCTATTCCAAATGAAGAAGAATATGCCAATTGTGATGTTTGATGTTGACGATGAAATTATTGGACATAGTGAAGTCAAAGTAAAGAAGAATGAAGAGAATGGAAGAGAGTTCAAACTGGTATTGACATGTTATTGATCAAATTTTGTAAATTTTATATTCCAGAGACTGATTATTCCACTCGCTTTCCGATCTGGAACACTGAAAAATATGCAATTAACTGTGCATATTCTGGATTCGAAAATAGTTAAGCAGAGATTGAAATGCGTGGTGGAAATGAGAATGGAGAATGAAGATTTGTGAGTTGTCGGGAAAGGAGACAAATCTGTATTATCAAATCTGTATTCTCAAATGGCTTTCCTAAAAAAATTCAAGTGATTTTTGCAGAAAATTGTGTGTTTCTCTTGGACCGAATTCCTTCTTTGGAGTTTATGAGGATACGGTAGTGAAATCGGATGGAACTGTGACAAGAGCGGGAGAGGTACGAAATACGAAAGTTATCTTTTGAATTATTTTTGAAGCATGTTGTCTTGTAAATTCGTAACAAGCTTAATTCTTTGCAGCCCAGTCTAAAGAAGAAGAGACGAATTGCTGTTGTTGGAAGAGATTTGTGGCATGGAAATATGATAATGGCTACAGAAAATGGTTCGATTCGAGTTGTTCAAGTGAAGAATAAAGAGGAAAATGAGAGGTAAGCTACCATGATTCTTTGCGTTTTCAGGAACTGTTTTATTCCAGTGAATCGCTGAAAATTCTCTCGGAAGGTCAATGTGTTTCACCCTTCTGCACTGTTAGATGTCGTCAGCCTACCGTAATCATCTCAACGGAGAATACTGTATTTGTCGGAACTCAGAGAGGGGTTAGCTGATGCAGATAATATTCAATTAGTGTGGTTTGTTTTCAATTACATTATTTTTCAGGAAGTTCACTGCCTAAACGAACAGTTGGAATTTATACACAAGTTAGAGACGGAAGGAGGGCCGATCAATTGTCTCAAGGTTAGTACTTATAGATACTGCAAATTGTACTAAGAATAAATAAAAATTTCTCAGATGGGCCATGAAAATGTTGACTTCTTGTGGATTGGTTGTGAAAGTGGAGAGTTTAAAAAATTAAAGATAATGATTCATGGTTAGTAGATCTGAGCTAATGTATTGTGTATACAGAAAAACAAAAATCTCAATTTTATGACAAGTAAGTATCTTGTATATCGGAAATCTTAAATCTTTTTTTCCCGTGAATTATTTCATGTGTTTATAAAAACTGTTCTGCAAGATATCGTTTTGCTGCTTCTGTAGTTTATTTGTTTGAGATATATTCTGAAGATATTTCAGAGATTGGACAGTCCAATGTAGGCTACTCTAAGAGGAGTGGAACGGATATCGTGTGTCCGTTATGTGTTGACGTTTGTTATTTTGTTTGTTTGTTTTTTGTCAAGAACTAACATGGTTCGGAAACTTCTGTATTCCAGTTCAAAACACGAGTTGTCAATACATTCATTAACCATCTCAATCAGATTCATCGTACTACAATTCCATTAGTCAGTTTTTTCATATATATGTGATTAATTAATGCTACCGTTGTACTATGTCAGGCTGGTCTTGCTCTTCGCTGTGAATGTGGATATGAATCACTTTCGAACAAGCACAGTCGAATAGTTCGATAAGAATTGCTGATTTTACTAATCTTTTCCCTTGTTTGAGTGCAACATCTCCAATTTCACAGTAATTCTCAAAAAGGAGTTTGGACCGTCGCGGACAGTACTCGATAAGGTATGATTTTAAAGGAATGTTGTTATGAATATTCATAGTCGTACAGGCCAATAATTAATATATATGTAATGAAGTATACATTTTTCAGATGACGCCCCAGTGTACGCTGTGTGAGGTAAAATCAATCTATTAATATTTGTTCGTGACTACGTACATTTGAGTTGTACCCTACGACTATGCTCGGCTATGCAGATCATCTATACAGATTGCACCACAAGTCCCTTGAAAAGGTTTGACTTCATTAATCTTTTAATAGTGTAATAGCAAGCATAATAGCGAGATAGAAAAGAAAAAAATATTCAGATTAAATGCTACCTCAAATGTGGTATGTGTGGTGACGATTGTTACACTATCCGTGAAGCACTTTTGCACAAGCATAAGGTTAGTTATGTTCACTCAACGCGAACTGATTGTTTAATTTTTAAATAGAACCCATAAGAAGGTGCTTGGAAAGAGAATGATTGTATTGCAGTGCCAGAGTCGCTTCTACCAGCTACTAAAGATATGCGATATAAGAGAGAAGAATAATGAGACGGAGATGGATCAAGTTAGTCTGTCGCTTATTTTTAAATATCAATTTCTTGCAACTGATGACCCTTTTCAAGTTCAATATTAATTTTTGTGTTACCGATTCACTTTCTGCTAAAATATTTTAATTTCAGACCGCTGATGAATCAATGGATGAGGATAATCATGATCAAGAGATGGAGTAAATGGGATACGGTAGAAGACTAGAATCCCCTTTCAGAGTCTATTGAAGGTACAGTAGGCCATCAAATCTACAATTTGTTGATTTTCTATTGTTAAAGATCACTTTGCTCCGAGCTAAAAATGTTGCCCTGTTGTTGAATTGTTGTTTGTCTGTTGTTCTATTAACATTGTTGCACATTTCATGCTGTTATTTTTTATTGTGTATGTTCCATCCACTCTTGATAAATAAATTATAATGGCAAATGCTTGATCTGATGGACTGAAAAGTTTCTATTCTAATTGATACCTATAATTTCCCTATCTGCATTGTCCTTGTGACATAACATATTCACACCCACTTAGAAAATCTTCAGTTTCCGTTTTATTTGATTTTTTCCATCTTGATTGGTAAGTTTCCAGTTTTTTTGTCTTTAAAAGAGGCTCATCTACGTGGTGAGATCGAATTTGCTCATTATCTTGCTTTTCTTATCTTCAAATTGATCTAAAACACCAGCTATTGCAATGGCGCTACTTCAGTCGCTTTAAGAGTATCCTTTAAACATTTTTTTGTTAATGTTCGTCGCACAGATGGTCGAATCGACTCCGCCCCAATCTCTTCCATTACAAAGAAATGTAATACAGAAAAAGGACATGCTTATTTCCGGTCAGATTCTTTGTCTCATTTTTTTATCCTAGACATGTAATTATTCCAATAAATTAATTTACGATGGATTAGGCTAAATATTTTAGTCGAAATTTAATTCTACTTAATATTTCAGCATGCGGAGATTCGATTGTTATCCAGAAGGGAAGTGATGCAGAAAATAGAAAGAAGAGACAAATATTCCCTGAGCCGATTCGATTCCTTCTATCGATTGGAGATGAAAAAGGTGGGAACATTGAAAAAAAATCCTAGCTAAAGCAAACCTGGTAGCCAACTCGGAAAATGTAATGATCGCTATTTCTATTCTTCATGAATTTACACCATTCAGCTATCTTCCTTGCTCTGTCTTCTAATCAAATCGCTCTATTCCAAATGAAGAAGAATATGCCAATTGTGATGTTTGATGTTGACGATGAAATTATTGGACATAGTGAAGTCAAAGTAAAGAAGAATGAAGAGAATGGAAGAGAGTTCAAACTGGTACGGTAGTGACTTGTTATTGATTAGATTTTAAAGATGCTGTACTCCAGAGACTGATTATTCCACTCGCTTTCCGATCTGGAACACTGAAAAATATGCGATTTACTGTGCATATTCTCGATTCGAAAATAGTCAAACAGAGATTGAAATGCGTGGAGGAAATGAGAATGGAGAATGAAGATTTGTAAGTGGGAAAGGAGTGAAAATTTCTTTCTTGGCTTTCCTACAAAAATCGGAACTTCTCTGGTTTTTGGCCCATTCAACAACAGCTCTGAATGTGGAGGGGCAGGGAATGAAAAATAATAGGGAAGGCAAACTCTGCGAGAAAAGTCTGGGCCAAAAATACAGAGAAGTGCCAAAAAATCAAGTGATATTTGCAGGAAAATGTGTGTCTCTCTTGGACCGAATTCTTTCTTTGGCGTATATGAAGATACGGTAGTGAAATCGGATGGAACTGTGACAAGAGCGGGAGAGGTACGAAATACGAAAGTTATCTTTTGAATTATTTTTGAAGCATGTTGTCTTGTAAATTCGTAACAAGCTTAATTCTTTGCAGCCCAGTCTAAAGAAGAAGAGACGAATTGCTGTTGTTGGAAGAGATTTGTGGCATGGAAATATGATAATGGCTACAGAAAATGGTTCGATTCGAGTTGTTCAAGTGAAGGAAGACGAGGAAAAGGAGAAGTGAGCAATTACTCTTATTTTATGTTTCAAAGGAATTATTTATTCCAGTGATTCGCTGAAAATTCTCTCGGAGGGTCAATGTGTTCCTCCCTTCTGCACTGTTAGATGTCGTCAGCCTTCTGTAATCATTTCTACAGAGAATACTGTATTCGTCGGAACGCAGAGAGGGGTGAGATTCTTTTGATTATGAATTCATCTCGATGTGTAACTCCTTTTGCAGGTAGTTCACTGCCTAAACGAACAGTTGGAATTTATACACAAATATGAGATGGGAGGAGGACCGATCAATTGTCTCAAGGTTGCTTTTTACATGAACGAAACGGAACGTTTTTTTCCATTTGAGGTTGACGAAAATGATGTCGACTTTCTTTTGGTAGGCTTCGAAAGTGGAGAGATGAGACGAATGGAGTATCTCAATGGGTTTTTTTTAAGTAGGAAGATAATCTAGGATGAAAAATAATTAGAATCGCGATAATTTTATGGAATATTTTTACATCTTGGTACTCGAAGTTGAAGAAAATAATGTCGTATAGATATCGTTGTATCTCAAGAATTGGAGTGTGAGGAAGAAGGAATATCGGATAGAGATGACGACCCTCCGAAGAAGAAGTCGAAAATTGTGGGCCCTCGTGCTAAACCAAGTGAAACGGATTTGGAGTGTCTCGAAAAAGGATGCTACGTTGGTTTTTTTTGTTTAGTTTTGCGTTCTTGCATAATACTTTTACTAATATTAAAAAAATATTGAATTCAATACCAGCATTATATTCCGCTTGCAGTACAAGACACGATCATGCATGGCTTTCGAACGGCATCTCAGAACAAATCATCGCACAACTTTTGTATTGGTCAGTTATTTTGGAATGAGAGTCGTAACTTATTTTCCTCCTCAGGCTGGTCTTGTTCTTCGTTGTCAGTGTGGTTTTGATGCCATCTCATGGTACCACAGTAAACAGGTTTATCATCCACTTTTTACGGTTCAGATTTGCAGATGGATGATGGTAGGAGCGTTTTTAGCAAAATTGTATGTCTTCCTTTCAGTGCAATATCTCTAACTTCACAGTGACTCGCAAGCAAGGCTTTGGCCCGATTCGTACTTTTGCTGATAAGGGGAGTTTTGGAAATACAACCAGAAAGATAACTAAAGTTTATATCTTTTTTCCAATTTGTCTTTTAATGACTTCTAAAAAATAATAGAATATGAAGATGGCTGCTCGATTCTTCCTCGAACATCTGAATTTTACTTGTTATAAAAATATGTTTCATATTTCAGATGACTCCTCAGTGTATCTCGTGCAAGGTATACAATTATTTCTGAATTTATATATGTTTAGCATTTTTTCCGCCCTTTTTCACGTGAGATATTTGGGACAATGAAATAGTGTCCTATTTTAATTTCCTATTATAAGATGTATCCTGCTACCGTGTACGGATATGCGAACCATATGACCAAGGAGCACAAATTATCCCTTAGCGAGGTTGTCTTTCTTATTTTCGTCAGAGTATTGTTCCATATTATATTTTCTGTTTAAGATTGGACACTTTCTTAAATGTGGCGTATGCGATGGACAATTCTTTACTTATAGTGAGTGTAAATCGCATTCTACGAAGGTAATTCTACGATTAAATTTAAAAAAAAATAAATGTAAAGTGGATTAGCGTAAAAGAAATTGTAGTGCAAGAGTCGCTTCTTCAAGTTGCTAAAGATAGGAGAAGAAAGGAAGAAGAATAATGAGACAGAGATGGATCAAGTTAGTCTGTCTCTCTTTTTTTTATATGAATTTCTTGCAACTGATGACGCTTTTCAAGTTCATCTTAAATCTTTATGTTACCGATTAACTTTCTGCTAAAATATTTTAATGTCAGACCGCTGATGAATCAATGAATGAGGATAATCGAGATCAAGAGATGGAGTAAATGGGATACGGTAGAAGACTAGAATCCCCTTTCAGAGTCTATTGAAGGTACAGTAGGCCATCAAATCTACAATTTGTTGATTTTCTAATGTTAAAGACCACTTTTTGCTCCGAGCTAAAAATGTTGCCCTGTTGTTTAATTGTTGTTTGTCTCTGTTAACATTGTTGCACATTTCATGCTGTTATTTTTTATTGTGTATCACTTGATAAATAAATTATGATGGCAAATGCTTGATCTGATGGACTGAAAAGTTTCTATTCTAATTGATACCTATAATTTCCCTATCTGCATTGTTCTTGTATCATAACATATTCACGCCCACTTAGACAATCTTCAGTTTCCATTTTATTTGATTTTTTTCCGTCTTGATTGGTAAGTTTCCAGTTTTTTGGCTTTAAAAGAAAAAAAGAGAGTGCTCATAAAAGAGGCTCATCTATTTGGTGAGATCGAATTTGCACATCGAATTTATCTAGCTGTTTTATCCTCAAATTGATCTACAACACTAGCTATGTCAGTCGCTTTAAGAGTATCCTTTAAAAAATATCCTTTATCTTTGTTAATGTTCGTCGCACAGATGGTCGAATCGACTCCGCCCCATTCACTTCCATTCCAACGAAATGTAATTCAGAAAAAGGACATGCTTATTTCAGGTTGGTTTATTTCCCCATTTCCATTTATACATACTATTTCTAACAAAAATGAAAAATAGCTTCATTTTGTCTAAAAATTTAGTTCTAATTAGTAGTATTTCAGCATGCGGAGATTCGATTGTTATCCAGAAGGGAAGTGATGCAGGAAATAGAAAGAAGAGACAAATATTCCCTGAGCCGATTCGATTCCTTCTATCGATTGGAGATGAAAAAGGTGGGAACATTGAAAAAAATCCTAGCTAAAGCAAACCTGGTAGCCAACTCGGAAAATGTAACGATCGCTATTTCTATTCTTCATGAATTTACACCATTCAGCTATCTTCCTTGCTCTGTCTTCTAATCAAATCGCTCTATTCCAAATGAAGAAGAATATGCCAATTGTGATGTTTAATGTTGACGATGAAATTATTGGACATGGTGAAGTCAAAGTAAAGAAGAATGAAGAGAATGGAAGAGAGTTCAAACTGGTATTGACATGTTATTGATCAAATTCTGTAAATTTTATATTCCAGACACTAATTATTCCACTCGCTTTCCGATCTGGAACACTGAAAAATATGCGATTAACTGTGCATATTCTCGATTCGAAAATAGTCAAGCAGAGATTGAAATGCGTGGAGGAAATGAGAATGGAGAATGAAGATTTGTGAGTTGGGGGAAATGGAGAGTTATTGAGAAGATTTTGTATTGATAATCTCGGCACATATTGAAATTCCATTCCAAAACAATTCAAGTGATATTACAGGAAAATGTGTGTTTCTCTTGGACCGAATTCCTTCTTTGGAGTTTATGAAGATACGGTAGTGAAATCGGAGGGAACTGTGACAAGAGCGGGAGAGGTACGAAAGATTTTTTTAACGGCATTTCAACCATTTGACTTCGAATGAATCAAACTTGTCGAGTAAAGCGTTATTCTTTGCAGCCCAGTCTAAAGAAGAAGAGACGAATTGCTGTTGTAGGACGAGATTTGTGGCATGGAAATATGATAATGGCTACAGAAAATGGATCGATTCGAGTTGTTCAAGTGAAGAATAAAGAGGAAAATGAGAGGTAAGCTACCATGATTCTTTGCGTTTTCAGGAACTGTTTTGTTCCAGTGATTCGATGAAAATTCTCTCGGAATGTCAATGTGTTCCTCCCTACTGCACTGTTAGATGTCGCCAACCTACTGTAATCATCTCAACGGAGAATAATGTATTCGTCGGAACGCAGAGAGGGGTCAGATTCTTCTGATTATGTTGGTTATGAATTCGTCATGATTGATTTTTATTTTTTTCAGGAAGTTCACTGCCTAAACGAACAGTTGGAATTAATTCGCAAGTTAGAGACGGAGGGAGGGCCGATCAATTGCCTCAAGGTAAATTATAATTTTTGCGATCCTATGTTTTTTGGGAAGTCCTCAAATTGAGTAAATTATTCAAAAGTATTTGCGCGATTATTATATTCTCTCTTCTTTTGGCTATCTGATTCATGATTTGTCAGGTCGATGAAAACGGTTCGGACTTTCTCTGGGTGGGATGCCATAATGGAGAATTAACAAGGATCTATTGGAATACTCCTGATCGAAATGGTTAGTGAACACTATACAGGGATTGGAAGTATCATTAATTTTATTAACTATTATTAATTGCCAACTGTGATATATCGCAGTGGCTCATTGAAATTTTTAAAGTGGTAATTTGGTGTGGTGTAGTTTAATCCATTTTTGTAAAATAGTTCGGCTCATTGTCAGAAAATATTCCGGAGTTTTTCGAAATAATGAAGAAAAGTGAAGAAGAGAAAGGATCGGACGAAGAATCCGAACAGTTGTGTTCAGATACGATAAGCAAAAAAGTAAGTGATCATTTTGTCTTATGTATCGTATTAGGAAATGTGTCTCTTCAATTCATAATAACATAGGGACTTTTTTTTTTAAAAACACCGTAACGTTAATATGAGAAGCAATTCTTCAAAATTCTTCTCATTAACTTGAGGGTGATTGTATGAAACATTTTTTAGGAACGAACAGATAAAGTATTTGGGGGCCGGTGCAAGAGGAGTGAAACGGACATTGTGTGCCCTTTCTGCGACGAGGTATATGTAGGATAGTAACATTCAGATAGTTAAAACACAATTAATTCACAGTTCAAGACACTTGTGACACAAACTTTCGTCATGCATCTCAGTAAGATCCATCGTACGAATCTAGCATTGGTAAGTATTATTTTTTTACAGTGGGGTTGCACGTTAGGTATCGGGAAAACCGAACCCTCTCGCGCCAGAGGGTTCTAGACAAGAATTGGCAATCGCGAATGATAGGACCTAGAGAAAAAAAAGAGTCTGTATTCCCGTTTTTGGCGGCAATACGACATTAGAGGTAATACCGATGCCGCCAAATCTGCAACCCTATTATACACAATAACACTATTTTTCAAATATGAGTTTTCTTATTACAGTCTGGCATCGTATTTCGTTGTCAATGTGGCCATGAATCTATTTCGTGCACACACAGCAGAAAAGTAAGATGGATTATTGTGGACCATTTTAATTTTTTGCCGTTTAAGTGCAGTATCTCTAATTTCACTGTGGTTCGCAATCATGATTTTGGACCGATTCGGACATTTGCGGATAGGGTAGGCTATTAATACAATTATAAATACTAATATTCCAATTATACAGAGGACTCCCCAGTGTACTCAATGTAAGGTAAGCAATTGGTCACTTCTAATATTACGTATTATTTGTTTAAGATTAAGCAATATTTAATACGGCTTGTACTTTTCAAGGCATACCCTAGATCGGTTAGTGGCTATACGCAGCATCTCTATAAAATACACGGCCACTTAACCCTTCAAAAGGTTATTTTAATTGTTCAAATTGTTGTTCACTTGTATTGCCAATGCAAATTTTATTTATCTTTCTTAGATAGGATGTTACCTGAAATGTGGCGTGTGTAGAGAAGACTTTTATAATCTTTATTATAGTCAAGAACATTCGAAAAGGGTTAGTTTGTTGATCCATTTTTGCAAGGATTGTTTCATTTTAATCAAATTCTGTGCTGATTTTCTTGCAAAAAAATTTGATAACAATTCATTTGAGAAGAAATTAGCATAGAATAAATATCTCTTTACAGTGCAAGAGTCGCTTCTTCAAGCTGATAAAAATAAGTGAAGAAGAGGAGAAGAATGATGAGACGGAGATGGATCAAGTTTGCCATTTTTATTTTTTTTTTATTTTAATTTTTACGACTGGGAGATACTAAATTTTTTTCCCACTAAATTTTAAAAAAAACCCGTAATATCGAAATACATTTGGCTATTTGTTTTCAATCTATTTTATGTTTTCAGACCGCTGATGAATCAATGGATGAGGATAATCGTGATCAAGAGATGGAGTGATTGGGATACAGTAGAAGAGTAGATCCCCCTTCCAGAGTCTATTGAAGGTACAGTAGGCCATCAAATCTACAATTTGTTGATTTTCTATTATTAAAGACCACTTTTTACTCCGAGCTAAAAATGTTGTCCTGTTGTTGAATTGTTGTTTGTCTGTTGTTCTGTTAACATTGTTGCGCATTTCATGCTGTTATTTTGTTTCTCCCATCCACACTTGAAAAATTATGTTTTTAAGTCAAATGACTGATTTGATGGACTGAAAAGTTTATATTCTAATTGTTATCTACTCTTTGTTCTGTTCTTCCGATTTGCGTCTTTCAAATCGCTTTGACAGTGATGATAAAGTTATGATCGTTCTCAGTCTACTGCTCATTGTTGTTTCATCATGTTTGAATCTGGTTGTATTACCTGCGCTATTAGTATTTTTTTGCAGATTATAGTGAATGCGGATGTTTGTGTATTACCCAATCAACGCTTGTTTTTATACGAGTTTGATGGCTTTCTAAAATACGCACTCTTGCCCTACAGATCGTGTCCAGTAGAGTTCGAAGTAAGGGTAATCGTCTCTTCGTTTCACGTGCGCTTTCATATGTTAGAGAGGTGAGAAAGAGAGTGTGAAATGAAGAGACAATTACCCGTATTTCGAACTCTATTGTTCAGTATCTGCTCTCCTTCATCATGGCCTCGGCCTCTAACGGTTGTTCAACGCAATCGGATGTTGCACGAGAAGGATATCTCGAATGGGACGAATACTTCATGGGCATTGCCATTCTCACCGGACAGAGGAGCAAGGATCCGAACACACAGGTACTACTGAAACTAAGGGCTGTAGAGATGAGGAATTCGTCTCCTCATTCTCTCAGGAGTGACAAAATTACACGAAGGATGAAGGGATGAATTCTTCGTCCTTACAGCCCTGTACATATATGTTTTTGTCTTACTGTGCATCGCTGACAATGATTGAGTGAGATCAAATAAATAGTCTAACTATTGTTTTTACTCCGGGTCATCTTGTCAATGCCAATTTTTTTTGTTACGTCCACTTTTCGTTCGTTCAGTGAAACCTCATAATTCAGGTCGGTTGCGTGCTGGTCGACGCGCGCTACCGTGTCGTTGCTGCCGGCTACAACGGAATGCCGTGGGGATGCGCCGATTCGGCCATGCCGTGGGGCAGAAACGGCGATGAACCGATGGAGGTGAGATTACGGTAGGTTATCGATTAACTGCTGCTTGGTCATTTTTTCTCCTTTCTCTTCGCAGTATGAATCCTGCTCAAATTTTAAGCTCGTGAGAGAAATTTACCAGAAATTTAAAAATTTACCAGCCGTATTCAGGACAAGAACACGTACGTGTGCCACGCGGAGATGAATGCAGTTATGAACAAGAACTGCGTGGATCTCGAGGGATGCCGACTCTACACCACACTCTTCCCCTGCAATGAATGCGCCAAGATTGTTGTGCAGAGCAGGGTCAAGGAGGTAAGAAGTATCCGTAAATGTGCCATGATGATACTCGGAAAACTGAATTTTTGGCCTTGTTCCGGGAAGGGATTCTACGACTGAACTATCTAGTAATGACCCTTTGATACTATCTGACTACTGGTGAGCCCAGTATAATGCTTCAAAGTTGATGCATACTGAAGAAAGATATTCGATATTCGCCCTCCCCCCCCCCCCCGTTCGAATATTTTCTTCGATCTGCTATTTTCTGCTGTAGCAATCATATTCGATTTTAGATATTTTTTTCAGGTGATATATCTGACGGACAGAGAGAGCTGGAAGATGGATGCGGCCAAGAGGCTGTTCGACACGGTGGGAATCACCTACTCACAGTTCAAGCCCAAGAGAGATACGGTGATGATTGATTACACGAAACACTTCTGATTCACTGATTTGATTTGATATTGCTTATGTTGTTTATCACGTTTGTCTCAGGTATACCGTTGAATAAAAATATTTATTAATTGAGATTGTATGCTACATCAGAGATTTGAAGGTATACGTGCTGCAGGTGAATAAAAAATGTCTAAAAAGCGAAAAAAAGGCGATCTAGGATTTAAAAACGAATTTGAGATTTGAACAAAAATGAAAAAAAAATGAAAACGTTTCCTAAGCTTGACAACGGTCGATACGGAACCGAGAGGTGGGAGCAAGTGCGAATGAATAATTGTCGATAAATTACGGTAGCAAAGATTTCCCTATTACGGTATCGCATTGAAGATTGAAGGTGTGCTTCCTTAGCGGTACGGCCAGTATCGTTCATAGTCTGAAGAGAGAAGAATTATCAATGTGATTGCTTGTTCACCTATAATGAAATATAAGAATCGAGATACATGCCATGAAATCTCAATGTCAGGTGTAGAGAAATGATCTTTGGTCAGTTAGGAAAAAGACAGTGGAAAAAACAGACAATTTGAATGATATTTCTCCTCACCGTTTGCCCTCTGGTGAAAGGGTTTCACTTTGACGATCTTATTAATATCAGCGTCGTTGGTGCAGCAGAGTGTCATCATCTTGCCTGAACACAGGGAAGTGCTGAATTACGGTAGCAGTAGTACTGTATTAATAAGGCGCCCGATTATGGTTACATTACTGAATCTACGGTTTCTAGATTACGGTGGCCGCGAAAAGAAGAGTAAATCAAATCAGTGAATCAGAAGTGTTTCGTGTAATCAATCGTCACCGTATCTCTCTTGGGAAGAGTATGGAAGCGGCGATATGGCAACATAAGATACGCCATCAAAAGGATGTTACAGTACTGACCTGCCCAACATGAAGAGGATGGAGCGACAGGGACAAGGTGATGACTGAAAAATTTGTGACATGGATTCTGCTTGATTTCTACATCTCACATCGTCCTAATCGGTACGTTGATGGAGGAGGCAATTTATAAATGATATGGCAAATGTCTTGTGCAGTTCCATAAACCATCGAAAGAATGTGAAAAATGTCGTTTCTCAATGAGAAAGAATGAGAAACGACATTTTACTCACATGTTGTAGCATCCTTCCCGGAATCTCGTTACCATCACGGGCCATTTCCCATCTTCACAAGATCCACTGGAATAAGAACAGTCGACGTACTCGCAGTGATGCTGAAATTTTTATTCCGAGTAGAAGATCAACGAGATTTGAGCCATTTGGCCATAGACTTTAGACGGCTAAAATTTGTTGCTCCTGGTGTGGCAGAAAATCCACATGACTCACATGATCCCAGAACTCGTTTCTCGGATCGAAGAAGTGGCATTTATCGTACTCCGACCACTGCTCATCATAATGAAACGGAGCTGCTTCGTAGGGGTGTTTGAGCTGGCCTGAGTGGGAATTGGCAAAGTTCCAACTTCCTACTTAGCGGTACGGCTCTCACATTTCTAATTGATCAATTTTGCTCACCCTGTACAATACTAACGATCAACGAAGTAACCAACAGGAAGAACAGAATAAATTTCATGCCTCAGCGTTGGAAGAATGGGCCATATTGCAAGGAATAACGGAACGAGGCGGAACGCTTTTTGCCTGGTGTAGGCTGGCAGTGGGGACACGACATGACTCTCTCAATTCCGCGAGCTATCTTGCCTCTCTGACCGCTGAGAGAGTGTGCGGAATGAAGATACCGTTTTTTAGAGCGACGCCTAGTTGGCAGATGTGAGTGGCAGATGTGGAAAAGCTAAGGAAAAGTGGCGGATGCAAAAAGATGGGCGCCTTCTCCTATTCATTATTGAGAGAAGCGTTTCTCTGCATCGACAATGAAGAGATATTAGAAGATGAAGAATGACAAGTTACTTTAGCCCGTGGTTCTTCCTGTCCAGGATCTTCCTTATTCAGATTGTTGACTGCGACATAATTCTTTCTCGATTTATTTGTACATTAGCTCCGAATCGAATTTAACAAGTTGAATGTTCATGTCAAAAATGAAGAAAAAAATTTATTTATTGGAAAAAAGAATGCATTATTTTTGAATCCTATCCACTCGTCGTAGGTGTCATCTCAACCTCATTATCTTCGTCGTCACTATTTTCATTCTCGCCACTCTCATCAGATTCCTCTTCATCGCTATCCTCTTCCGATTCGTTTTCATCACTCGATTCTTCATCATCTTCAGCTTCTTTCCCGTTGAGAATAGGACGAATGCGCTGAAAATGAATAATTATTTAGGAAAAAACAACGCAGCAATCTTTTCACGCACTGCTCTGGACTTGCCGATCGTTCCGTTCTTGTGACATTCTGCATGCTTGTCCAATTCTCGTTTTCGATTGAAACCTTTATTGCACAGTGCGCATTGAAGCAGGTATTCACCTACAGGCAAAATTGCATTATCAATCTACACACATATGGAAAGCATAAAGTCCCACAAAAGTGCTGAGTTGAGAAAGTAGATAGATTATATTTACCCGTATGACCACTCATATGATGGCGCAAATTTCGACGGCTTCTGTATGTTTTATCGCAGAATTCACATTTGAATCGTCTCTTTTTCGCTGCTTGATCTGGGTCGTTATCATCTAAACAAAATTAAAATGCGGTCCACAAATGCATAGGTGCGCTCACAATATTGTTCAGTTCTCCAACATTAGTAACTGCATTTAATGTTTTTAGAGAGGAGCACGAACTAACCAAGATGCGACTGTTTGTGCAAAGCGAGTGATGAGTTTCCGGCCAGAAATTTTCCGCAAACGTCGCACTTGTACTTCTCTCTACGAGGATCGTCATCGCCTGAAATGTTAGAAAACCGTCCAACATATTCCCTAATATTGAAATCATTCCGCTTCAATGCATTTCAATGTGTCATAATGACTATTCTGATCAATCTTACGATTATCATAGCAACGCCAAAAATATAATATATTGATACTTACTGAGATGTGACAATGCATGGGTTTCCATGGACTTTATATTGTACAATGTCTTTCCGCACACATCACACGTGTACTTTTCCTTTAGGGGATCGTCATCGGCTAAATACCATACATTTATGATTGAATTTCGAATCGTTTCAGATTGGCTTTTTTTCATGACTTGTTCAATTCCGGATAACGTTCCCTACTGAAATATATTCCTTTGGGCATAAAGACACCTACGCAAGTGGGCGTTCGTATGCCTTTGCAAATCACAGGGTCTTCTGAAATCCATTCCACATTCACTGCATTTATGGGCTTTCTTTACTGGCTGATCTGTAAAAATCGTTGGCTCTGTACATTGTCATTTTGTTAAAACTTACTATTGTGTCTTGCCATGTGCATTTGAAGGTTGGCATTATTTCGGAAGAACAGTCCACATTCTTCACAGTTGAATGGTCGCTTTTTTCTTGCTTGTTCGGGATCATTATCGTCTGACAATGTGAAATAACTATTTTTAATCAATTCGCATGAAGTGGACAAACCGAGATGTGTTTCCTCGTGCGCTTTTAGTCCATTCGATGAGGATAGAAATTTTCCACAAACTCTGCACGCAAACGTCTTTTTCCGTGGATCTCCATCAGCTGAAAATATATTCAATTTCTTTTCCAAGAGGTACAATTTTCAGAATAGTGAAGACTTACGCAAGTGAGATTTTACGTGCGCTAGAAGGGTATGCTTCTTCGAAAATCGTCTACCACACTCGTCGCACTTGAATGGCATTCGCGTCTCTTCGTCCTCTGAAAAGTACTTTTTTTACTTATTTGCAGAAAGTTTTTTTCCATTTTCTTACCCGCATGACATCTCCTGTGCACCTCCATCGCTCCTTTCAACGTGTAAACTTTTCCGCAGACGTCACACTCGAAGCGGCCGGTTCCCGGTGGAGGCTTCTTGCGAGGGTCACCGTTAGCTGCAAAGAAAATCTATCACGTTCGAAAAATAAGCCTTCAAATTTTAAATGAACTCACGCAAATGTGCATTCAAATGCTGTTTGAATGAAGCACTCTGTGCGAATCGCCTTCCACATTCATTGCATTTGTGTGGCAATCTTTTCTCCTCGTCATCTGAGTGAAAAGGTTTGTTCGAAATTAACTTTTCGAATCTTCTTGAAACTCACCAAGGTGAAGCTTTTTGTGCAAGGTTAGGGAGCTCTTACACTTGAACCGCTTGAAGCACACGCCACACTCAACCTCTGGTCTTTCGTCATCAGCTTAAATCGCGAGTTGATCAAAGATGAAATGTTTCAAATTGATATAATGATAAATGAACATTAAGCCAGAAAAGAAAGAAATGCCAAATATCTGACGTAAATGAGTGATCTTATGATTTTTAAGACTCTGGGAATTACAGAATCGTTTATTGCATTCTTCGCATTTGAAAAGATTCTTCTCTTCCTCGTTTTCTGCAAATTTGCAAAAAAAATAGATAAATCAGAGAGAGAGAGAATAAACGAATAAACTAACCCGAATGACGTCGTTTGTGCTCTTCAATATAGTTCTTCTTGAAGCTCTTTCCACACAGATCACATTCAATTTTTTTCGGTATTTTCTTCACTTTGGGAGTATTCAGTCTCAACTTTTCATTCACATGTTTTTGCTTGTGTCTTTCGAAATCAGACTTATATCCAAATCGCTTGCCACAATCAGTGCATTGATAAGGCTTTCGGTCTTCCTCTTTCTCTGATGGAAGCATTCATTAGCACTCAATAAACATTTAGGACGGAAATTTTACTTCAAAAACGCTCAGTAAAATAATAGCAGATCACTAAATTCACCGAGATGGCTTCTCCTGTGGTTCCATAGTCCACTCCCAGAAGAATAACTTTTTCCGCAGACGTCGCATTCGTGTTGCTTTGAAGATGCCTGCCTTCCATTGAAGATGTTCCTCCAACTATTCTTGTCCTGGCACTCATTATTCGAAATTCCTCTTTTCTCTCCATAGATCTCGTTTTCGTATGAGTCTGAGTCTAATTCTTCGTCTTCAGTGCTCGAATTTTCAGGTGCAGTTCCTCCTTTTGTTGATAATTCAATCAGATCATTATTTTCCACCATTAATTTGTCCTTGAAATCGTCCGTGTTCTCTCTATCCGATTCTTCATCCGATGAAACAGAACAAAAATCACCACCGCCATAATTATTCGACTGTTTAATTACTTCCTCATATTCAGTGTCGTCTGTGTACCTTCCAGCCATTCCCACAACAGCCACGACACTGTCATTATCGCGTGGAGATTCCGGCGGCCCCGGTATCTAAATCATGAATTTTGCCTTTGACAATCATGACAACCGTGATCTTTATTAATTTCAGCCAACAGAACTCACAATTTTATGCACCCTTAACTGCTCTCCGTATTTCTCGTTCATCACGGTCCACTCCGCCGTTGTTTCTAGCGCCTCCGTGAGTTGATAAACAAAACCATGGAGTAGAGAGCTCCTGAACACGTAAAACAATTATACTGTCAATTGGGTCAGGCAAATTATACCGTTTGCGGTCCCATTTTTGTAAGTGAAAGCGCTCGTTCTCTAGTAATCTTTTCGAAAGAATCACGTCCTGTAATATAAAGTTTCAATATTCGAAGATTGTTGAAAAATTGAAATGACCTTGGCATCGCCGTTGCTATTCTTGAACACCGTCAATAAATCGACAGCTTTCTGAAGGACACTGCCGATGCGATCTTCGATGGAAAGGTCGAATGCCTTAATCAAAACAAACATGGCCATGAAAGTGAAAAAATCATACCTTTTGACGTGTCTTCGGAAGAAGTCTTACGAGATCGCACATTTTTATGATTGCAGCGCTAAATGGGCAATTGCTTTTCAGAGAGGAAAAGATTCATCCCCCGACAAATTAAGACGCGGTGGAGGCAATTCGCTAGTTATCATCGCCAAAGTGAAGAAATGTGTGAGGTTAGCGGCACAGTTTCTTTGATTCGAGCTTGACCAGAGGACATCAAAAAATCTATTTAATTTTGATATTGTGCCATTTGAGCGAACTATCATCATCGAAATATTTATTAACTATCGCAATCGAAATGAAAATCAGAACACGATAATTTTATTTCATCCGCTCGTCGTGAGAACCGTCACACTATCTTCATCTTCATCTTCACTAGTTTCTTCATCGTCACTTTCCTCTTCTGACTCCTCTTCTTCAGTCGATTCGTCATCATCCTCTGATTCCTTTTCGTTGAAAATAGTTCGATCACGCTGAACATGAATCAGCATAATGAAAATTATGGATGGTTTTTTGCCTTACGTACTTTTTCGGACGCTGGCTTTTCGTTATTGTGATTATGTTTTGTATGCCTGTCCAAGTCGTGTTTTTGATTGAAACCTTTACTGCAGATTGCGCATTGCAGCGGGTATTTTCCTGAAGATAATATTGCATTAGTTTTTACAGAACAATTGATGGGAGAGTTGCAAGTTAACTAATGGCATTTCTGGATTATACCGAGCCTCCAGCCCTACTGTATTGTGAAAAGTGGTTACCCGTATGTGCATTCATGTGATGGCGCAAGCTCCGACCAACTCGGAATGTCTGATCGCAGAATTCACACTTGAATCGTCTCTTTTTCGCTGCTTGATCTGGGTCGTTATCATCTAAACAAAATTAGGTACATGGTCCACAAACTCATAATATTTTTCGGTTTTCCTAACTGTTGTATCCTCTATTATACAACACTAATCCGCTACACATTTTAAGAGTGGAGAAGGAACTAACCAAGATGCGACTCTTTGTGCAAAGCGAGCGACGAGCTCCCGGCCAGAAATTTCCCACAAATATCGCATTTGTACTTCACCCTACGAGGATCATCTTCACCTGAGAATTATTATATTACGTGTTTACAAGTCAGGATTAACAATCCGTCTCTTGATTCCTCCTACTCGTTTGACGTTCAAGACTAGAAGTGAAGAGACGAATTTTTCATCCTGAGATCACTTGTACTTACTGAGATGCGACAGTTCATGGGCTTCCATTCCGCTCCTACTGTATAGTCTTTTCCCGCACACGGTGCAATCATACTTCTCCTTATTTGGGTCGTCATCGGCTAAATCGTATTTTATTAGAAATTTGTTTATTGAATATCTATAGATTTTTTTCGAAAAAGCATCACTCACCCAAGTGGCCATTTTCATGTCGTTTTAGGTCGCTGTGTCTTCTGAAACTCAAGTCGCAGAACTTGCATGCGTATGGTTTCTTCACGGGTTCGTCTGCGCACAAGAATATCATCAAAATGCTCCCTACTCCACGTCAACGATTGAATCCAAAATCCAAATACACTCCAAATTATCAAATCATTAACAACTCACTATTATGCTTGACCATGTGCATTCTCAGATTTGTTTTGTTGCGGAAGTCCATTCCACACTCCTCACATTTAAAACGTCTTTTAAGCTTGGCTTGCTCGGGATCGTTATCATCTAAAGGAAGGGAAATTAATATTGAAATGCTTTGGACCAACCTAAATGCGTTTCTTCGTGAGCTGTGAGCTGCACGTCTCCAGAAAGGAATTTTCCACAGATCTTGCACTCGAATTCCTTCCGGCGTGGATCGTCTTCGGCTGAAAAATCAGTTGTTTTCTCATTTTGTGATTTTGCGATTTTGTGAATTTATTTCCCATGAAAACTGACACAAGTGAGTTCTGCCGTGACGAATCAATGATGCCTTTTTAGGAAATCTTCGGTCACATACGTCACATTTGAAAGGAAGACGCGTCTCTTCGTCCTCTGAAAAGGTTCACCATCACCGCTCTCCTAGGACCAATAGAACATGTTGTCGTAAAATATTAAGCTTCCTTCGCGTATTATTCCTAACTGAAAAAATCGTATACCCTATATATTCGTTTCCTTGATTAACTAGTAGCACATATTCAAAAAAACTAGAAATTCAGATACAATCTATGCTAGGGAGAAATATGTTTCGCGCGAAACACCGTATTGTCATAGTCAAGCTGTTGAAGATTACGATACCTGCGTGACATCTCATATGCACTTCCATCGTGTGTTTCAGCGTGAAAACTTTTTGGCAAACGTCGCAGTCGAAGCGGCCTATTTTCGGATGAGGCTTCTTGCGAGGGTCGCCATCCTCTGAATATTTTGTATTTTTAGCAAGTTTTAATTTCCATCACTCACGCAAATGCACGTTTTGATGAGATTTCAGCGCCCCTGATTGCGCGAATCGTTTTCCACATTCATTGCATTTATGCGGCAAACGCTTTTCCTCGTCATCTATAATTTTGAAAAACTTATTCTTTAAAACAAATTTGATAATATTCACCAAGATGAAGTTTTTTGTGTAAGCTCAGAGAGCCCTTACACTTCATCCGTTTATGGCACACATCACACGCGAACTCTGGCCTTTCTTCATCAGCTGAAATTGAGATTAAAATGGGGGCATAAAAGAGCATCAAATCATTAGGTCTGACTAGAACCGCCAAAAAAATTTTTGAAAAAAACTGACGTATATGAGTAATCTTGTGGCTTGAAAGAGCCTTGGAAGAAGAGAATCGTCTAGTACATTCTTCGCATTTATAAGGAAGCTTCTCTTCCTCATTTTCTAGAGTAATATTAAAACGATTAGATTTTTTTTTTTGCAAACTCACCCAAATGAATTCTCTTGTGCACTCTTAGATAGCTTTTGTTTGTGAAGTTTTTGAAGCAAATGTCGCATTCAATCTTTTCCGGAATTTTCACCACTTTTGGCGTATTTCTCCTCAAGATCTCATTCGCGTGACTTTGTTTGTGACGTTCCAGTTTTGATGGTGCATTGAAGCGTTTTCCGCACTCACTGCACTGATAAGGCAAACGATCCTCCTCTTTGTCTGAAATTATCCAGCATAATAAGTCTTTTCTTTTCGCATTTTAGATCACGTTATCGTATGTTCAAAAAGATAAATGCTTTGCTATACTCACCAAGATGGCTCTTCTTGTGGTTGCCTAGTGCTCCCCAGCTTGCATAGGTCTTCCCGCAGACATTACACGGGTATTTCCTCGATGATGATAGTTGTCCATTGAAGATCTTATTCCAGCTATTCTTTTCATTAATTCCACCGTTATTGTCTGCCTTTACATCGTTCTCAGAATCATTCTCCGAATCCGATGCTTCGTTATGGGATACTGATCCAAAATCACCACCGTCGTTATTCTCTTGTTTAATTGCTTCAACTTTACAATTATTTTCAGACCACTAGAAATTGTAATTAGGGGAGCGCAATAAATGGTTGGTACCTCATTGGAGATAATGCTCATTTCAGCATCATTTTCTCTCATTTCTTCCTTCACTCTTGCAAGTATTCCGAAGTTTCGGTCTGGTTGAAATGTATGTTCCTGAAATTTAACAAATAAACAAATAGTTGCATGTTCACACTTTTGGCAAATATAAGTCCGAGTTAACGATAGCTTCAACGCACTTCTGTTCTGTTCCTCTCTTTATCAACTGC
Source organism: Pristionchus exspectatus (assembly GCA_911812115.1). Taxonomy (NCBI): domain Eukaryota; kingdom Metazoa; phylum Nematoda; class Chromadorea; order Rhabditida; family Neodiplogasteridae; genus Pristionchus; species Pristionchus exspectatus. Next base: position 17,990,090 of record OU461584.1, on the reverse strand, counting down.
CCATTCCATTGTTGCCTGGAGGGTTTCTGATAGTCTATAAACAAGTTCATGCAGTGGAGAGTCTCTGAAGGAATTGTCCAATTAGATTTTTCTAAAAGTTGGCGTGGCTGAACTTTACCTTATTCGATCAAATTGTTGTACATCGCATTGCTCTTTTTCGTTAAAATTCAATAAGAGCTTTGAGGAAACCTCAATATCTGCATTTGTCGATGCCCAAACATTCAGCAGATTGGAAGCCTTTTGAAAGATGATTCCGATTTGATCTTCGGACGAATATTCTAACGCCTGAATCTCATTGTCAGTGAAAATTAAAAACAAATGTTCGAAGAACGTATACCTTCTGCAGTGAATCTTTCAAACATTTCGTTGTCTTATCCGAATCCGTCATGTGTCTAAAAAATTGGAATGTTGGAAAAGATTCAGAGAGACAGAATTATTTCAAATATAACGTAGAACATAGTGAAGTGGAAACCTAATGTCTTTCCCAATATTAAGAATAAGAACGGATCTACCATAAAAAAGGCATGTGTCTGTGTGAAGCGTTGCCACAGGGCAACCTGTGGTCGTATGTGAGAAGACAAGTTGGCATACCTTCGTAAAGGAGGTACGACTAAACAATTGCTTTTCTTCACTTTGCTAGTCACTACTCATTCCAAAATAATATCACTTTACAATACAGTACGTGCTAATCGCCTTGCCCATATGCTAGCGCCGCGTACCGCCGCATGCCGCGGCTTGCGCGGCTGTGTTTTGTAGATAGACAGTAATTTTTTTCGCACGTTTTTATGCGATTTTTGAATTCCTCATGAAATTCCGCATCGGATAGGCTATTTAAAAATATTTAAATAATTCATTTGATATTGTTATCAAAATATCGATACGAGAAATACCGTACCCTTAAACAACCAGTTCGCGATCGCATTGGTGCGATTTTGTGTAAATATCAAATTGATTATCGATTTTTCTTCTTGGCTGATTTTCATCGATATTCTTGCCATTTTACTGATTTGATTGTGTTATTTGTTGATTCAAATCGTGATATTGAGGCCACTAGTAGTAGCCGCGACGCATAAACTACCCCTCACTCACGGTAGCTCCAGTAAGAGGTCAGTGTTTTCATTCGACTTTGTTCTTCTACTTTGTTGCTTCAATATCACGGTTGATTGCCATCGTTATTACGTAGTTTTATGAAATAATTGCACTATTTGTAGTCACGAACGTATAAGAGATGGTTCGACGGGAATACGATAAAATAGTCCAAAGATATTCTATATTTTATAGTTTTTCACACCGGAACGGGGAATAATGCTAGCTAAAGTTGATTCCGTTAGAAATATTGAACTCTTCCGAACCAGAACTTGTTTTTATAGTATGCTGACGAAAATTTGCCCGTGAGGGGGAGAAACTACGGTTAGTTGATCGAACAGTATGGTATTAGTTGGGTATCGCTCGCTTATTTATTTATTTAACAAGTGCATTTAGAGGATTAGATGGTTTCACTCCATTAAGGGCGAATGTATTTGACGTTACCTATTCCTTATTAATGAAATCCCCCCTTTGCAGTCATTCTGACTCTTCTGTGGTGGACTGTTCCTCTCTATGCAGCATGGATGATCTACAATTGGAAAACGGCAAAGACTGGAGGAAGACCAATTGTTAGTTAATTATTCCTCTTTTCTTGTCTAAGAAGATATTTTGAAGGGAATCTTTCGAGAGAATATCGGATGGAATCTGCTCGCTGATTATTTTCCACTCAAATTGGTGAAGACTGGGGAATTGGATCCAGAAAGGAAGTATGTCATTGGGTGAGAAGAAAATAATTGCCACTTCCCGTGTTAGTTTTCACAGTTTTTTGGTGATTATTCGTTCTGAGCTTTCCAGAAGTAGTCAGAAACTTTAGCTGTTCATCGAACATTCTTTTGTACATGGTTTATTACCAGGCTCTTGATAAATAAACATGTAAGATATAGACAGCATCACGCTAGTTATTTATTGCAGTTTTCCGCCAATCGCAGCCGCTGATGGTGGCGCAGGACGAGATCGTGCGTCGTTTCATCCGCGGATTCTTCCCCCAGAATCTCGTCGTCCCCGGCAATGAGGTACGGTATATGGTATACGGTTGAGGAGAAGATACGATGACTGAGACGACCTGTACTCATCTAAAGCCGTACTAGGATTTTAAAAATTATCAAGCAAATAATAGTGATTCTGATGAGTCTTAGTCGTTGGAGAGTCTGACGAAGTAAGCAACTAAAGTGAAACTGAAAAGTTAAACGTTCTAATGTTGTTTTTGATGTCATTTTCAAGATCATGATTGCTTAATTCTCACATGGGGCTGCATCCTTCCCTATCGGTGAAACAACCGGGAAAAATCAAAGATCGATATTGTACATTTCAGTAAACCAGTGACATCTGTGATGGGAGCAGCGATTCGAGTGGATAGAGTGGACAATCCGACTGATTTGGAGGTGAGAGTTCTTCCCATTCCTCCATGTTTTTCTTATTTCTCTTCAGGTCGATCTTCTCCATGAGAAGTATTGTAATGCACTCGTTGATCTATTCGAGAAGAACAAAGCTCTCTATAATGTCCCCGATCAAGATAGCAATTTCTATATTTGTACATGTTTGATTATACTTTGTGAGCTAATTATGTAAATAAATGGTTATCGTTCTATTCGTGACTCGACCTTACATTACTCGAAAAGGGACCTATTAAACATTGTACATCAAGGTAGAGACGTTGAACACTTTATCAGGAGCGGAAACGATAAACACAACGAAAACAACATGCTATTGGCTACTTTTTAATCATTATTCTCTTAAATGAAATTGTATGCACAATCCTTCTCACTCTCAACGAAGGCTAATTATAATAGCTTCACGGGTTGTTTGAGCAATTGGGAGAGGGATTCCTCAGCGAATGCGAACATCCAGTAGATGCGACGGATGTCCAGTCGGTTCGAGTACTGAACAAATAGTTAAATATTTGATTTTTTACCCATTACTCTATGTCTGCTTTAAAAAACTGACAACACCAGGTAGTTTCGCAGTATGATTTCCCGGTTCAGTAACACACAAGATCAGAATAGAATTGCAACAATCGATGCTTCTCTCCTTGATGTGCAGAAAATAATAAAATAATACTCACTTGCAAGAATCCGGAGGGCGTTGCCTCATCACTTGAGCACGAGCTAAAAAAATGAGAATGAATGGATGGAAGGCCTTTTCTGGCTTCATGTCGCCTACTACATCCATAGAATTAAGCAATCATGATCTTGAAAATGACATCAAAAACAACATTAGAACGTTTAACTTTTCAGTTTCACTTTAGTTGCTTACTTCGTCAGACTCTCCAACGACTAAGACTCATCAGAATCACTATTATTTGCTTGATAATTTTTAAAATCCTAGTACGGCTGTAGATGAGTACAGGTCGTCTCAGTCATCGTATCTTCTCCTCAACCGTATACCATATACCGTACCTCATTGCCGGGGACGACGAGATTCTGGGGGAAGAATCCGCGGATGAAACGACGCACGATCTCGTCCTGCGCCACCATCAGCGGCTGCGATTGGCGGAAAACTGCAATAAATAACTAGCGTGATGCTGTCTATATCTTACATGTTTATTTATCAAGAGCCTGGTAATAAACCATGTACAAAAGAATGTTCGATGAACAGCTAAAGTTTCTGACTACTTCTGGAAAGCTCAGAACGAATAATCACCAAAAAACTGTGAAAACTAACACGGGAAGTGGCAATTATTTTCTTCTCACCCAATGACATACTTCCTTTCTGGATCCAATTCCGCAGTCTTTACCAATTTGAGTGGAAAATAATCAGCGAGCAGATTCCATCCGATATTCTCTCGAAAGATTCCCTTCAAAATATCTTCTTAGACAAGAAAAGAGGAATAATTAACTAACAATTGGTCTTCCTCCAGTCTTTGCCGTTTTCCAATCGTAGATCATCCATGCTGCATAGAGAGGAACAGTCCACCACAGAAGAGTCAGAATGACTGCAAAGGGGGGATTTCATTAATAAGGAATAGGTAACGTCAAATACATTCGCCCTTAATGGAGTGAAACCATCTAATCCTCTAAATGCACTTGTTAAATAAATAAATAAGCGAGCGATACCCAACTAATACCATACTGTTCGATCAACTAACCGTAGTTTCTCCCCCTCACGGGCAAATTTTCGTCAGCATACTATAAAAAAGGACAAGTTCTGGTTCGGAAGAGTTCAATATTTCTAACGGAATCAACTTTAGCTAGCATTATTCCCCGTTCCGGTGTGAAAAACTATAAAATATAGAATATCTTTGGACTATTTTAACGTATTCCCGTCGAACCATCTCTTATACGTTCGTGACTACAAATAGTGCAATTATTTCATAAAACTACGTAATAACGATGGCAATCAACCGTGATATTGAAGCAACAAAGTAGAAGAACAAAGTCGAATGAAAACACTGACCTCTTACTGGAGCTACCGTGAGTGAGGGGTAGTTTATGCGTCGCGGCTACTACTAGTGGCCTCAATATCACGATTTGAATCAACAAATAACACAATCAAATCAGTAAAATGGCAAGAATATCGATGAAAATCAGCCAAGAAGAAAAATCGATAATCAATTTGATATTTACACAAAATCGCACCAATGCGATCGCGAACTGGTTGTTTAAGGGTACGGTATTTCTCGTATCGATATTCACGGAATTTGGGGTCCACGCAAAAGCAAGACTCCGCCCACTTTTTGCTGATTGGCTGCTGCGTAGCGCCCACCAATCAATATGGATCAACCACCGTAATTACTGCGTAGCAGCCCCGCTCAAAACACCGGCCCCGGTCAGCTGAGTATCCACTCAGACTGACAGTCAACACGCTTAACAACTGCCCGCCAATTCAAATTTGATTTAATTTGAAAAGTAAATATTCGCTCCAAGGTTCCGTGTGTACGACGACTAATCCGACACCAAATTACTGTAATTTTTCGCATCAACCTGTAAATCGTGCTTTGAAATGGCGTGTATTTTGATAACAATATCAAATGAATTATTTAAATATTTTTAAATAGCCTATCCGATGCGGAATTTCATGAGGAATTCAAAAATCGCATAAAAACGTGCGAAAAAAATTACTGTCTATCTACAAAACACAGCCGCGCAAGCCGCGGCATGCGGCGGTACGCGGCGCTAGCATATGGGCAAGGCGATTAGCACGTACTGTATCTGTATTGTTAGCAAGTGAGGATTGCACATAGCTGGAACTGGTGCTCACATATAATAACAAAAAATAATGATTTTTTTCATTCATCGTTCAAAAACAAAGCTGATCAACTAGGAACAAATTTTTGCAAATTATTAAGCATCACACTCGTCTGTTAACGGTTTAGTCTTCGTATTCTCACTGCCAACGATCTCTTCTTCCTCACTGTCTTCACTACTTTCATCGACCGATTCTTCTTCGTCTGATGATGATGATCCATCCATTGCGTCTTCGTCAGATTCATCGCTAATTTCATTCATCATTTTGCTTTTACCGAGCGACAGCTGAAAATTAGGTTGCCTTTGAGCGTTTTTCTTTGAAAAAATATTACTTACTCGGCCGACATTGTTTTCGACAGAGTCTCCATTCACGTGAATTTCCATGTGTCTCTTTAATTTAGCTTTTAAATTGAATCCTTTATTGCACAGTGTGCAACTGAACGCGTAGACTCCTTCAAAATCTTTAATTGCTTTCTAAAAATTTTTTTTTCTAGATTTTCAACTGCTCAGCAGCGTCAATACGGTGTTTGCGCATTATTGATTGTTGCATAAACATGTATATCTAGTTTTAATATTTTTTTTCGATTAGCTCACTCACCAGTATGTTTGCTCGTGTGCCAACTTAGATACCGCTTGGTCGAGTACGATTTATGGCACATTTCGCACTTGAACGGTTTCATTAGAGCCTCGTGTTCCGGATTATCACCATCTGAACGTGAAAGATCGGTGACGAAGCAAAAAATGGAATAACAGACAAGTATGTCATTGACCATGCACAAGGCGTCCATAGCCAGTCGTTTACGGAGATATTTAAAGGAGGAGTCAGAGGGATAAAATAATTGGGCCATGTTATAGCGAGTTGGATGCCTGCCAAACGTGCAGGCGAGAGTGCAGGCAAAATGAGGAGAGTGCGTAAAGCGTCCTCCTTCAACTTACCCAAATGACTGGTGGCATGACGTTGCAGTGCGAAAGGCCATCTATAACACTTCCCGCATACTGTGCACTCGTGCGGCTTCTTATCCGGCTCATCTGATGTTTCTATTTGAATAAAAAATCGTCATGCATAAAATGAACATACTATTATGCCTTCTCATGTGATGCTTCAAAATCTTTTTGCTGCGTAAATACCTCCCGCATTCCTCGCATTGGAATGTTCTCTTCATTTTCGCTTGATCTGGGTCGTCATCGTCTGAATGACGTGAATCATTAGATTTTCAAAGAAAATATTCCATAAAAATAATAAATTAATTATAAATAAATAGGATATCTTTTTAATTTGTCTGAAAATTAACCTAAATGAGTTTCCATGTGTATTTTGAGCTGTACCGCGTCACACAAATATTTTCCGCAAATATTACATCCGAATTTCTGTCTGCGAGGGTCATCTTCAGCTGAAAATCTACGGTTAAACATCTCAGAATTGAAATATTTTCAAAATATTGACAGTAAACTATCAAATCAAAAAAAATGTCTTATACAAACTAACGTAAGTGGATTCGAGTGAAGTGCTTCAGGAGCGCTGCATTTATAGTGAATCGCATTCCGCACTCTTCACACTTGAAAGGCCTTCGAATTTCTTCGTTCTCTGAACCAATTATGGCAGTAAAGGTAGTTCACTGATGAACTGTTAGGCCAGCGATTTCCAAAGTCTATTCACTCCAGAAGGAATGAATGATCTCTTCTTCGGAACCACTTTTCAGTGTTAATTGCACAATAATTTCGTCCGGTCTCACCCGCGTGACTTCTCATGTGGCTCTGCAACGCTCCTTTTGTCGTATACACATTCTTGCAGAGTTCACACTCAAAGTGACCGGAGCGTGGTAGCTTCTTGCGAGGGTCTCCGAGGGCTGGAACATACATATTTTTGATAAAATAGCATGACATCTGGCATTCTCAGGTAGTTTAAAATACAAAAAAAATTAATGTATGCTCACGCAAATGCTTGTTCTTGTGCATTTTGAGTGCGGTTATGTGGGGGAATCGTTTACCACACTCATCACACTGGAACGGCTTCCGTTGCTCCTCGCTGTCTGAGAAATATTGATTTATAAATTGTTATTATTTTCCGGTCAACTCGCCTAAATGCTGTTTCTGGTGCAGTCGTAGTGTGCTCAAGTGTTTCGTTACTTTCCCGCATATTTCGCATGTGAACACTGGTCTCTTCTCATCGGCTGAAGGAAAAAATCGTGATAAATTTTGTAAAAATGACTTACGCAAATGGGTTAGCTTGTGGTCTTTCAGACTTCCGTTAGTGAAGAATCGCTTATCGCAATGGTCACACTTGTAGCGAAGTCGTTTAGTCTCGTCCTCTGTTTTACAATTGGTTTCATTCGGTTTGCAGATTTTATAAAAAAATTATTTTTTCTACACTCACCCAGATGACTCCTCTTGTGAACATTCAATTGACTTGTGGTACTAAATTTCTTTCCACAGACAGTGCACTCGAGATTTTTTTCAAGATTTGCCTTCGGCTTTGACTTCTTCTTTCTTTTGATTTTTAAGGGTGCGATTTCTTTCTCATTTTCTTCGTGATCAGAAACATCACACAATTCAGGTGTCTGCAACATTCAGTGGATCTCTATATTTTGCACACTTTTTCACAATTTTTCTACCGTGCCTTCGATATAATGTGCTGCCCTTGTAAAAATACCTTAAAAAATATTTTACTGACCTCTGTGTTCACTGTCCATTCCACCGTTTTCCGTAATGTTTTCACAATTCTATATACCTGATTACGCAGTGGAGAATCTCTGTAAAAAGAAACTAGATAGATTCGTTTTTCACGGAAGGATAGCTCAACCACACCTCATTTGGTCATATTTATAGGCATGAGATCGCTCTTGTTCAAGGGATACTTTCGCAAAGGTCACTTTCTGAACGGAACATTCGATATTCCATCAAAGGTTTTAACAAACCTCAAGGTCTACTTTTGTCGTTATCCAAACATTAAGCAAATTTATAGACTTTTGAAGGACGTTTCCGATTTGATCCTCAGACGACAAATCGAAGGCCTGAAAACAGCGAACAAATGTAAACAATCGATGGCCACCTACTTTCTGTCGTGCATCCGTCAGGCATTTCATAGTCCTTTTCAACCCCGCCATGTCAAGTAGAAAGTAGTCAACCAAACTAATGAAGCGAGTCTGAAAGCAACAAAACAGCGCGAACACACGAAGGAGATCGGGCATAAAGATAAGGGAGGGGGGACGGAGATATATGAGGCCGTTCGCGATAGAATCAGACAAATCCGAATGATTCTGGCAAAGCTCAAAAATATCAATCCCCTGAAACTTTGCGAATCGGGGTTATCGAGGGTGCTGATGACGATGGGCATACTTATTTTGGCCACCGATGCATCGTTGACTCCAGACGACGTCACGTCAAAATCGATTTTTGGCCTTTAGTTCGGTTTCTGATTAAACTAAATTTAAGTGAGTATGGCCCGAGGGTCAGAATTTGATGTCGATCACGACGGAACATTTATTTTTTTATTATTTTTATTATTTATTATGTAAAATGGAACTTTGCGCAAACTACAGTGCTATAGTGGAGAGTAGGATAGATCGGACCGGAATGTCACGGGGATTCCAAATCTCTTTTACACGTCAAAATCCATCATTCGGGTAAGGAAATATTCAACTTATAGTGTACCTAGCTTGTAAGTAAATGGGACCATCTTTCCCTTGCTGGCTTCCGATCTTTTGATCTACCCGAGTCTCTCCTCCGTGACCTCTTCCCTCTCTCTGCGCTCTCTCGATTCCCCCCTGCTCTCTCGCCTCCCTCGCGAGAGAGTCTCCGATCGATAAGAGCTAGGAAGTAAACAAGCAAATGTCGGTAAGATTTACTTACAAGCCAGGTACACTATAAGTTAAATAATTCCTTACCCGAATGATAAATTTTGACGTGTAAAAGAGATTTGGAATCCTCGTGACATTCCGGTCCGATCTCTACTACTCTCCACTATTGCACTGTAGTTTGCGCAAAGTTCCATTTTACATAATAAATAAAAAAAAGAATAAAAAAATAAATGTTCCATCGTGATCGCCATCAAATTCTGACCCTTGGGCCATATTCACCTAAATTTAGTTTGATCAGAAACCGAACTAAAGGCCAAAAATCGATTTCGACGTGACGTCGTCTGGAGTCAACGATGCGTCGGTGGCCAAAATGAGTATGCCCATCGTTAACAGCACCCTCGATAACCACAAATCGCAAAGTTTCAGGGGATTAATATTTTTGAGCGGTGCCAAGCTTTGTCTGATTCTCTCGCAAACAGCCTCATATAGGTGGAATACAATCATGAAAAAACGTGCCAAATGTGCGAAAATATTTTAGAAACTCAGTGTATGCAGTGCTCTAGATTCAGAGACAGGTATTCATTAATTATCGCGGGAAAAAGAAACAAGTGATATTTTATATTGTCGAAAGCATATCCAGAGGGCTTTCTTCGCATGCTGTCAAGTGGGCTTTCCTTTGTAGGGGGTTCGGCCTAGGTGATGGTGATTCATTAATCAATGCTTTAAAATACTTCCCGTTCTCCGGCCGTTACCAGCCGTTCTCACTAATTTGTAACCGTCGTGATAAATGTGATGACAGTGACAACCTAGAGTATTTCTCCAGTTGTTGTTGAATATTTATGTATCCCAATTGAAAAAATATAAGCATACGATAGTCGTGTGAAATTGTTTTTCAAAAAAAAAATTAAAAAAACAGTCTACGCTTGCATATTAAGACTCAATTACGGTATTGAAAATCGTCAAACTTTGGCAACTCTCTGGTCCACTAGCCGGCTTTTCCTCGAGGCCTCGAGGACCAATTGATTTATTTCATTTATCCCGGGTCTTTGCGTATTCTTTACGCTTTCTGGTATTGACCCTTCCCTGTGTTGAATGTCTTCGTTATATATTCGTCCCTTTGAACCCGTTCGGCACCCATTGCGCGTGTGCTTCCAACATGCTCTTTTTTGGACGGTGTTCTTATGTGATTTACCCTATTTGCGCACTCTTTTGCCCTTCTAAATCCAGTTTTTGTTCATCCTGTAACACTTTGCATTACCGCAGGAACCACGTTTCCGTGACATATATTGCTTTTCTTTCGTATTCAGCCCAAATTGTTATTTTACCTTGTTATTTATTTAAATTTATCAATTATCAATGTTGCTGAGCTTTCATAGTAATTGTAGGTGGTGGTGTGTTTTCTCATCCGTTGTCCCCTCATCCTTGCTTGCCCCGCTTCACCGATTCATCTCGCGACTCACCCATTCTCGTTGACCCACTGCTTGATTATCACTTATACGATATTTATAGTATCCCGAGTGACAGCTCACTCCCGGACGATCAATGGCTGCCCATCTACGGCAAGAATTCGCGAGGCGACTTTAACTCCCCCAAGACATAAATGTAAAGGTGAATATCAACTTTTCGATAGCTACGAGTACGGAAGCTTGTTCACTTTCCTCTCTTTTGTTGCAACCAAATTCAGAGTGATTTTTCTCAAATCATTTTTTTTTGTTTTGAAAGAGTAACCTACTATTTCTGAAGCAGTGCAACTTCGGCAGTTGGATGGCTCAAGTAGGGCGAGGTTCTATTTCGGTCGAGAGAAGATGATTGCGCCGGTGAGTCAATGTTTACGAATTTCTATGTGAATCAAAACGTCCCACTTTGCAGTTGATTGCCCCCGCTTGGACACGAACTTTAGCGGAGCGACTCTGCGCTGCTTCAAGAGGTACGGTAGATTACAGTATTGTCTAAAAGGTCTAAAAGGGTAGTGTTTGAAGCGCTTGAATGTAATAGTCTATCCCTCCTCATCAAGAAACGAACTAAAATTATAACGGTGCAAAGGTTAAGATGCATTTAGCCATTGATACCTTTACTTCTTTCAATGTGTTATGCTATTTCTTTCAAATATTCAATATCTTTTTTAAAATAGGAAACGCATTCGAGAATTCGAGCGTGATTCGGCCCGGACATTTTCGTCCAGCCCAGCAGCGCGGGGGGGGGCGGCCATCATACGCACCGCCGTGTGATTCGGCCCGGGCGGCCGCCAGACTCACGTTTGGTTTGGCCCGGATATCTACATCCAGACCCCTGGAATAGTAACCAATACCACTTTTATATTTACGAAAGATATTGGTTACTATTTCAGAACCTGTGCGACTTCGATCGACAGCTGGATGGCTCAAGCAGTACGAGGTTCTATTTCGGACGACAGATGATGATTTTTTCGGTGAGTCAATGTTTTGAATCTGAATCTAAAACATTTCACTTTGCAGTTAGATGATTGCCCCCGCTTGGACACGCAATCTAACTGACCTACTCCGCACTGCTTCAAGAGGTACGGTGGTAGTGGCCCTACGTTCAATATCGGGCATTGTTTCAGTCTAAAAACTGTAGTTCCTGACGCGCTTGAATGTGATAGTCCATCCTTCCTCATCTGCGCACTGTCATTGAAATTAAAATTTCAATTCCACAAATACAATATCCTCCAGTGATTACCGTATCCCTCATTTGCAGAGCATTCTCGCGATGGGTCGATCGATGGCCTCACTCGAGGCTACGGTAGGCGACGATCCGGCCGCCAAGCTCAAGCCGCCCCTCAACGTTGGCAAGGGCGACAATGGACTGGAGAAGGTACGGTATATACACAGTGTTGAGCGTAAACCACCGACGCCAGGTTTTGCGGGGGTACAAAAGTGGGTTTTGCGGGGGTACAAAAGTGAAAAATCGACATTTTTCGCTTAATCCGCGCTTTTTTTTCGAAAATGTCGCTGATGCGCATTGTTCGCCATATATATTTGTTAAATACAACGACATAAATGAATAATAATCATGCAACATACCTATATTACAGAAAATCCGCCCAAAAAATATATTTTTTTTCGACGCGGAAAAGTCAGTTCGTGATACCGCTGAACCGTTTGAAGTACTGTAAGTAAAAATCACCAACTTTTTCCATTTTTCAATTTCCGGCTATCAAAGTGCAACCTTTTCGAATTGTTTTGCGGAGCTTTTACGCGTGATATTTACAGTTCTATCGATTATTTATTTCTTCTTTTCAGAATGTGGTTTGACTGGAGACGGGCAGTAACTGTGGGACTAGGAGGCATCGCCCTTATCTCGTCTTCTTCCGCCGATGTATGTTTTATTTCTATAAAGACCAGTTGTGATACTAACTCATTTAATTCAGTGCTCGGTGGACATTGTCGGTGACCGATTGGACGTCGATTCCCAATCGCCGTTTCACGCCATCTTGTCGAGAGCTCAGATCTCCTCTGCAGAGGCAGCTGACGTCAAGGAAGGAAAAGATCGACGGTACATTTTATTTACAAAAGTGCGGGATAAATAGGGTGATAAAGTGGTATAACACGTGAGTATTTTCAGATGGATTAAAGTGGCTAAACTAGCCTACTGTCAAGCGGAAGAACAGGCGACCGCCAACGGTCAGTGGCGTTGGAAAGAAACGACTACGGGGGCCGGAGGTCTCGGTAAGTATTATTTATGTTTATAGTCTACATGAAACTGCGTAATACCTGGAATTGTTATTGAAATTAACTTTTTTTTTTTGCAGCGGGCATCGGCGGAGGCGGGTTGGCCATTTATCGTATGGCTAAGAAAGGAGACCATAAGGATAAGCGCAAGAAGGAGAAGAAGAAGTACAACAGACGAGGGAGAGGAAGATTCTCATCTGCATCTTGGGCGACGCTCAGCAAGAGATGGAGAAAGCGAAATGCAATGAGACATGAAGCAACTCAGTCGGATGTTGATCTGGAGATGGGTCTAGCTAATGGCTCATATGACGGTGATTCTACACTATATGAATCGACAGTAGAGTGGAATTGAGTTGAGTTACTTGTGTATTCAATCCATGATTTCGTTGTACTGAAACCAACCAAGCCTTGTAATGTTAATCCAATTTATGTTGTTCTACACTATATGAATCGACGGTAGAGTCGAATTGAGTTGTTGATTCAATCCATGTTTTCGTTGTACCGAAACCAACCAAGCCTTGATATGTTAATCCAATTTATGTTGTTCCGAAACTAACTAAACCATGTTAAAAGTCACCTTGTTATGTAATAATGCGATAAAGATGTTTCAATAGATTCTTTCGCTGTCTCAGTGGTCGAATAAGAGCAAGTGCACTTTAGTTACTCCCCTCCCATCTGTTCTCCCTCTCCCTGACTCCTCCCCATTCTTCTCTTTCTTCCTTTTATTCATTCCGGCACTCCTTCTTGTGTACAGCGATGCGTCTTTTCTGTCCCTTCCGCGTACACAAATAATTGCCCTTCCCTCCCCCTTCACTCGCACTTTCGACACAGACAGAGACGAGAGAAGGGGGGGGGGGAGTGCAACTCTCTCTTTTCTCTCGCTCTTCTCTCCCTTTCCCCTTGACAAATAATGGAGCCTGGCTGGGAAGTGCACTGTCCCATTCTTCTTTTTCCGTGAAGGGGAAAGGGATTTTAATATTTCTTGTATCTCAGATGCTCTTTGGATGTCTACAATTTCTTCTCCTTCTGTACTCTATCGATGGAGCTCCCAAGCGGAAGATGGTCGACGATGGCTGCAGACTAATTCTTAGTGAGCTAAGTACATTCTACCTTGGCTTGAACTCCCGCTCTATACCTACCGTACTCGGACAACCTGTGCAAGTCGTCACCGATACCGACCACTATTTTGCTGAATTGGAGTTCATCGACTGCCATGACAACGATGTCACTAAGCTGAGCGGTTATCACCTCGCTGTAATCGACAGCCGAAGCCTCGAACACGACCAACCCTTCCCTGTTGGCTTTTTCTCGCTACATCATTCGAAGCCACTTCTGAAGGATGGAGAGGGGCTTCCCGAGAAAGACACCGACAGGAAGGGCAATCCAACCCTGACGTGGGACAAGGTAGTAATGTTTAAGTAAGCAAAATAAAACATACTATTCCAGATAAAGCGTTTCCCGTTGATTGCAGACAAGAGCCATGATGTAGTTCTAGATATCTCTAAGATTGGCTCGCTATGCAACTATGCAAGTAGAGGTGTCCATAACTTATTCGGATCGGACAGACAAAAGCGGAAAGCGAAGTTTGGGAAAACAATCACTCAGTGAATGACAATATAATTTTTGCAGTGGAAATTCCATCGAGGCGGTATGTCAAGGGCAGATATTCGTGCTACTTTTCCAACTCTCTAGTAAGAACGACCTATCCCTTCTGAAGAGGCTATTCTCAAGAATAGAAAGTGCGAGCAACAAGCCTGTGGAGAAGAAGAGTTAGTTTTTTTCTGCTAATTACATCACATTAGATATGCAGATTTCTATTCTTCACTCTCGTATAACGACAAGCACTGGGAAGAGATCTTTAAGCGGGTAGTGGATCATCTTATTGTGACAAGATCCTACAGCACAGTGTTCACTTCCCCCTTTCTGAAGAAGCTCTCCGTCCCCATACTCACGGTGAGTAACAACTAAATTCCCAGACGAAAAGGAGCCATTGCAGCACTATGCGGTCGACGTTTCTCATGGCCGCACTTCCGACATTCCGTACGGCTTCAGTCTATCCCGATGCGGCAGCCACGACGACGGGACGCCTAGATGGCATCTCTCAAAGCAAACGAGGGGTTAGTGTCTTATTCAGGGATTGTGTGTTATACATCGTCCTCATGGTATTTGCAGGTCAGCCGAATCTTTGCAACCTCGATGATAAATCTTCGTTCGAGTTGGTTAGGATCACTGACTCAGGACTAACTGATCTATCCAACTTGGTCGTTGTGTCGCAAAGCCAGAAGCTTCCCAACTTCGAAATTCTGTCCTCACCCATGCTCGGAAAGACCAGCGTGCAGGTTCCACGTCGCTGCGTCACTCCTGACGATGAAGGCGATGATCTGAAGTTCCTGGCAGAGATTAAGGGAGGGAAGGTGTTGAAGGTACACCTTGATGCTCGCCAGAAACATCTCTCTGAAATGTGTGGACATTGCAGGCCAACATGTTCTTCGCCCCCCTCAAATTCGATGATCAGAAGATGTTATGTTCCCGAATGTCTGGAATGAATGAGTTCTTCGTAGGCACAAAGATATTCGATGACATCATTCGTGGGCCATTGACTGGGCCTGATGGCTGGGAGTTTATCGACGGAGACGGTCATTGTCTCTTTCGGGCCATCAGCTGGTGGGTCACTGGAGGGTCGCAGGATATCTACGAAGAAGTTCGTTCTCAGGTAGGTACAAATGATTGTTTTGTTGAGCGGGTGTTTTCTTCAGATTGGATACTTCCTGGAGAGGCATCTCGAGTTTTTCGGACGTAATTACGAGGCGGCCAAAAACGATGTCACTGAGGTGGGACTTAGGTTCTTCTACCAGTTCATCGCGCACTTCTTTGCAGGTGAAAGAAGTCGAAGAAGATTCAACTTCCGAGCACGAATACGAGGAGGACAATTTGGACGATGAGCAGTGTTTCCTTGATCCTAGCGTCGGTTATGAACCCGTCGACGGAGGTACGTCTACGACAACCACTATCGCGCCTGGCAACCATCGGCTGTTCCCACAGTCCGAGGACACGGGACGTGCGAGGTCTAACCAGAACTTGTACGCCTACCTCCAGCCAAGGGATGATGAACCGATTGGTGAAGGGGAACCAGCAACTCTTGGAATGGGCTTGCGAAGCCACCAGCCCTCTGCTCAAGACCTAACGGCAATGGTCGCGCCTATTGCGAGAGCTATCAGAATTGAGACTGAGGATCTCAAACGGTTCATCTACGACCAGCTCATCGTTCTCGGATTGACCGGCAAATCCCTCGAAGAGAAGACTGAAGAGGCGATTAATACTCTGATGGCTAAGGAACGGCTCTATGCAAGGTTCTTCGATAGTGTCAACCCATACTCCGTGCTCGTCTTGCTCCGCACACACGGCGTCCCCGATACAGTTCTCGCATCACTACGGAAGAACAGTATCGCCTACTCCCACATCACTGTACACTACAATGCGGATAAGCAGACTCTCGTGTTCACTTGTGAGCGTTGTGCCGAGACGACGCACGTAATATCGTCTTGGGAGGTTAAAAAGCCTCACGGTCCCATCACCAAGGAGCACTTCGAGGCGAACGTGCGCAAGATTGTCAATGAAAAACTCCGGGAACACGTTGCCCGCGAGACTCACCAATATGAGGTAGCCGATTGGGATAGAAACGCTCTGCACGACATGCGCTCCCTCTACGCTCTGAACCGTCGTCGTGAATCAGCTATGAACCCGACAAGGAGAATGTTGATCTGCGTCTACACGGAGACCAAGCTAAATCTCCCCATGCTCCATCATCCCGTAATTGTCAATCTTCTCAAGAAGAATGGAATCGATATGGGAAGTCTGCACTCGAATCGCTGGGCGGCGGCTGCGATGAGAGGAGTGATCTCGAAGCGACTGGACGAGCAGCTCGTCGATCTCATCCGCAAAGAGATGCCTCCTTTCTCCCTATCAGTCGACAGCACTACGGATGAGAGAGGCCGGCATATCCTCGCCATCGTTATAAATTTCAACGTAAACGGCTTAACTAAGATGTTCTACTTCGATACGGTGGAACTCGTCGGAGGAGAAACGGGAGTGAATGTCGCACTGTTGATCAAGACTGCTTTCCGTGAAAGAGGATTAGAGGATTTCCTCATGACTAGACTAGTATCGATGACAACCGATACGGCAAATATTATGTCGACTAGTCAACAAGGATGGGAATGCAGCTGATGCTAATGAAGAGTGTGAAGACGACGAGGATGATCCCGATAACGTCGATGTCACTGAGGACAACAACAGCAGATACAAGGCGTTGAAAGCTGCAGTTGAGAAAGAGAAGAAAGAGGCGAAAAAGAAAGTTCAACAAGCAGATTACGAATCACTCAAGATACTGGAACTTTTCGAGGAGGCTGAGTACGATGATATGACCCCAGCGAACAGGGAAACTATCGGAGAAGCGATGAAGAATGCAATGAAGAAGAGACTGATCAAACAAGATGTGGAAGATTTCAAAGGCTTCGACATCTCAAGTCTTTTGGAGGTTCCAGCAAGTGCAGATATGAAAGCCAAGAGAGAAGCCATCTGTAGAATGTTCAACCTCGATACTCCGAATATTGAATTGGAGTTTGGTCTATTACGCACTGAAATGACCAAAATTGATCCTACTTCGCTCGAAGAGCTACGCAAGGCACCCCTCAACATCGCCCGTCTGCACGCTGTTCTCTCTCGATCGAAGCTAATCTCCTACCCGAAGCTTCTGAGAGAAGCTTACGACTCTTTCACTACCATCATCATCTCAAGTGGAGAAGTAGAACGTGTGTTCAGTGATGTAAAAAATGTCGTTAACGATAAGACGACCCGCCTGAATATGGACAGCGTCAACGCTATCCTTCGAATCCGGAGGAATGGGCCTTCTATCGGCTCATATGACCCGGCAAAGGACGAAAAAATGTGGTTGAAAAGCCACTATCCAACCCATTGGCATCGTGACCGATCTGGAGATGTGACTGGTCGAACCTCAGGAGACGAGCAGGATATGGCCGTGGATCTGGAAGAATTCGATTTGATACGCGCGATGGAGGAAGTCGACGAAAATGACGATCCCATCTTGGCCTGAATGTTTCCGTATCTCCTCACACAACTTTTGTAAACACCTTTTGTGAACACATAAACACGTTTTGCTATTGGACATTGAAGATAGTTATCAAAAATCATAATTCTTCAACGTATCAATTGAAATTTTGGCCTTTTTTGAGGTCACAACTTTTTGGGGTGCGATCAATTTCATTGAAAGTCGGGGTTATACAAGGTAGTAGTATGGCCAGGAGATTACAAAAATGCCGAAAACATCGATATTTTTCCATACCTGACTCCAGGGAAGTCATCTGAAAACAGACTGAAAACTGCACTTGTACGAGCTTTCAGCGACTTCAGACACCGATTCCTCAAAGATAGGCGTGCTTCGTCAAAAAGCGGGGTTATACAGCTTTTCCTATGAGTCAATAGATATCAAAACTGATTTGCTCAGAGATATTGACTCATCCCTGAATTAGGAATGATCTCACACAAAAGCCAACCTTCAGCACCAAAAGAGACTGCGGAAAGTCGATTTACTCGTCAGCCGATATCCAAATCAAAAAAGCGGGGTTATACAGAGATTCGTCTCATCAAGAGGAATTTAAAAAAAAAAAAATGTCCAGAAAAGTTAAGTTTGAAGCAAGATAACCCTACCCACCGACGACGCACCGACTTTGCTCTTTTCCATAACTAGCGTCGGTGCCTTATCGGTGTCGCATCTTTTACGGCTTAAAATGAACATTTGAACCTGCAGTTCGCGTAGGTAGACTAATTTGGGGTTGCTCTATCCACGTATAACCCCGCTTTTTTGAATTTTTTCCATTAACACATAGATCCAGACCACGAACCCCACACACAGTGAGAGACGCATCGCGCCCTCTCACCGTCTCGCACTCTCTCGCCCTCCCACACACTCTCGCTTTTGTCTGCCGTCTCGCACACGCACGCTATCCCTCGCCTGTCTCTGCCGTCTCTCGCGTGTGTACAGTCTCTCGCCCGTTCCTCGTGTCTCTTCCTCGCTCGATTATGACCGTCTTTCACGTCGCATTCCTTTGCTTTCTCATATCGTGTGGGTTACTTCTGTACTACTGAGGCATAGAATAGTTACTTTATCGATCGAAGGCCGGGGAATAGTACAATCTGGGGGTATGATACAACAACAAACAATAAAACGGGGAAAAATATCCTCCTGTCGTTTTCCTTCTCTGGTGGAAAGCAGACGGGCAGCTGGCGGTGGAAAGCAGACGAGCGGCTCGCTCTTCTCGCACCTGCAATTTTTAGTATTTTTCGGGGGTACAGGGTCTGACCGGGGGTCCGAGCGCGGGGGTACACACCGAAGTCGGTGGGGTCGCTCATCACTGTATATACAGTAGTTATCGACGATCGATCGATTTCTGACTTTATTACGATATACAGCGAAAAAGGCGAATTTTGGTTGTTTTTTTATCGAATACCGCTTGTGCGTGCTTTTAATCCATAAAGGGATTAAAGTTGTAATCGACGATCGAGTACTGACTTGATTACGGTACATAGTTGAAATAGTTCGTAGCTGGGTGTGCAAAACTGATTCGATGTCTCATTTCAAAGTGTTTTTAGATGGAGAACCGAAAGAGACGAATTGAATAAAGAGACCGAGTCGATCTCGTTGGCTGCTGAAAAAGAACTCAAAGTTCCTCCGATAGATGATGACGTTGTCGAGATTATTGATCCGATGATTGGAGAATCGATGATTCCGGTGAGACATGTTTTGCACATTTTAAAAAGGGTTATACAGTAAAATAAAAGCTATTTTTATGTTAGTTGAACCGAAGGAAGAAGTTGAAGACGAGTTCAAAGCGGTCGAAGAAAATAAGGGAAATGAGGTGAGTTCACAACGAATGGCGTACTCGAGGGCACTGCTTTAGAAGACCAGAATGGCAATATCATTGGTTAACATATATACTACTATTATTCCTAGTTATCGGTTCCTAGCAAAGCTAGCACAAATTTAGATTTTTTGGAATAGACGCATGCTGGTCTTTTAAAGTAATACCCAAATATCAAATAGGGAATAAGACCGTACCTGAAATATTTTGAATTAAACTCTATTTATTGTTGCTTCACTGTTATTTTTCTGAAATATCAAAATTATTTTGTTTTGCAGTTATTATAGTATTTTAAATACGGTATTAATTTCAGCTGAACGGTCACCGGTCGATTGTGAGCAGAATGTGTACGATTTCGAGGAAAGTGATGAGGAAGAGGAGCAAGAAGGAGACGAGGAGGGACTGATACAGAATAGTATGGAATTTGAATCATTAATCTTTATTGTCTTCTAGTAAACAATATTACTCAGGTGCTACTCAATCATCTCTCTTCTGTTGTTGGGGCTGATCAATTGGTTGTTGACAGTGAACAGAAAAGAAGATTGATGAATGGAATTGAAGGAATCAAGATATGGCCAGAATTGAAGTGTACAAGTGAGTAATGAAATATAGAGTCAAATCAGGATTAAATTCTGAAATTTTGTGATGAAGAGGATTTTGGGGGATTTCAGTATTGACTAAATCTGACATTTTCGATTAAACATCCGAGCAGGTGAGAAGGGTTCATCGTGCAAATTGGAGAAAAATAGTTAAAGCAAGCAATTTGTTTGGTTTATCTGTAACAAACGCTGGTTTTATTTGTAACTGAATCTCGAATGGCTTCCAAGCATCATGTTTGGTTTTTTTATTAATGATGTACGGTGATTTCTTTTATATGTGCAGAAGGATGCTGATTAGATGGAGAGAAGCGATTGGCCTCGATTCACTCCGTCAGAGAACGTATACCGTAAAGCCGAACAACGATCTCTAAGCTAATTTGCGCATAAAAAATGCGCTTTGCATTCTTGACTGTCGCTTAACAACTGCGGAGGGCAGCGAAAGCAATAAAAATACCGAAATGGCTTTACTTTCTTGAATAGATCTTCTTGACTACGGAGGGTAGCGGAATCATTCCTCTTATAGAGAGGCTGAAAATGTATTAGCTACTATTTCAGAATCAGTGCGACTTTGGCAGTTAAATGGCTCAAGGCGTGGGAGCAGAACGAGATTCTACTACTTCAATTGAAACAAAACGATTTCATCGGTGAGTCAATGTGTTCGTTTCTGTATCAGATTAAGCATGTCTCTTTGCAGTTGGTTGACTGCAAGTAAATCATCTCTTGACGGTCAATGTAATGCTCCAAGCCTGAAAGTTGCTTATCTCGTTGTAGAAGTACCATCACTAGTATCGAGTTATATTTGTTATGCTAATTATATACCACTGTAATTGTTCGATAGCTAGCCTGTATATAATAGTCCTTACTTCGCTATTGCTATATGTTGTGAACTTGATTAGTGATGTTTCGGTGGTTATTATTATTCTCACTTGATTATTTCTGTCTGAGCATAAATAAAATGTTTTCAAAAGAACCTCCTGATTTGGTTCGTTTCGAAATCGTTAATAACGATTGCCATATTTTGCCGACATGAGTGTTTAATAATATTCAGTTTTATTGGTGACATAATATCAGTTGCGTATCTTCCTAGTATACGGTATTGATTTAGTTGCTACCTCACTGTAAATAAGTCAATGATTCAAATTGTCTGCTCTTTTTTCTGATCTCTTTTGATGGCGTTACCTTGCTACTTATTGTGATTCTAGTATTCATTTGTGCTGACCACGTTTTTTCACTTCATTCTTGAATCCTTCATACTGTCCTCTTGTGAGAGTTCAACTTGAGAGCAAGTAAAACCTTAATTAGAACTGGTTTGCTCACGCCTTGTTAGCATTTTCCAATGTACTGTTTTGAAACTGCACGCCCTTTCTTAATTCATTTCATTTCCTACCTCAGAGACCGAATCGATTACTGGAATTTTAGTACAAATGAGAAAAATAATTGATGCCAAATCATTGATCGGTATCCGGTTGGCAATGAAAATGTAGTCCTCTTCGTGACGATCGCTTTTAATTGACTTTAAATACTTATTTTTGAAACTATTTCCATTGCAGATGCGATGGAATCGACGGAATCGACGGATACACAACAAACATTGCAAAAGTTAAGTCCCACTATCCTTTTCCTAACCCCCGAACCTAGGAAAAAGAACCTGCGGACCCTAGTTCCAAACACCAGCTGGTGGCTTTTCCCTCTATTTACTCGTAGTGTAGATCGATTAGATATAAAACGTATTCATTCAGATACGACGGAATCGACGGATTCTTCTCAGAGGCGGGTGGGCGGGTGGGCCTCTGAGAAGACGACGAAATCGACGGAATCGACGGAATCGACGGAATCGACGGAATCGACGGAATCGACGGATACGACGGAATCGACGGATTCTTCTCAGAGGCGGGTGGGCGGGTGGGCCTCTGAGAAGACGGCGGAATCGACGGATACGAGGTACGGTAAGGGGCGAAGGAGTACGGTAGATTCGAATCGATTACTGGAATTTTAGTACAAATGAGAAAAATAATTGATGCCAAATTATTGATCGGTATCCGGTTGGCAATGAAAATGTAGTCCTCTTCGTGACGATCGTCATCTTCGTGACGATCGCTTTTAATTGACTTTAAATACTTATTTTTGAAACTGTTTCCATTGCAGATGCGATGGAATCGACGGAATCGACGGAATCGACGGATACGACGGATACGACGGAATCGACGGAATCGACGGATACGACGGAATCGACGGATACGACGGAATCGACGGATACGACGGAATCGACGGAATCGACGGATACGACGGATACGACGGATACGACGGAATCGACGGATACGACGGATACGACGGAATCGACGGATACGACGGAATCGACGGATACGACGGAATCGACGGAATCGACGGATACGACGGAATCGACGGATACGACGGAATCGACGGATACGACGGATACGACGGAATCGACGGATACGACGGAATCGACGGATACGACGGAATCGACGGATTCTTCTCAGAGGCGGGTGGGCGGGTGGGCCTCTGAGAAGACGACGGAATCGACGGAATCGACGGAATCGACGGATACGACGGAATCGACGGAATCGACGGATACGACGGAATCGACGGATACGACGGAATCGACGGATACGACGGAATCGACGGATACGACGGAATCGACGGATTCTTCTCAGAGGCGGGTGGGCGGGTGGGCCTCTGAGAAGACGACGGAATCGACGGAATCGACGGAATCGACGGAATCGACGGATACGACGGAATCGACGGAATCGACGGATACGACGGAATCGACGGATACGACGGAATCGACGGATACGACGGAATCGACGGAATCGACGGAATCGACGGATACGACGGAATCGACGGAATCGACGGAATCGACGGAATCGACGGATACGACGGAATCGACGGATACGACGGAATCGACGGAATCGACGGATACGACGGAATCGACGGAATCGACGGATACGACGGAATCGACGGATACGACGGAATCGACGGATTCTTCTCAGAGGCGGGTGGGCGGGTGGGCCTCTGAGAAGACGACGGAATCGACGGAATCGACGGATACGACGGAATCGACGGAATCGACGGATACGACGGAATCGACGGAATCGACGGATACGACGGAATCGACGGATACGACGGAATCGACGGATTCTTCTCAGAGGCGGGTGGGCCTCTGAGAAGACGACGGAATCGACGGAATCGACGGAATCGACGGAATCGACGGATACGACGGAATCGACGGATACGACGGAATCGACGGAATCGACGGAATCGACGGATACGACGGAATCGACGGATACGACGGAATCGACGGAATCGACGGATACGACGGAATCGACGGAATCGACGGAATCGACGGAATCGACGGATACGACGGAATCGACGGATACGACGGAATCGACGGAATCGACGGATACGACGGATACGACGGAATCGACGGATACGACGGAATCGACGGAATCGACGGAATCGACGGAATCGACGGATACGACGGAATCGACGGATACGACGGAATCGACGGAATCGACGGAATCGACGGATACGACGGAATCGACGGAATCGACGGAATCGACGGATACGACGGAATCGACGGATACGACGGAATCGACGGAATCGACGGATACGACGGATACGACGGAATCGACGGATACGACGGAATCGACGGAATCGACGGAATCGACGGAATCGACGGAATCGACGGATACTTCTCAGAGGCGGGTGGGCGGGTGGGCCTCTGAGAAGACGACGGAATCGACGGATACGACGGAATCGACGGAATCGACGGAATCGACGGATACGACGGAATCGACGGAATCGACGGAATCGACGGAATCGACGGATACGACGGAATCGACGGATACGACGGAATCGACGGAATCGACGGATACGACGGAATCGACGGAATCGACGGAATCGACGGATACGACGGAATCGACGGAATCGACGGAATCGACGGATACGACGGAATCGACGGATACGACGGAATCGACGGATACGACGGAATCGACGGATACGACGGATACGACGGAATCGCCGGATACTTCTCAGAGGCGGGTGGGCGGGTGGGCCTCTGAGAAGACGACGGAATCGACGGAATCGACGGATACGACGGAATCGACGGAATCGACGGATACGACGGATACGACGGAATCGACGGATACGACGGAATCGACAGATTCTTCTTAGAGGCGGGTGGGCGGGTGGGCCTCTGAGAAGACGACGGAATCGACGGAATCGACGGAATCGACGGAATCGACGGAATCGACGGATACGACGGAATCGACGGATTCTTCTTAGAGGCGGGTGGGCGGGTGGGCCTCTGAGAAGACGACGGAATCGACGGAATCGACGGATACGACGGAATCGACGGATACGACGGAATCGACGGATTCTTCTCAGAGGCGGGTGGGCCTCTGAGAAGACGACGGAATCGACGGAATCGACGGAATCGACGGAATCGACGGATACGACGGAATCGACGGATACGACGGAATCGACGGAATCGACGGAATCGACGGATACGACGGAATCGACGGAATCGACGGATACGACGGAATCGACGGATACGACGGAATCGACGGAATCGACGGAATCGACGGAATCGACGGAATCGACGGATACGACGGAATCGACGGATACGACGGAATCGACGGAATCGACGGATACGACGGATACGACGGAATCGACGGATACGACGGAATCGACGGAATCGACGGAATCGACGGAATCGACGGATACGACGGAATCGACGGATACGACGGAATCGACGGAATCGACGGAATCGACGGAATCGACGGATACGACGGAATCGACGGAATCGACGGAATCGACGGAATCGACGGATACGACGGAATCGACGGATACGACGGAATCGACGGAATCGACGGATACGACGGATACGACGGAATCGACGGATACGACGGAATCGACGGAATCGACGGAATCGACGGAATCGACGGAATCGACGGATACTTCTCAGAGGCGGGTGGGCGGGTGGGCCTCTGAGAAGACGACGGAATCGACGGAATCGACGGATACGACGGAATCGACGGAATCGACGGAATCGACGGATACGACGGAATCGACGGAATCGACGGAATCGACGGAATCGACGGATACGACGGAATCGACGGATACGACGGAATCGACGGAATCGACGGATACGACGGAATCGACGGAATCGACGGAATCGACGGATACGACGGAATCGACGGAATCGACGGAATCGACGGAATCGACGGATACGACGGAATCGACGGATACGACGGAGTCGACGGATACGACGGAATCGACGGATACGACGGATACGACGGAATCGCCGGATACTTCTCAGAGGCGGGTGGGCGGGTGGGCCTCTGAGAAGACGACGGAATCGACGGAATCGACGGATACGACGGAATCGACGGAATCGACGGATACGACGGATACGACGGAATCGACGGATACGACGGAATCGACGGATTCTTCTTAGAGGCGGGTGGGCGGGTGGGCCTCTGAGAAGACGACGGAATCGACGGAATCGACGGAATCGACGAATACGACGGATACGACGGAATCGACGGAATCGACGGATACGACGGAATCGACGGAATCGATGGATACGACGGAATCGACGGATACGACGGAATCGACGGATACGACGGAATCGACGGATTCTTCTCAGAGGCGGGTGGGCCTCTGAGAAGACGACGGAATCGACGGAATCGACGGAATCGACGAATACGACGGATACGACGGAATCGACGGAATCGACGGATACGACGGAATCGACGGAATCGACGGATACGACGGAATCGACGGATACTTCTCAGAGGCGGGTGGGCGGGTGGGCCTCTGAGAAGACGACGGAATCGACGGAATCGACGGATACGACTGAATCGACGGAATCGACGGATACGACGGAATCGACGGAATCGACGGAATCGACGGATACGACGGAATCGACGGATACGACGGAATCGACGGATACGACGGAATCGACGGATACTTCTCAGAGGCGGGTGGGCGGGTGGGCCTCTGAGAAGACGACGGAATCGACGGATACGACGGAATCGACGGAATCGACGGATACGACGGAATCGACGGATTCTTCTTAGAGGCGGGTGGGCGGGTGGGCCTCTGAGAAGACGACGGAATCGACGGAATCGACGGAATCGACGGAATCGACGGAATCGACGGATACGACGGATACGACGGAATCGACGGATTCTTCTCAGAGGCGGGTGGGCGGGTGGGCCTCTGAGAAGACGACGGAATCGACGGAATCGACGGAATCGACGGATACGACGGAATCGACGGAATCGACGGATACGACGGAATCGACGGATACGACGGAATCGACGGATACGACGGAATCGACGGAATCGACGGATACGACGGAATCGACGGAATCGACGGATACGACGGAATCGACGGATACGACGGAATCGACGGATACGACGGATACGACGGAATCGACGGAATCGACGGATACGACGGAATCGACGGATTCTTCTCAGAGGCGGGTGGGCGGGTGGGCCTCTGAGAAGACGACGGAATCGACGGAATCGACGGAATCGACGGAATCGACGGATACGACGGAATCGACGGATACGACGGAATCGACGGATACGACGGAATCGACGGAATCGACGGATACGACGG
This sequence comes from Pristionchus exspectatus, assembly GCA_911812115.1. NCBI lineage: Eukaryota > Metazoa > Nematoda > Chromadorea > Rhabditida > Neodiplogasteridae > Pristionchus > Pristionchus exspectatus. The sequence goes on along the minus strand of OU461584.1, from coordinate 17,963,149 downwards.
AATCGACGGATACGACGGAATCGACGGAATCGACGGATACGACGGAATCGACGGAATCGACGGAATCGACGGATACGACGGAATCGACGGATTCTTCTCAGAGGCGGGTGGGCGGGTGGGCCTCTGAGAAGACGGAATCGACGGAATCGACGGAATCGACGGAATCGACGGAATCGACGGAATCGACGGATACGACGGATACGACGGAATCGACGGATACGACGGAATCGACGGATACGACGGAATCGACGGAATCGACGGATACGACGGAATCGACGGAATCGACGGAATCGACGGAATCGACGGATACGACGGAATCGACGGATACGACGGAATCGACGGATACGACGGATACGACGGAATCGACGGAATCGACGGAATCGACGGATACGACGGAATCGACGGAATCGACGGATACGACGGAATCGACGGATTCTTCTCAGAGGCGGGTGGGCGAGTGGGCCTCTGAGAAGACGACGGAATCGACGGAATCGACGGAATCGACAGATACGACGGAATCGACGGATACGACGGAATCGACGGAATCGACAGATGGGCCTCTGAGAAGACGGCGGAATCGACGGATACGAGGTACGGTAAGGGGCGAAGGAGTACGGTAGATTCGAATCGATTACTGGAATTTTAGTACAAATGAGAAAAATAATTGATGCCAAATCATTGATCGGTATCCGGTTGGCAATGAAAATGTAGTCCTCTTCGTGACGATCGTCATCTTCGTGACGATCGCTTTTAATTGACTTTAAATACTTGTTTTTGAAACTATTTCCATTGCAGATGCGATGGAATCGACGGAATCGACGGATACACAACAAACATTGCAAAAGTTAAGTCCCACTATCCTTTTCCTAATCCCCGAACCTAGGAAAAAGAACCTGCGGACCCTAGTTCCAAACACCAGCTGGTGGCTTTTCCCTCTATTTACTCGTAGTGGGAATCCGTGCACCAACCAGTGGTTGGGTGCGGATTCTCTGCTCTGCGAGCCTGAAATAGTAACCAGTGCCTCTCTTACGAGAGGTATTGGTTACTATTTCAGAACCAGATCGACTTCGGTAGCTGGGCGGCACAACTAGTGGAAGCGAGACGAACCATGAGGAGAATCATCTCACGCTCAAGGTATGGGGTGGGGTTACGGTAGATTACGGTAGGGTGAATTAAGGGATGCAGACTGATGCAGAGTCACTGTCTTTTGCAGGGCACTATCACATTTATCAGAGAAAAGTGTCGAGTTAACGTGCAATAATTTGAATTTGTATTTTCCCACTTATCAGTCATTCACATTGGTTTCGTTGTGCCAAAAGGTAGAAAGTACGGCGCGTGAAAGAACGGTAGGGTACCGTGATAGAAGGAGAGTACGGTAGCGTACACTAATAAGGGTGGGTTTTCGGTAAAAGTGGAATACGGTAGGAGGAGGAGGGGGACGGCGTTTGTAAAGTTATTTTTCAGGCGCGAATCGGGTTGGACGTGGCGCGCCACAAACTGACCGTACTGCGGTCGTCGCCCATCGCATCGCCATCGGCCATTATGCAGGTGAGAAATGGGATTCTGTTAAGGGAAGGGTGAAACGGGGTAGTACCGGGTTAGGAAAGGGCGCGAGAAATACCGCCGCCATCGGCAATTATACAGGCAAATATACAGGTGAGATATGGTGAAACGAGCAAGGGGGAGTTATTATTGAGACACTCTCGGCAATTATGCACGTGGTTGATGGAATAGGATTGAGTGAAGCGGAGAAGCGCCTGGGTTAGGATCACGTAGAAGGGTACGGTAGGGGAGGATGATCGTAGCGCTTTTTAGTTATATTTTCCTATTGCTGAATATGCCTTGTGTTAGGAGAGTTGAGGTTGCGTGATCTGCTTTGTACAATTGTCTAAACGAAGTTTGATTTTTTTTGGATCGCTTTTCCATAAAAATATAGATTAAACTTTTGATTATCTCTGTCCGGTTCTCTGTCCGGCAACGAGATTACAATATGTTCTATCGCTCAGGATCCGACTTGGCCCTTTCTCCAGGCGGTCTCTCGGGAAGTCTCGCCACGCCCAGAACGTCTACGGTAGGATGTGAATTATTGATTTTACTGCCGTTTTTCTCTTTCGAGGAATTAGCAGAAGTCATAAAGTACAGTATCAAATATCGATTTTCCAGGTCTCCTGACTGATCGATTCCTCCATTGCGACGTCTTCGTACGTGAAATCGTTCCGAACGACTCACAGCAGAATTGATCTTTGATCTTTCGATCAAATTGTTCATCAAATTGATGTAAATAGCCTTCGTACCATATTCAATTTGCGCATTGCTCACACTTAATCTGTGCTAAATTCGGATGATAAACGAGTTTAAAATGATATTGTTTGATGAAGGATAGGAGAAAGGGAATATTTATCGTTGATCAAATTGACAATATTGATATGACTTTTTTACACAATAATTTATGTGAGTTGTTGGTGTATACTTGAATATTTTGGCACTTTATTTCCTTGTGTTTCCCGTCTGCTCAATCTTGCGTCATCCATCACTGGCAATAGAAGAATATTGATCGTTGATAAAATTGGCATTGGTATGACGGTTTGACAGCTGAATTGATCTTTGATCCTTGGATCAAATCCATCTTAGGCACCTTCGCAAGAGTAATCGTCTCTTCATTTCGCACACTCTCTCTCTGCCCTTTGTCCGGTGAGATAGTGAGAAGAATGAAGAGACGATTACCCGTATTTCAAACTCTAATGAGAGTTCAGTACGTGGGACCGGTTAGGGAAAGTGTGAAACGATCATCACACCAGATAAAGTATGTGTGTTTGTTATGCTGTTAGTGCAAATTGCCACGTCTCTTCACTACTCTTGATCTATCATGAAAAGTAGAAATACCGAACGTAGAGAAGGAGTAGGGCGTGTGATCTAGTGAGAGCGATTCGACATCTCTCATTTTGAATGCTCCTTCGCCGGTCAGCCGGACGAGAGAGCGTGTAATTAGAGGAGAGCCGCCGATTTGTCATCACCACAGTGATCGTTGCTCTCCAATCCTCGCGGTGCGCCTGCTCTTCTATCATTACGATCGCCCCCAAATGGAAAGGAAACATAAAGGGAGAGAACTGAGCTCCTGTCCGTTTCCCACCTGTCACTTTACTGCGATTGATCCAAAATGGAATCGGGCGAAAGCGCTTCACAAGGATTATCCGATTCGGAACAAATATTTGTTGTTGAATAGTTTCGCGATAGAAATTGCTCTTTCGCCAAACTGAATAATCACATTGATTCGAGTATTTGTATTGTACCGCTTTGATCTTATCGGCAATCAATTCATTAATTTTTCGTTCACATTTTTCGTCCGTCCATTTATACCCATCCCTTGTCGGCTTACTTTTTTGCACTTTGACGGAACAAATCTGTCGGCGCGCAGTCAAAATGTGGCTCTTTGATCATCTGTAATCGGCTTTGCGTTTGAGTTCCTTTTAATTTCTGGCGATTCCGAGCGTGATTTTTCTGTGCACAAATCGACCGTTTATCGGAACATAAACTGCATTAATACTGATCTTCACTGCATTTCGCCCTTTCCTGTTACATTGCAGCACTCGAACACAAATTTCAGCGGATGTCTTCGACAGAATCGACAGTGCCGATGTCCTCGTGTGCAAAAGGTATTATTACTATTTTGCTATTCTATTTTGTAGGCAAACAAGCTTCTCAAAGATCTCAACGATTTTTAACGGATAATCGTTTCTCTCGCCAATTAAAGTGACGAGACAGTGTGCGAAATGAGGAGACGATTTCTCGAATTTTCAAATCCATTTTTCAGCCCGACTGCTCGCCCTCTGCTGCGTTATCGCATTTTCCTCCAACTGGCAGTTTGCCTACTCGAGCACATTCCTGAACACGCCTGTGCTGCAGTTCAAAGTCAGTTCATCATCATTAATGGTTTTGTGAAGCGCACTATTCGGCGCCGTGAAGGTAATCATCGATATTTTGCACATAGAACCCGCAAATATCATTAAAATGCATTACGCTGAAGTAAAAGTATTTTCTACTACAGGAGTACCTCAACTCTTCTTTCGCCTACACTCTTACCGAAGACTCGTACGTGCACGTGTGGGATGTCGTCCAGAATATATGGTTAATTAATAAATTAGAAATTTTGATAATTATTTAAATTATTTATTAGGTTCATCGGTTTCTTCTTGGGCATCTGGCTGTCGCCCGTGCTCAATGATCGATTGGGCAGGAAAAGTAAGCCGCACGTCTTTTTTTCTTTTCATCTCCGGTCTAATTCGGAAAAATTCTGAATGACCGATGTTTCATAGGGATATTTGATCAATTGGACTGACCTAGTTTAGTATTCCTATTCTTACCTTTCCTGTTTGTAGAAGGCCTGCTTATCGGCAACTCGGCCAACTTCATCGCTGCGATCATCCAATTCATGGGCGTGTGTCTGCACCTACCGGTGCTGTTGATCATTGGTACAGTTCACTGTCAAATCACATTTATTGTATTTTATTCACGTTGAAAATGTGTGAGATATCTGTGCAGAAAGACGAGAAGAAGAGAGAAGAAGAGAGAGAGTCGCCGTAATCAGCGCGATCTACCATTGGGAAGGGCATTCGCACATTTGGGAGAGATTATCTCCGATTCGATCGAGGAGAGAAAACAACAGTGCACAAGGCTCAAAGATCGTTCGGAAAATCCTAAAAAACATATTTAAATAATTGAAATAATATCCAATTAATTAAATTCAGGTCGCTTTATCGCCTCTGTCATGACCGCAGTTGCATTTCAAGCAGTAGTGCTGTACCTTCAGGTGACCAACAATTTTACAAACTGTCTTTTTTTAATGGGATACTACGTAGAATACAAATGGGAGTATTGGAATAAGCGTCTTGAATACAGGAATCCCCTCCAACATCGATGCGCGGCGCTGCCAGTTACTGCAGTGAGGTCGTGTTCGCTGCCATGTGTGTTGTGGGTGAGATAAGAACAATTGCAGTGTATATTACCCCTGAAACGTAGCTGAACATTCTTTTTTGAATCACATACGACGGACCATTGAATTCAGTGACTTCACGCATATTACACCGAACCTGTGAAACTCAACTAAAAACGAAAGTTGATACATAAAATGAGTCGAATTTGAAGAAATATTGATCGAAGAAATATTCCAGGAATGATGCTGGGCACCGATCAACTACTCGGGAATAATCTACCATGGCTACTTGCTGTGAACATCTTTCCGTGTGAGTAATCTATCCCTTGATCTTTGATCTTTCAAATAATAATAAAAAAAACAATCAAAATGCAGGCGCACTCGCCATTCTCATCGTTCTTCTCGTGCCCGAGACGCCCAAGTTTCTGCTGATCAGGAAGAATGATAGGTGAATTCTCGAGAGATGCACCAAAAGTATCGGATCGACAGGAAGGTTTCCTTCAATCAATCGTGAAAAGAAGTTTCTAGACAATCGGCCGAGGCCGCGATTCGCTTCCACCATGGGAGAGATGTGGACGTGGACAGTGTGGTGGAGGAGTTGCTGCATGTGAGTATCAAGTTGCACAGCTATTTTGCATCAGCGAAAGTAGATGAAAGGGATGTTTCAAGTGAAATTTCCCCTGAAAAATCAAGTCAAAATTGCTTAAATGTTGTTAAATAGCCTCAAATTATTCAGGAAGCCGATGAGGAATCGAACGAGTCGAATTCGTTCAGGGACATTCTCGTTATTGCGAAGGTTTTTTATTATTTGTAAAAAAATACATGTATTTTGGCTTAATTGTTTTTGAAAGCCTGTTCAAATTGAGGCGGGCATCGATTACATCAGAACGCTCGGGTCGTATTTTGCAATTATCGTGAATCTTATTTGATTCACGGAACGCATTCACATTGAAGAAAAAAAATGTATTCAAATGTACAGAAGCCTCACCTTCGCAAGGTTGTCATACTCGGCGTTTGCGCAATGCAGGTTTGCGATTTTTATTTATCGTTATTGTAATAAATTACGTAATTTTTCCAAATTCTAGCTGACAGTTTCCTTCTGGGGCGCAATCTACAACTCGACGCAGTTCATGATGGACCTCAACTGTTCCAAGTGAGTTTTCAATCCTGAAAACTTTATCCATTTCCCATTTGAACAGAATATGCTTCACCTTCCGTATAACTTCTCTTCATTCAGGGCAAATAACATCATCCTTTGCCGTCCGTTGTAAAATATTAACATTGTAAAAAATGCAGTTTCGTCGCCACCTGGTCGTCCACAATAATGGCGTCCATCTACTTCATCGGAACGATGATCGGATCGCAGCTGATCGATCGGTAAGTTTTCGAAATTATCAAAGCCAGGGGTAATAGGAATGCAAGTTCGAGATCGAAATGCACAAAAAACGATCTATCTACCTTAAACGTACTTCCTTACTTCCTTTACAAAACGTGTTTCCTTTACCCTAGAGTGAAGAACGAAGTGACAAGTATCTCGAATACGAACTCAAACTTAGAATCTAAATGACACATCGATGAATATCAGTAGAAAAATGGAATCGGAAAATGAATTGCTTTGATAGACTCGGTCGCCGAACCCTGCTCCTACCCTGCTCCGCAGTGAGCATCGTATGCTGGTCATCATTTGCGCTGTCGTTCTACCTCCAGAAAACGGTTAGGTTTTCAACTATTGCTTTATTCGGAGACGGTGCATGAACCTCGACAAACGGTTTTCCGGCGAATCATTTGTCAAAATGGCGCATACGGCCTGAGTTGTTGAAAAGCGATGGAACGAGTTGCAACGATAGAGATTTGCAGCTGAGATTAAGATTTCATTCTATTTCAGAACGATAACTGGAAGTACATGGGCATCGCTGCGCTCACTGTTTTCGGATTCCTATGCGGGTACGTTTTCGCTGTTTTTCCTTCGACACACACATTTCCAATGCCCCAAAATATCCAATACATGACAATCATTTGTGTTATTCAGATGCGGAATAAACGCGATTGCCTGGTTCATTCCTGCTGAGCTCGCGCCGCAACGGTAATTTTTTTATTTTTTTATTCAAATTAATTTATAAAAATGCAGTTACCGCAGTCTGATCCAGTCTGTGTGCTACACGATGAACACGGTAATAAATATATTTGTTAAAACATTTATGAATAATTTAAACAATTAAAGATTGTTGTCGTGATATTTACTTTCACACTGCTGCCGATGTACATGTCGAGGTTCGCACTTCTCTTTTTATTTAAATAAATCGACTAATGCTGACAAATCGTCTCGATTTGCATTATTCGAAATGAGAGAGAGGCACGTACCGAATTGACAAAATTGACAATTTTCAAGACTATGACAAATATGACAAGGAACAGAGTTATTTGGTGTTGGCGTCATCAGTAGTGAAAAATATGATAATTTACACAGTGTGGGCCCGGCCACCTTTCTCATACTCTACTGCGCCCCGTCTTTTGTCTGCTTGGTCATTCTAATATGGAAGCTACCGGAGACGAAGGGTGAGCGGAGATCGTCAAACATTTTCTTCGAGAACAGAAATCAAATGTGTACGATGAAACCATCACAGCGCTGATCGCATATAGTTTCGTATACTCTCAGAATACTGTGATTGATTACAGGTCGCCCAACTCATGAGATCCAACAGGAACTGAAAACGTCGTCTGGTAGTCTAACATCAATGAAGGATGATATCATTTTTCCGATGAAATTTTGAAAAATTCACGGCCTTTTTCACATTGCTTTTTACATCGTATCAATTATACTCTCCCAATGACGTGTTTTCAATGCATCATGCAATCATTTTGTGCAGGTTATATTTTTCATAAATCGTATTTACACAAATAAAGTATTTCTATTTCTTGTTAGACAATACTGGGTAAATAAAATGAACTGATTTCGGATATTAGCGATACATTGGAAGATTAATTATTGCTGCACGAAATTGCGAATTGACTCTTGCGCACGATCCACGGCCTCTTTGACTGCCTTGCCCTAGAAAAATTATTATTCACTTTACAAAAAATGTACATAGAAGACTTACCGGCTCCGAATCAGCAACGCCTTGAGCGGCTTCCTTCACACCGTTGCCGATTGCCTCGGCCTGAAATAATTCACCATAATATTTGATTCTTTACGATAAACAAATGATTCTGATGCTCATTCAATTCGTCTTCGTCAATTTTATTTAACTAACAGTGTTGTGCACCGACTCGCCCGCTCTATCAAATGCATCTTTTACTCCTTCGTATACCGCGTTGACCTAAAAGAGAATCATTCGGGTAAGCCACTGCTTCTAAGATACTAGATAGCTAAAATTTTCAAGATGAAGAATGCGACTCTTCATTCTGCGCACTATCTCAGCATTCTGACCGATGAGAGAGTACGATGAATGGAGTTCTTCCTTTTCCCAACCCGAATACTAACCGTATTGTGAACGGTTTCTCCCGCCTTATCAAGTCCATCTTTGACGCCCTTGTAGAGTGAGTTGGCCTGAAAAAACACTATTTGTACACGCAGCAACTTGAAAACTGAAAATGATTCGCGCTCGACATGTCTCTGTACCAAAAATGGAGGCATACGCAACGTTTTCAAAACTTTTTCATATCCGTGGTGGATGAATAATTGAAATGTCAAAGACATTGGCTCACATTGTCGTCCACAGCCTTGCCGATCTTCTGTCCCTCTTTATGAGCATTGTTTACTCCCTCCTTCACTCGTTCATGGATGGATTTGTCCTGAATGAGACATATTTTTATTAAACAATACTTTTTTGAAATATGTATGCTTTCAATTAAAAAAAAAATGCAAATGCTCACCACACAGGCAACGATTCCCGAGAAGACCACTAGAAGGAGAAAAAGTGAAGAAGAATTCATCTTTATGGTAAGTTGCTGAAACTGCTTTTCCAATGCAAAAAGCAAAAAAAATTGATGAGACTATCGAACAAAGAATGAGTGAACAGAAAAGGGAAAGTAACTGCAAAACGGGGAATCCCGCCGTTTGATACGGGAGTAGGCAAATATTATGACAATGATAAGGCGAATGGAATGTCGATGTTATGATGGTTGAAACGCAAATATTGTTGAGTTTCTGGAGACTATCACTTAGGGATGTCCAACCAATTCCAATACCCAATTAATTGACTTTGCGGCGGCTCACTTCCTCGGAAAATGAGGAATAAAAGTCAATTAATTGGTCAACCCAATACCAATTACCCAATTAATTGGAATTGTCTCCTAGTATTGGGTATTGAATTTAAACCACTACTATCACTGTGCACCGCCATTCTCATCTCCGTAGAGGGTTCTCACGACATAAAAATTTGGTCTTTTATTGATGCTGAATGTCAATGGCATCATGACTGCTATCACACACCACAAGTTTTTTAAATTTTTATTGTGATAATTTGCAATAGGTATCTGCCGTGTGAGTGGACAGGTTAACGGAAAAAAAAGAAGAAAGTAAAAAAAGAATATAGACAAAGGATACATGAGTTCGAAGGAAATTGTGGCAACAAGCCTGTTTTCAATTAATGCATTTTGGTGAGGTGAAGATGGAGGACTGAAATTGAAGATGTAAGAATGTTATGCTGGAGGTATGCCCAATGTCAGTGTGGGCTATTGTTTTCAAACAGATTGCGATGCCACACTGGGATCGGCTTTCTGCGCGAATGGAATCATAAAACTCGGAAATATTGATTGATTTTACAGGTATCGGGAAGAGGTTCAAGGATAGATGCACATTGATTAACCAGCCATAGAAGTGAAATCGAATGGCTGCTGCGAGGCTACACTGGGGTTGGCTTTCGGGGCGAAGGGAAGCAGGGCGCGGTACGGAGGAAGCATCGTGAAGTTGATTAGGGGTGAAGCGAGCGAGAAGAAGTTGAAGCACTGAAGCGTAATTGATTAATCTAGTTAAAAGTCGTGTCTTTTTTAAATAATGGCAGATAAAGCCAGTAATTTTGTATGTGCAACTGACACTCATGATCAGCCTCTGCATCAGTTCTCCCGTCCATATTTGAGCCAGGTCCAGCATCCAGAGACTTGCGGCGCACGCTACGCCGCACGGAAGCAGCATTTGGTACGTGAGCGCCTGAGATGTTGATGAATTAATATTTGTATATTTTTTGTGAAATAAAACGTACTCTGGCGATCAGTCGATGCTGTTGAGCGTCGGTTTTCTGAAAGGTATTATTTAAGTTACTTTATGAACACAGTTGGATGGTCAGTCCAATGATCAATTTTATTGATCAAAAACCGATGATTTTGATAAGGTTAATGTCTAAGGCCAAAATGTTGATGGTAAATATCGATCTCAGATCATGTACTAATCGGTCGATGAGTACTATGAAGATCACACGAACTCATACGAAAACTTGTTGATATCACCGCCAATATGCACACAGTTTTTGACCTATTATTCATCACGCATAAAGACCATACTGTCCATCTAAGAGCTCGTTATGATGTCTACGGTCGTGATATTCGCATGAAACATCGTATGTGATTTGAACCAAGATTTCGCGACTAGAAAAAAACAAGAATTCTACTGTAACCATTCCAAAATTGGAAGTGCAGAAGTTCGTGATAAGTTTAGTGGGTAACACTAACCGCCTGTGCAATCTTATTCAGCAGTTTGGTACGAACGATAAAGATCAAGGTCATCACAATCGGTGAGAGAACGACAGCGTTGATGTTAACCATGAGAGCTGGCGTTTCGAGCAGATAAAAGTCTGGAAAGAAGTTCATGATGGGAATGTCGTTAGTTTGTGCTCAGTTTGTGCTTAGAGATCTATTACATGTGTTAGTGTCTGGAAGGTGTGAAGCTATAGATGCAATTGTCCTCTGAAGGGGTTGCTCACTCGCGGTCATGTATCCCTGCAGGCCGAACTTCTCGGTGACCTCGGCAGTAACTGGTTCTTGCACGAAATAGTAGACGATCTGACAGCAACATTCAATTAGTGAAATTCACCACCGCACAATTTGTTTGCTGAGATAAATTTCATCAGTAAAAAACATCTCCCGATGAAACTCAACAAAAAAAACACAAAAGAATTCAAATCTCACGATCGGAAGCGAGATCAGTGCATATGTTATGAAACACATGATCCAGATCTGCAGTCTGGATGGAGGCCTTTCTCGGAAAAGATCACTCAGGATGTAGAGACGGTAACTGGAAGCGTATTTTCGAAATATTTCAAACCAATGATTTTGTTAAAGGAGGCGTATCATGAAAAATTAGTTCATGCTCTTGAGATCATGATCCGATTGGAATCCAGAACGACTTTAGAAGGCCGAAGTTTGAAAGTTGTTCGTCCACTCTGGGACGAGATATCCCCGTCCAAAGTATCAGGAAAGAACAGGCAAAACCCCGGGAAAAATTCAAATATTTTACACAGCTCCAATGGGAAGGAAGGGAAGGTAGATCAAGAAGGAAAGGTGGAAAGGTCATCGTTGTCTCGCCCATTATTGATTGACTAGGAAGGGATTTTTGTTTGTTCCCCCAGGTTCTTCCCATCGGCAAAATCTGATCTACTCCTTGGCAATTTGCCAAAAGAACTTTGGCAATTTTCCAAAATCTTGCAAGACTCGGCATATCGTTGTAAGAGTTGCTACATTTGAATTTCAAAAGTTCATGATACACCTCCTTTAAGCGTACACAAATGATAGCAGGAGAATGACGGTCGACTGTAGCACCAGGTTGACATGGATACCTGAACAAAATAATTCAATAATGCATTCAATAATTGTCTTACAATTACTTCTCTGACTGATGCAGAATCTAGAGACCAGACCGGTGCTCAAAATACCGTACCCTGAGAGAGTCTACACAGGTACTCGCTGATCATCGAACACGGTCCGAGAAAGACGAATATCATGGAACCATCGGCGTGATTGTCCACGAGTCTGAATTAAGATTTATTTATTTGAAAAATATTTTTTATAGAAAATATTAATAAATTAGTGTTGTAGATTCTCACCGTACAACGCCCAGCAGACTCGAGGTAGCTGAGAAGAAATCAATAATCGCATTGTTCAGCAGGAACACGGAGTAGGTGCGCAGCGGTTTGGGCGTTCTGTAGAGTTACCGTACATTTTAGTGATCACTACAACAGTGCTGGGTAGAGTTTGAAAGATAAAGAACTAGTTCCTTCATTCCTCAATTTCACAAGTTTTTTAGTGGCGAAGGAACTAGTTCCCTTGAAAAGCAACTAGTTCCTTCAATTTCATTCCGCTCGCTCCCTCACTCCAACTCGGCCGCTCGCTCTACTCGCTCACTCGCAAAAGGAACTAGTTCCTTTCAGTGCTCGAAGGAACTGATAAACAACGAGTGAACTAGTTCCTTCGAAATGAAAGGAACTAGTTCCTAGTTGCATAACTCGTTGACTTTTAAAGTCTAGTGCTGGGTGAATACAACACAGCACATGAAATGATAAACTGACTTGAATATAATCGCTCCCATCAGTGTGATGTTGGTGATGATGGCCAGTGTGTCGATAGTGGCGATGACACCGAGGTGAATTTTGTCGCGATTGGTGTGCATCTTTATCCTATTGTTAATTAAACTCAAATCAAACAAAAAATTATGCGAAAAAAAATTATAAAAATTATAAAAAATTATTATGCGCGTAACATGAAGTTTATAAAAATAGCGCGCATTCGTGATAATAAAACAGCTCGTTTTGACGAAAAAGAGATGTAGAATCTCAACGTGGTTAGAAGAGCGATCATATAAATATTTCCTTGCTCTACACCTTGTTAAGATGTGATGGACGATTCATATTGATGATAACTTATACTCACGCACCGAGCGACATTAGGCTTTACATTTAGGCGATAAGACCATCACAGAACTACTCTTTGGGAATAGTGCACACTCTCATGTGATTCAGTCTGCAGAATCATAAGATCTTGCAATGAAAAGTTTAAGAAGGGCAACGTGCATGATGAAAATATTGCAGAAGCATGAATTTAAGCTTCAACCGTAGCCAAGCCCATATAAAGATGTCGTAGCTCACATTCTGACGCTCTTCTGATTAGCGTATTATGATGACAATACTGTTTGACGTGAATGCATCAGCCGAGAAGCGCAGATACCTATTCGTTATTCCAGTGACCTTATCTCATTTGTTTGTCTCTGGCCATAACAGATAGTTCGTACATCGGTCGTTCATCATGTAGGCAGCTCTCCTAGTCTGACGCAAGTTCGAAGTATACATCGTACCCCTCCCATCGTGCATCGAAAATTTCAAAAGGGTAGGTTATTCGAGGAGGTTCAAAATTTATCCTTGTTCAACCGTGAATAAAATATTTTTTGTTGAACATTTGATAACACAGCACAAAAATGATCGTACAAAATCATTAACGCAAAAAGGTTGTGCGAGAATTGTGCGTGAGATCTTGCGAAGAGCCGTCGACATTTGCAAAATCATTCATGCGTTATGAATGATATTGAAAACAGGCCTAATAAGGTGATCATGGGAATGTCTGGTGATGTTAGATTCTTCATAATTCTTATCGCAAACGAGGAAATAACACTATGATATTTCGCTCTGAATAGTGTGGAGATCATTGATACAGGGCTTGGATGCGATTATTGTGTCTAATTTTGAAGAATTTGGAGAAAGTGATGTTTGATTCATAAAATCAATTCTCAGTTTTTTTTCATGATAACAATCCTGAATCCTGATATCAATATTAAAGATTAAGAATACGAGAATACCAGGTGCGTAGTGTTAATTTGAGATGGATCTAATTCTCTTCCATCATTGTAACTCCTTCCAAAGTAGGCAAGGAGAGTGATAAAATTGAAATTTAAGAATCACTCAAAAATCGTCTTCTTCTTTCGCGATCCTATCATGCGCTCACGCAGATTGTTTATTTTCATAGTACATATCAGTTACTGGCTGAGCTGAACCCCAAATGACTACATTCGAAATTGTGTAGCCATTTGGGACTCAAACATCTCGTAGTTTTTATGACGTTTGCAATCTTAATGCTAGTCGCATTCACCATCATCTCGAAACGTCATTGTGAATTTCTATCTCTACTTTTTTCTGCTATGTTATCGAGCAGAGCTAGGAATGGTTCGACAAGAAATGCTAATTGCATTTCGCGTACAACTCGGTGGTGAGAACCGCGAGAGACCATGCAAAAAGAAGAGAGCCACTTCTTGTTGTCAGTGCAATGTGTGCGTGCAGAAGATAATGTTTTCCTTGCTTTCTCGCCCCAATCTCTCACCTCTCTCGTTTCACTGGTGTCTCCTGCACCCAATTCCCTGTCTTGATGACTCACAATTGCGCAACACCTCTCTCTCACAATCGTTTTAACCCAGCGCGTGCGAGCAAAAGACCCGCACGCTTAGTCAGACTTCCTACTATCACACGTATACTTTTACGGTTATCCTTCCTATCTGTCGTGCTTTCATTTTTATGTTTCAGCCGAACCGTCTTTTGTCCAATTAATATTGAGTTTCAGAGATGGCTTGCGTCCTAGACTTGGCGATCAAGGAGAAATTGCCCAAGGATACGCGTATTTTTCAGGTGGATGATGGTGAGTAAAAAAAAGTCAAATCATGAAATGTGTGCGTAAATATGTCCATTCTATCAAATATGTTCGTGAAGTAATGACAAACGTTAATTCAGGGACAATATTCTACCGCAACTACAAATACCCAGAACGGCTCTATGTGAAGTGGCAGTGAGTCAATTTTCAATTTATTTCGTATGAATTATAACTTCAGAGGCCAAGAAATAGAAGCCAAACTGGCCGGCCCTGTTCTGTTCAACTTATGCGCTTTCGACAACGCCCTTTATTTCCAAACGGACGAGACTGAGGAGAAGGTAAAGCGCCTGAATGTGTGATATAATTATTTTAATTAACAAAAACATTTATTCTCGCGAGTTCTTTTTTTACTGTCCCATTCGAGAGTGTTACCACATTTCACCCAAAAGACAAGTTGTATACAAATTTAAGATCTACAAAGCCGAATTTGCGCCTTCCAGTGGGATCGACGTCGCAAATGCGCGCGATGTTTTTGAAGTATTAAAATAATTTTCATTTTGATGTATAAAAATGTTATCAAGGACGAGCGGAGCGAATCGCATGGCTTGATGAGTCGACTGGTCGATAACAAACGATGTTTTTATCGCATGTGCGATGACCCGGAGACTGATGGGATCCTGATCGATCCTTCTTACAGTGGACTGATAAAGAGGGGTGTACACAGGTCAGAATTACCATCTCATTCACAAATTGTTACAGTTGCCATGTTTATAACATAGTTAGAAAAAATGTTAATGTAAAAAAGTTTCTTCAATAAAAATGAATCTTTACAGAGGAAAGATAATATATATCTTGGAGACATCAAGCTCGAGCAACCTAACTGCACGAAAATTGGACGAAAATGCGATACTCATAGAGGCAGGAACTTCTTTTACCGAATTGTGTGATAAATATCAAAATTTCAGGGTCCTAATAGCGCCCAACTGAGGTGCTTTATCCCTGAAGATGTGTCGAAATTCATTTACACTGCGTATCTGGCGCATTCCAAGATGCTCTGGGTGCTGGACACTGAATCACTGCAGTTTCTTGGGCCCTGGAGTCTGCGGTGAGCCAGGCCATCATCTCAAAATTTTGACTTTGCGCAAACAATTCAGCGGCATCGATTCGATCGCCGAGGTTGTCGGTGTGCACAAGGGAATTCTTACTGTAGTCGGGACAAAGGACAAGGTCGACTATATAATGACTGGGCAGCTGCAGAAAGGATACGTAAGTTAGAAAACAAAAAATATCAAATTATAATATCTTTAGTTCGAGAGCACCGCCTGATTGCTGCATCTGAACACTACATCCATGACAACGAAGATAATAAGATGTATTCGCTTGATACACTTGGGAAATAAAATCGAAATGCATAAAACAAATAAATTTCAAAATACTGTTTGAGCAGTTGAAATGCCCAGAATGTGCGAGGCAATCTCCTTTAATATTCACATGATAAAAAAACGAAGGACACAAACATCCGAAATTAGCATCATTTTTGATTTCAACTCGTGTATTTCTTCAATTTTCGTTTATGTTTACCTTCGAATATTATTGTATCGAATCACTATGCAGATATGGTTACAAATCAGGGATGGCTTGACAAGAATTGTTCTTTTTATTTCGCGTCCTATCGCACAGGTCATAGAGGCGAGAGTGCGCGCAGAATGAGAGTAATTTATTTCAAAACATCATATTGTACAAATCGATTAGCACGTGCGTCAGAAGGCGAATCACGCTCCTTCCTCTGCCTGTTTAGAGCTGCTGATAAGAATGAAAGGGTGATCATTCGAATCGATTCGATTTATCTTCTCGCATTTACTTATTTTTAGGTTCCATGTTTTTTTTTAAACTTCTTTAGTTGCTTAATTATCGTCGATTTCAGTTTGACAAATGGAAGAAAATAAATTACCGGATGGCGACACAGTCAGCAGTCTATCGGATGGTAAGCTACTCCCTTCCGAAAATGAGGTGAAATTTTTAAGGAACGAAAATATACTTCAAATCAACACCGATGCGGTTGTATACTAAATGGAAGTAAGTTGCACTATTTGGATGATGCATAATGTATTAAGTTCTCAAGAGGCCATGAGATTGATGTGGATCTTCAAGGCAAAGCAATATCTTCCTATCGTGTCTCCGGGAACGCTGTTTATTTTATATCCTTTGGCAAGGTAGATTTGCCAATGCTTTCAGTGCTGCACACACAACTATAGGAATTCAAAGCCGTTTTCACGCCACCCAGTTGCTTCGCAGTTACTTTCATCCGATTCAAACAAAAGGTGTGAACACCCTTTACGAGTTATTACAATCTATATCTCAGAATGATTCTGTCTCTCGACTGTCTCCACCACCCTATGAACTAACTAATGATGAGGTTTGTCATTATTTGTATATTTCTCCAAAACGTAATTCTAAAATTAAGATGCTTTAATTCGTGTTACAGCTAAAAAAGAAGACTGTGGAGCTGAAACGCAAAATTCAAGAATACACAGATATCGTAGGGCTTGTGAGCTATTGGGATGACTTGTCGGCTCAAGAAGCGGAGGAAACATTGCACGAACTGTGTAAATACAAGGTAAAATTCAAGATAAATGTCGCCAAACAATGTAAACGTTCTTGCAGGAACCGTTAAACAAGATACAGTCTGAGCTGAGCAGACTTTCCGACCGAACCGACATTCCTTTCGCGCGTAGAAACAATTCGATCTTTCTCACGGCGCACTCTAGTTACGGAGATACGATAATCGGAGTAACATACGGTATGATTATTTCTCAATTGAAACATAGTTTTTAAAAACATATTATATAATGCTATCAGGAGACGAAGTAATTCTGGTAGACAATAGTCATCTTGAGAACTGGATGATTCAAGACAAGACTGGGAGACTAGGCAGAATTCCAAAGGTGCAAATGGTCAATTTATGTTATGACTCCTTTACTTTATGTTATTTCTAAATGTATACTTTCAATTTCATCTCATATTCTGCGCATGGAACCCGTTCTGAAGTAATTACTCACACTAATATTTCAGAGAATCTTCTACTCAAACCCAGGGGACGGTGACATTGTTGCACGACTTCAGCGCGAATTTGACATTCTGCGATTCATGCTCCAGAACAAGCTGCGCATTGTCTTATTCAATCTTATAAATAACCAGATAAACTCTGCGAAGTGGGTTATTTAAACGTATCTGAAATTCTTGGACATTAATCATCGACATTCCTACAGGGCATGGAATGCCAAGACAGTTCGTGACTTAGTATACCCCAACCAGCTGTTCCATTTAACTGACATTCTATCGGTAAAAATGTTTTATGATTTTTTAAAATACGAAAATAAATCTAGCAAATTCGCAACGGTATCTGTGAGATGGAATCCATGTTCGGCCCAGACAATGAGCTAAGAAGAAAAATACCGAGAATGGTGAATCATGTTAGGAATATTTTCGATGAAGCAGAGGAGGATCTTGGTATGCAGAGTTTCTATTTTCTATTTTTTTATTTTTTCATTTATTATTATACTTGCAGAGGAGGATGTGGAGCGAATACTAGAGGAGCTAATGAATGAATCGATTTTTGAGCCGGAAGAGATTGAAGAAACTGTGAAAAGCACACACGAATCGACATTAACTGTAGAACAGGCGCAAGTTCGAATGGCAAGATAACAGCTTTGGGAAAACTATTTGGAAATCAATTTCAGTCTAACCAATATCAAGAAATGGTTATCGGTGATAAGAGATCTCATAGAGAATCCGTTCGAAATCACGTCGAAAACAAGAGTAGAAAGCCGATTGGTTTCGAAAAAGAATATATTTCAAAGTATATCAATTACAGAAATCGAAAGAATTTTCCAAAATTCAGGTTCCTGTCCGATTTTTCTGTTACGAGTATTCGAGGTCAGGGAGCTTATGGATGCGTTTTCGAAGCATTTCATAAGCTCGATAATTGGATATATGCGGTGAAGAGAATCGCTGTGGAGCTTGAGTTAGTGCTTTCTCACATTTAGCAAATACTGCATTATTTTAGACACAAGGAAAAAGCGTTGGGCGAAGTTCGCGCGTTGGCTCAGTTAGATCATCCGGGAATTGTACGCTACAATGGATCCTGGATTGAGCTACCACCAGAAGGATGGCAGGTTACAATTAGACCTGCTATACGTTTAGTGCTGACTTTTTTCATCATTCTTTAAGCGTTTGACAGATTTTGCAATGCTGAAGGACATGGACTTGCCGAGAAATCACTTGGTGAGAAATGAATAAATTTAACTCACGAACTCAGGAATGCAGAGGGCTTTCGCATACATACTTCTATTCACCCTTTTCAGAAATATTCAATGAATTGCACCGACAACTGTGTTTTCATCTATATACAAATGCAGGTAGCTCATTAATACACTCTTTATGCGCTAAATCGGCAATTCAGCTATGCAACTATTCCCTTTCCGATTGGCTGAAAGACAATGCGCAATCATCTTCCCGAAATCTACCTCGAATGAAATCCTGGTTCAAACAAGTCGTCCAGGCAGTTGAATATATTCACAGAAACAACCTAATTCATCGAGATTTGAAGGTTTTCCTGTCGTCAATTTACTAAAGTAATGCATTCATAGCCCAGCAATATCTTGTTCCTCGAGAATGAGGTTCTGAAGTTGTGCGATCTCGGAACAGCTACACACCGACGGAATGAAGAAGAAACGATTTCGCATATTAGCAGGACTAATCTTGAAGGAACATTGCTGTACATGAGCCCCGAACAGGTTTTGTCACTTTTGTATTTTTTGTTGAAAATTTTCCGTTTTTAGCGACTCAACAAGCACTACAGCTCGAAAACCGATGTCTTCAGTCTCGGATTGATTCTCACTGAGCTGGTAGCGGTGCTCACTACATCGCAACGAATCCAGGTTTGCATGGGCTACGAAAAAAAACAATGTAAAACGTACGTATGTAAAGATATTTGATAAATACCGTATCGGCGAGCAGAGCAACGTAATCACTGATCCAACAACGGTATTAATATTTTTTTCGAACCATGTTAATTCATATTGCAGGCGAATTTCGCAAGGTTGCTCACTCAAGTTGATCCCAGTAATCGACCGAGCAGCAGAGAAATGCTCGATCATTTGTTCCTAGCATAATAATCAAGGTATAAAACGAGATGAGATAGAAATGGCCAATTCAATGTTGATCGAAAATGTGGCCAAATCTATACATATGATCGATAAATTATTGTTATTGTTAATAAATACAACTGATCATGCGAGACTGAATAAATAAACGCACCAACACCGCGTGTTTGCTTTCCCGATAACAGAAGAGCGTGAATCTATGCAACCACCAGCTCTTTCTGATCGTGCCGGTTCCCATTTGTCATTTGTTATAGTTTTATTTCAGCGATCTTCATTATTCATAGTTCTCTGTGAAATTTATGTTTGCAATCAACCCAGAAATGTACAACGGCGACTCCCGATTACTGATCATTACGAAAGAGAAATTACCAGTTAAAACTCATATTTATCAAACAGATGATGGTATTTTTAAAATTCTCTTTGAACTGTGATTATACATTCCACGTAAATTAGTTTGTCTCTTCAGAAACAATATTCTACTTCAAATCAATTCCTCCAGCGAGATTGTACGTTAAATACGGGTGCGATATTTTTTAATTACAAATAATTACAAAATAAATTTAGGAGAAAGGAAATCGAAGGCATAATTCCCGAGGGCGACCTTCTCTGTACTGGCACTCACGGAAACGCGCTATTTCTACAGGTGAATGAGAAGGTGAGATATCTTTTCAGAATTGGCAAGAATCTGATTCCATCGTTTTAAAAGTACCAAAGCCAATCTTTATCAGAAGATCCACAAAGCCGTATTCCCCCCGGAACGTGGGTTGATAGTGTCCTATGAGCGGGATATTCTTGAGGTACTGATTTTTTGAGTGCAAGCAGATATATTTGAAAGCTTTTGCAGCATGAAACGATTTCCGTCGAAAGTAGATGCATTCGAGGAAAGGATGGGGATAAATACACCTATCGCATGTATAATGATGACAGAGACGGGCATATTGCTGAAGGAGATACACTGAAGAGATGGCGAGAACAGAGGTGAGTAGGCTTGGCGAAATGAGGAAACGACTCTCCTCATTTCGCGTTCACTCTCTCTTCTGGCTGGCGAGAAAACGAGTGGCATGATGAGTGAAAAAAGTGTTCATAATTCTGCAGAGGAATCGCCTTTTATCTATCGCAAATACCCTCCGCGAGTGGCTTCTCAGTGCACAAGCTTGGAAAAACGAGGGTTGTTATCGAAGTAAGTATCGTGAGAATATTTTCCATTCCACGCGTAGCTGACCTTTGACGAACTGAGTGGAGGGAGGAGGGAGGAAGAGGCCGGGAGGAGGCTAGTGATCTACCTGCTCTCCTCCTCCCTACCTCTTCCCTTCCTCTCTCTTCCAGACAATCAATACGCTAACTAGCACATTGAGTTTGCTGAGCATTTGAAACGCACGATATATTTTGTTATTTTTTGATTTGTAAATTGCTCAGGCACCAGACAAGAGAATCGTGAAGCGCTATTCTTCTGATTGTAAGGCAACCTTACTCTACCTCGCTTATGGACGCGATCTTATCGTTCTCAACTCAGAATCGATGGAGTTTCTGCCGGCCCTGGCAGTTGGGTTAGCTGTTTTCATATCTATTGGCGTTTGTGCATGACTAGCAACTACAGAAGCCGTTAAAATGTCATCATTATATTTATATTATAGTGATAACAAATTAATTTTCAGTGACATCGACTACATTGCGGACATTGTGCGTGTGCGAGATGGAATTATCACTTTAAGAACTCATCATAATGGAGAATTTTTTGTGATGACAGCGAGGCTTCCTGAAAAATATTTGACTACGTGAATTGATGTGATGGAAATAAAATTCAGAAACTCTTGAATGCATGTTTTGAAAGCTAGAAATGTTCCTTATTTTTTTATTTTTTACAATAAATAATCGAAATAAGAGGCCGTTCGTCTAAGAATTTATAAATGAGAATGAAAAAGAGCACCAACGAAGCAATGTAAGGTGCACATCACAATAGACTCGCAATCATAGATAGATAAGAGCCAATGCGCAACTGAGAGGAAAATTATTGGTCGCACTGCGACCAACCATCCTCTTATTCGCTCATGGTCATCTCTAGCTAATAATTGATGTCAGTTTTTTTTATTTTCACAATCCTTTCCAGTGATGGAAGAACTCAAGTTCACTATATTAGACGAACTGCCACCATACACAACAGTCAGGCAAGTGGAGGATGGCATGTGCCTGATGATATTCCATCAAATATGTGAATTATTATTTCGGGAACTATATTCTATTGGACCTACGCATCGCCACACAAATTGTTCGTGAATGTGAAGTAAGTTCGCTTGCGTTTTTGCGAAAATTTCCAGTTTTTTAGTGGAAAATTAATTTTCGCTGACCTACCAGGAGATTTGCAGAACTCATGGCATTCTGGAAACGCGCTCCTTGTTAGAGTAAACAATAAGGTCGAATTAAAGATTTATAATTCGATTTAATCGATATCATTCATTTCAGATTTACAAAGCCATTATCACATCGGGAAGGTTCGCAATGACTTATGAACGCGAAGTGTTACAGGTTAGTTGGAGCGAGAAAGTTCACCGATGTATCTAAAATGTAAAAAATGAGCGAAATGACAAGCGTGAAAAAAAGTTCGAACACATATCCTTGTTAAAACACGACACTAGAGAAAGAGTAATTGTGTGTGGACTGAGGTTCAGCTACTTGTATAGCAGAATTTTCGAAGCTTTTGGACTTGTGCACAGCAAAGACATCCTTTCAGGGCGAAATGATTTGCCGTGAGGGAACGTGTTTGCGTAGAGATTGCGGAGAAGTATTTATATATCGTATAAGCGATCACCCCTTGCGTGATGCAGTGCTGCTTAACGAGTCAACTAGAGAGCAACTAAGAGGATATCACCACGTTTTCATGTGCTTTGATCTGCTGACATTCAGAAAAAAATGACGTTCAGACGAAAATCAACGGCTTACATTATAACAGAGACAATGAAAGCATTCCCATCCGTAATCGCTCACTCAGACACTATTTCTATCGTAGAGGTAAATTCAATCTATCCAAATATGTAAATATGCATAATTCGTTTATAGATTCCGAGATGTACACACAACGCAGTGAGAATATTCTTTAACAAATCGTCTCCGTTCATCTACATCGCTTGTGGTCTTGTTTTATACACTTTCGACACCAAAACAATGCAATTTCTGCCAGCCTTGAAAGTAGTGTAAGGGCACATGTGCGAGCGAATCTCTTATGAATCTTTATTTCAGGGGAACCAATCAAATCGCTTGCATCGCCGGTGTATGTAGTGGAGTGATCACTGTGGATGCTGGTTCGTGCGTCGCAACTGCGCAGCTTCCACCGGGTTATGTGAGTATTATTGCAATAGATATCGGAGTAAGCATTCATACTTGCAGTTCAAATTAAATCGCCCTAGCCCTGCTGTTGAACAGCCGAATATTTCCGAATTGAAGGTAAATATTTTCATATTTCTACGCTTGAACAATAACCGAGACAGAAGAAATTAATTCGCATCCACTACAGCTGATTCCTGAATTGCCAAGTGATACATAATCAAATACAATCTGATAAAGATGTCCGTCGATGAAATTTTGATCACTTATGAAAAATTCCACATCCTATGCAGGAAGGAAGATATTAAAGTTTTTCACATTGTCGTTATAACAAAGTGAGAGAGTCAAGCACCCCTCGTTGTCTCCCATCACTTATCACTGATAACAGCACGCCAAGAGCGAGATTAGGCGCTTGATTGCGCACACTCTACCATCGATTTCTCTGTCGTTCTGCAGTTTATGAAAACGCAGTTTTATTTTTTCTGTGTTTCAGTTGTTTTATTCCATTTTCTACTGAGTTAGCACAATGAATGGTCACTGTTCCGTGTCGTGGAGTATCATAGTTTACGTTTTTGCTTATATTCTGGTATTATAGGAATGAACGATGGAGCGCATACTAGAATTCACAACGGTTGAGGTTGTGGATCAGGATCTGTGGCTATTTCAAGTGGAGGATGGTATTTTCTTGTGTTTTTTCTGTTAACAACTATGCTTATCTTTCAGGAACAATATTTCATTGGAAGTACGTTCTACCACACCGCCTGTATGTCAAATCAAAGTGAGCTAATTGCTATGTGATTTTGTTTGTTCACTAAAATATTGTTCAGGGGATTGGAATTTGAGGCCGAGTTGCCGGATGAGGATCTCCTTTGCAATGGAGTTCATGCAAACGCAATATATTTCAGCTCACCGGAAAAGGTGCAAATTTTTAAATATTACCAAACTTGCTGGGCTTGCCCTAAGCGCTTCTTTACAGATTTACAGAGCTGTATACACTGTGAACAATGGCATTGAATTCGATTTTATGCGTTTAAAACAGGAGGTGATCTTTTCAATTGAAAAATTGCCTTTCAAGGAAAACACGTAAACATTGTGTCAATTACGTTCCATAGGACGAAGGTTGGCACGAAGGCTCAATCTACTCGACCGAACGAGAGGACGGCACTCACATAGTTCGCATGTTTGACGTGTCGGACAGTGACGGAATTCCCTTTGATGTCTCCGACGATACGTTGCTCGTTCCGAAACTGATGTATGTACACAGGTAAACCGATAGCTCCAGAATTGTTGAGAACAAACGCCAATTTCTTCAGAGAAAAAGTAATTTATGTATCAGAAGAACCGGGAACTTCGCAATCGTCAATGCATACTATGAGCGAAACAGTTATTAGGGTAGATTTACCGTGCGATACTGAGGTGACCTATTCATTTTTGCTTTATCAAATCGGGTTTTGCAGACAACGCCGCACTATTCATTGCACGCGAGAGACTCTTCTGATTTTCTTTACATTTCTAATCAACAATTTTTGTATGTATTCAACATGGAATCCATGACGGCGTTGGCAGTCTTGCAAACGAGGTGAGTAATATCGAAATTAATAGAAAAAACAACAACAAAACACGGTTCAACCCATTCAGAGGACTGTGCATCTACTATATTGTTGGCACTCATAAAGGCGTGCTCACCATTGTTGGGGTGCAGGACGGAGAATGTTACCTGATGACTGCTAATCTACCAAAAGACTACGTTAGCTCGCGCTCATTTCTATTCGATTCTTCATTATCGGTAGTAGCCCAGTTGCCTGATATTCAGTTGCCTGATACAGCTCCCACAAATGGAAAATCATCAACACTAACGGCGATGAATCAAGTCAATGAGATCGATGAGTATGTAAGTGTCTTTATTATTGCTTTGGATATTTATTTATTTATTTTAATTTTAATAATCTGGTTCTAAAAATCTAGATGCATAAAACCATAGCCGAACTGCGGAAGAAGAATTCTGATCTGAAGAAAGAAAACGATCTACTGAAAACTTTGCATGAAGCTGATAAGCGAGAGGTATACCGGCTCATTTGAAAAAATACAACTTATATATTTTAGTTGAATTTCATAATTAACGATTTACGAACGAAAAATGTGCAACTTGAACAGGAAAACAATCGGCTACAAAAGAACAATAATGAGGAAAATGATGAGGTAAGCAAAATACATTTCTCCACGGATTAAAATTATGATATCCCAGATGATCACAGAATTGCGGAAGATCATATCAGTACTTTCTGTAGATTGTGAGAAAGATGAAGAGCTGGATCAAGTGAATAGTTCATGAAATGTGAAATGACTCGAGAAGTTTGTAAAAGTTGCATAAACAGTTCTAAACGGGTTAAATTGATAATATGGAAGCTTATTTTGTATTAATAAATGTAATACCATACAACTTGTTTGGTTCGCCAAATTTGTTTGCTTCAACTACTGATAGAAGGTGTTGCACGAAAAATAATTGCCGTGAAAATCAGATTCAATTATTAATTGCTAGTGGATGGTTTCATATCCTCATCTTCTTCATTATCATAGATATCATTATCGTCTTCACTTGTTTCATCATCATCTTCCCATTCATCATCCTCCGATGAGGACCAATTATCGATATTTTCTTTGATTTCTGAGTCATTCTTCGCCGAATCTTGTTCATTTTCTTGTGTTTTCTTTTTCGGAAGTTTCCCCTCGGTCGTAGAGCGGATAAACGACTCCTGGGGCAGTGCTTCTGTAAAAGAAAGTAAATTACAAGACCAAAAGGTGAATTAACTGACCTGGATGGTGCTTCGTGATATGATCCTTGCACGTTCTCTTGTGGGCCCACTTTTTCAAGCAAATACAGTACCGCTCAAAAGTTTGGAAGCAAAATTCAAAACCTCATAACTTTCTTCAAAATTGAGATAGAAACCCCCGCTTTGGAGCGTTCGATAGGTAAACTTTAGGGGAACAACCTCATGTGGTCAATGAGCATACTGCACCGTAGAGTCATTAGCCGTCAAATTTCTGCCGAGGGGCGGTCGAAAATATTTTTTTAAACCTCAACGGAATTTTTGCTAGTAATTTCCACTTATTGTGGTAGAAGTACTACCATTGGTGAGTACGATCCACAATGTGGCCAGTTGATTGCATTTCGAAACGAGCGAGGATACTTGTTTCTCGGCACCCCTAAAAAAATTTCAAATGATCATAACTTCGGTCTAAGTTGAGCTTTAGGTCTGAAATTTGGCAGGTATTATCAGTAAGTGTTAGTGCACGACCCTGCCAAGTTTGAAGCAGATCGAACGACTATAACGGAAAATCTAAAAATTTAGGAATAAGATTTTCAATCTCTTAAAAAATACCATTCCCGTGATGGGAAAAATCTGAAATCATGCGTCAAAGAGAGGGATCTATCATTGAATATGTGTGCAAAATTGCAAAGTGAAGGCTCCATTTTGGTCCATTTTAGGATGTCATAAGCGCAGGTATCAGACTTGCTAAAATGACGACCTAGCCCGATTGCCCGATTGAAGAATGGTGAAGAATCGTATTCTTATTGACTTTTTTCTCTTCAAATGAATATTTTACATCTTTCGGAAACACTTTACGATGATTTCAGAGAGAATTTCACTATTTTCGACATCTTCGAATAAGCCAAGTTTGAACGATTTCACAATTTCCACTATTCAACCCCCACGATTATAACTTCCTAAAATGGACCAAAATGGAGCCTTCACTTTGCAATTTTGCACACATATTCAATGATAGATCCCTCTCTTTGACGCATGATTTCAGATTTTTCCCATCACGGGAATGGTATTTTTTAAGAGATTGAAAATCTTATTCCTAAATTTTTAGATTTTCCGTTATAGTCGTTCGATCTGCTTCAAACTTGGCAGGGTCGTGCACTAACACTTACTGATAATACCTGCCAAATTTCAGACCTAAAGCTCAACTTAGACCGAAGTTATGATCATTTGAAATTTTTTTAGGGGTGCCGAGAAACAAGTATCCTCGCTCGTTTCGAAATGCAATCAACTGGCCACATTGTGGATCGTACTCACCAATGGTAGTACTTCTACCACAATAAGTGGAAATTACTAGCAAAAATTCCGTTGAGGTTTAAAAAAATATTTTCGACCGCCCCTCGGCAGAAATTTGACGGCTAATGACTCTACGGTGCAGTATGCTCATTGACCACATGAGGTTGTTCCCCTAAAGTTTACCTATCGAACGCTCCAAAGCGGGGGTTTCTATCTCAAGTTTGAAGAAAGTTATGAGGTTTTGAATTTTGCTTCCAAACTTTTGAGCGGTACTGTAGTACATTGGTGAATGATTATCTCCTCATCATCATCAGTATCCGTTGAATCACCAACCGTTCCATCTGACAATGAAGTTCTATTTTTGGGCCCATTTTAATTTTTTCGGGACCCAACTTCTACTACAGATTGAATAACTCAAGAGATATCGTACCTTCATGTCTTTTCAAATGAGCCGCGAGTTCAAATGATTGCTTGAATCTTCGCGGACAGAGATGACAGCATTTCACACGATTTTTACGAACAGTTCCCCTCTCGTGAGATTCCATATGCCTCTTGAGACTTATCTCGAATTTGAAGCCTTTGTCACAAAGATCGCATTTGAAGCGAAAGTTGCCTCAAATCAACATACTTTAATATTGAAAAAAATCATAAATATTCTCACCAGTATGGAACATCATGTGATGATTGAGATATTCCGTCGATCGAAATTCCATCCCACAAACTTCGCACTTGGGTTTTAGCTTCGGATTTTGGTCGACTGAAAGAACATAATTTTTTTGTTGCTGGCTTTTCCTTATTGCTCAATCTTTACAGCGGAAAACTAACCAAGATGAGTTAGTTCGTGCGCTTTCATGCTCGTTTCTAAAATGGTTTTTCCACAGACATTGCAATCAACCTTCTTTTGTTTTCCTGAAAATGAATACAATTTTACGATTAAAAATATTCACCAACCATCATGAATTCTCTGAACGTGTTGCCTGAGGGTCTGCGCACAGCGAAATTTGTTTCCGCATTGCTCACATTTGAAAGTTTTCTGCCCTTCAGGAACTAAAATTTTTAGAATAACTTCATAAATCAATAGAATAAACGAATAAAAAGTACACACACCTAAATGCGCTTTGATGTGTGTTCCAAGAATATGCCGAGACTGATAATTTTTCCCGCAAATAACACACTGTCTCTTGCGCGGATCGTCTTTGCTAACTAGAAATGAGAGAAAACAGTTATTCTTATTTACAACAAAAGAATATTCACCTGTATGATCTATTTTATGCTGCTCTAGCAGTGCTTCATGCTTGAAGCGCTTACTGCAAGTGGTGCAACCGTAGGGTCTTTTCGCGATCGCCTCAGCTGAAAATCGAATCAGGAATTTAAAAAAATTAAAAATATAGTGTGAGATGAAATGTTCTTTACCCGAGTGTGATTGCATGTGGTTCTGGAGGAAGAAACGTGTTTGAAAGAATCTTCCACATTGAGTGCATTCAAAAGGCTTCTTTCTCTTCGCTTGTTCTGGATCGTTGTCATCTGCATTGCAATTTATTTTTACTAATATAAAAATAATTTTTTCACCAAGATGAACT
Source organism: Pristionchus exspectatus (assembly GCA_911812115.1). Classification (NCBI taxonomy): domain Eukaryota; kingdom Metazoa; phylum Nematoda; class Chromadorea; order Rhabditida; family Neodiplogasteridae; genus Pristionchus; species Pristionchus exspectatus. The sequence goes on along the minus strand of OU461584.1, from coordinate 17,934,534 downwards.
TTTCTGTGCGAAGCAAGCGACGTTGAGCTAGTGAATCGTTTATCGCATTTCTCACATTGATACGGTCTTTTCGCCTCGTCATCATCATCTGTACATGTTATTTTGCATATAAAAAAAGCCTCGAGGCACTTGCCCAAATGGTTTCTGCTGTGGTCTTTCAAGATCGCCTTTGTCGCGTATATTTTCCCACACACTTTGCACTCAAATGGCTCTTGAACCCCTGAAAATGCAAAAGGGCATCAAGTTGCATATGTGTGTGAACTCACGATCATGAAGCCTCTTATGCACGGTTAAACTTCCCTTCTTCGTAGTGACCAAACCGCAGATGTCGCATTTAAATACACCCGGCGTAAATGGCTTACGAATCTTGCCATTTGTTGAACACTTTAGTTTTCGAAGTGTGGACTCCTTCTTCTTCGAAATATTCTCGTTATCATTATTATGGGTTATGGATTTCAAAACATCTCTCGTTTCCACATTCTCATTCTCTGCTTCCTGAAAAAATTGGCCTTTTATAGGAAACTTCATCGATCTTTGCGCTAACCAGCGTCAATGCTTTTAAAGGTCTCCCATTTGCTTCCTTTTTCAGTATCCAAAACGCAGTGTTTTCAAGGTGTTTCGACATAGCGAAGAATTTTTCATGAACTTCAGAATTGCTGAAAGCATTTATAAAAAAGTGTTTATTTTCCCTCGTTTCCAGGTATACCTTCTGTTTCCGTACAATTGAATCAGTTTTCGTTTCTTCTCATGAGAAATTTTAGCGATGCTGACTTTCTGAATGCATTCATGGAATAACCTCAGAATTATTTCATGGAATAACCTCAGGGTTTGCATCTCTATTCATTAACTCATCAAGAACATGCACGACTTTTTCAAGGAATGGCACAATATTTTCTCGATCAGTTGTCTGATGAATCAGTGTGAGCTTCTTGCGCATTTTTTCGAACGGGCCTTGTTCACTTTTCGCCATTTCGGAAAAGAATAATTAAAGAAACAGGGATAATGAGTAAAAACACCGAAACATTTCGTACAAATATCAAATTTAAAATTAATTTAAAAAAGAGGCGCGAAAATGGCGGGAATCTTCTCGCGCTTCTAACGCCTTCTAACGCTTCTTCTAACGCCTCGCGCCTAACGCCAATCTTTTAACGCCTCTTCTTATAGACACGAGCAAGGAAAAATGAGAAAAGACGGACAAAGGAGGGCGCATCATGAAAAATCAATATTCCCATCGCCATCAGCATCCTCGAGAACCCCGAAACAAGAAGTTTTAGAGAATCGATGTTTTTGACCTGTGCCAAATAACTCCGAATGTGTCCGACACTTTCGCGAACCGCCTCTTATGAGAACTTTATACATGGAGCAGGATGCAAACATGAAAAATGCGTTTTAAATGCATAGTAAAGGCAGATCATAGTTATAGTACAGCAGTTATTTGCTTTTCGAAGCTTTGCACAGGCTCTTTTTGTTAACCTCGTGATCGGCTTCGTTTGTTCCATTTTCGTCATAAAAAATATGGAGTTAGAAATGATTGTGCATCGAATTAGAATTTTGGAATTGGGCGGCGCCCAGGCCGCCCAGTTCATTATTGCGTTGAATGAATATCGCCCAATTCGCCCAACAAAGAACAAAGGAATTGAGCTGGGCGCGCCTGGGCGCCCAGTTCATTCATTCCATTCTCATTCGCAATGAGCGGTTCGCGCGACGCTCCGCTTTCTGTTGGAAAAGGTTTTCTCCCTTTTTTTGTTTTATTGTTTTTAAACCTATTTATTGTTTTATCAGGTCGTAAGACCAGTGTTTACCGTGATCACTACATCAGTCTGGGCGATTCTAACTTCCAATGTCGATATTGCAAGAAGATTAAAAGGTTTCGTTTCCTGCTCCATTCTATCACAATAACTCTATGTGTGATATTAAGCGATCTCCACGGTCCGACCAACTTGAAAAGACACCTTCTCGCTGATCATTCGAATAAGCTTGATCAATCTGAGGCACCAACAAATTTTTGATCTTTGATCTTTCACTCAAATTTGATCATTGGTCTCTCAATTAAATAACATTTAGATCAGTACGGTCCGTCACGGGAAGGCAAGTAAATCTCTCGCGATGTGGACGGCTTCTTCTGCAATATCTTTTAACAGCTTCAAAAATCCTCATTTCATTCAGTTTTGCAAATATCTCGACCCCTCTTACACTCTTCCTAAGGATCTTGGTGGGGAGGTTGGAGATTCGATGATCGAATCTCTATTCGAAAGCCCGTTTACTTTGAAAATGACAATTTTTTATTTCGTATCAATGCAACAAAATGTAGGGAAGCCCTCTGGCATTCCTTCATATTTTTATCATAATTTGCGCGGCACAATCGTAAATTGAAAATATTCCAATATGTTCACTATTTTCTTTTTTATATTTCTTCTTTTTTTATTTCATCAGTCATATATTTTTTACTGAGAGTATTTTAACTTTTATTTAATTTGCCGATTGATAAATTTTTAGAAATAGTGATGGCGCGACCCTGCGAGGTTAGTATAATCAACGCTGCACGTAAAAATGTAAGTTTAATTGAAATAGTTCCTTATAAATATTACAAATGCAGGCTCACAAAATATCACCGACAGATTCAATTGGAATTGTTGTCAGCTGTTCATTACGTTTGTTATTGACGCAGAGTGATGCTGACCCAAAGGTTTTTTTTTTTAGATAATTAGTGTTTATCTATCAGAATTTTTTTTAGAAACTGACATTGGCAATAGAATCACTTTTGAAAGAACGTCTTCACGCGCGAGAATCGGACGACGTGAGGTATTATCTTATTTATTTATTGGCTTTGTGCAAAGATTCGCAAAAAAGGACATCCAAATTGCGTGAGCTCTCCTACAAACTATTGGATTATACCGAGACCATTATGGAGTGGATAAGTCAGAAGGAAAAGAGGCGGAAGGATGGTTCGCTGGAGGAGGTAATTCTACTCTTCAGTGGGATAAAAATATTTTTTTTTAGAACTTCTTGTATATAGCAAATGAAGGTGAACGTAAAGAAGCGGTTGAACTGAAATCGGATCAGATAAAAATTGAGGTGCACAACCGACTTCTTTAGTGTCACCGAATAAAACTTTAACAATCATTTTCTATTACAGGAGAATGTCGAAAATTTGAGCAAAATGACTATTCGTCGCGCGGCTTTGAAGAAGTTCCAATGCGATATTTGTTACAAGATTCTAAAGAGCAAATGTTCACTGGAAAACCATTGTCGGACAAAACACGGTAAGCAAAGTACAAAAATATGGAATGAATAATTTTTTTTAAATGTAGGCGACGAAGAAGCAAAGAGACCGTTCAAATGCGAGGAATGCGGTAAAAAGTTTACCCAAAATCAACATCTGAAGAAACACCAAAATACACATCTTTGTAAGTCTATTTTTTGTTGCCTTTTCCATATTATCAATAATTAAAAAGATTTGTTAGACAACAAATAGTATGTTTAATCTATCAATCACCAGCTATGGAAGATCCTCAGAAAGTTTCTTTCCAATGCGATGTCTGCGACAAAATATATTATTGGAGAGAAGCATTGCTGCGTCATAAAAGAAGCCATTTAGGTGAGGGGGGAAATGTCGCTGATTTCATTTTAATTTGAGAAATTGTTAAAAAAAATTTCTTCATTTACAGATGCCGAGGAAGCGAGAAATCCGTACAAATGCCAAGAATGTGGCAAGCGTTTTTCTAGTACAGGAGGGCTTCACACGCACCTGAATAACCATTTATGTGAGTTTAGAATAAATTATTAATTTTGATTAATATTTTTTCAGCATCGGATGATCCGCGAAAGCGGAAATTTCAATGCAAAATATGCCTGATATTTTTGACCGATAGATCGGGTTTACGACGTCATTTGATTACTCATAAGGGTTAGTTTGAAATCTGATATTGTATTTAAAAGCACAATCATGCATGACGATAACAATAAAAAAAAACTTGATCGAAATATTCAGACGACGACGAATCGAAGCCGTTCCAGTGCGATATTTGCGATAAGCGGGTCCGCAATGCACAATCACTCGCATATCACAAGAACACCCACTTGAGTATGTTTTACATATTTTTTAATAATACAAATTGCACTTTTTAGGTGATGACGACCCGAGAAAGATCAGATTCGAATGCGATATTTGTCACAAATTTTTGACGGAGAGAGGTGCCCTGACAGCTCATAAGAGAATTCACATGGGTTTGTGAAGTAGAAAAAATATTGAATGGTGGTGCTTTTTTCAGAAGACGAAGAAAAAAGGCTGCGTTTCAAATGTGATGAATGTGGAAAGAGGTTTTCACAATCTTCCAATTTGAACGCACACAAAATACGCCATCACTTGAGTCAGTTTTATAGCCATTTTATCATCGAGTGCTGCACAGAAAATCCATACAGAAAATTTACAAGAACCCACGATGTGTTTTGAAACACTGCACATTCAAATTTCAGAATCTGAGAAAAAATCGTTCGAATGCGGCATATGTGGAAATCATTTGTCTGCTAAACATAGCTTGGTCGCCCATCAATTGACGCATGGTAATTTATGTATAATAATTATTTTTTTACAAAGAAATTTCAGGAATCGTCCATCCAAATTTCGCCAAATTGAAGTGTGATTTGTGCGAAAGAGTTTTCCCGCACGAATTAGCTCTCAAAAGACACAAAAATAGCCATGCGAGTAAGTTTTTTTTATTGATACAAAATTTTCATTCTCTGTACTTTTTCATGAAAGCAAATAAATAATGGATAATTACATGGTTTTCAGAACCTGTAGTTAACCTACACCACAAGTGCGATATTTGTGGAGTTTCATATTCAACGGAATGGGCTCTCAAAAAGCACTGCACAAATACGCATGGTTAAACATTTGCATCCACCATTTACTAATTTTATCACTGCAGGGTATCCGAAATCGGTTGATGCAAACAATAACGCAGAAGAAAATAATTGTCAAGTAAGTCGCCGTGTCTGAAACTTTTAATACGTAAAAGTATAATAAGTTCTTTTTAAAAAGTGATCAAAAACAAAATTAAATTTCAGAATATTTATCTGGTTGAAAGAATAAAAGTGGAGGCTGTGAAAGCATTGGATTCAGGAAAAGAAGATATTTCATATGATCAAGATTCTTAATTAAAGAAGGCGTAAACTCCAAATTCGGGGAAGCACTTCCCTGTGCAATCAGGGGGAAGTACTGTAGGAGGATGAGAGTGACAGACGCGAGAGTTTTTCGCTCCTCTCCTGTCTCTTCCCATTTCCTCTGCGTCTTGACCTAGCTCCCTTCCCTTTGCACCGCGCATCTTGATTTTTCCTGTGCCCTGTAGAAACTTTGCGCGCGTGTAACTCGGTTCAAAGTTGAACTAACGAGTTCTATTTTTCGAATTCGGAATGTGGTTTACGGAAAATATCGACCTATGACGTCAGATAACCCCGGAAAATATTGAGTTTACGCCTTCTTTAAACGAAAAAAGCTACTTGTCAAGCGTTGAGTCTGGAATACTATTTATTGAAAGCACACGTTTGAATAAACAGTATTTTTGAATTGGTATGCGCGCGAACACGGATATCACGTTATGTGAGAAATTTAATATTATTCAATGTACTAATTATTTAAATTTTTTCTCGGGTCTGTAACTTTTCTTTTTTATAAACCTTTATATGGCGCCGGTGATCAGCATTCCATATGAGGACATCACCAAAAAATATTGGGATAGGTTGTCAAAAAGTCATCCGAGGGGTAGGTACGTTCTGTCATGAAAGGTCTCATAAAACAAAATTGAGAAAAAACGAAATTCATTGTATGTTTCGAAACCCATTGTTTCAAATAATTTCTGCGTTTTTTTCGTGAGTGCACATACATAGGTAAATGTTGTGAGCTTTAGTGGCAAAAGTGACCGCCGCTTGTGTGGTTGATATCCATGTGTCATTCCCAAGATGCCTCTGTCATGCCACTGCCATTTGATATCCCCTCTGGCGTGTATCAGCGCCACCCTCTGGCCTGTCCTCAACCCTTCAATTCCGCGTCTCATGATCAATAAGGAACCGCTCTGTCAACTCAGTTCGCTATTTATCTTCATTTGAAATTGTTTTATTCAAATCGCGCCAGCCCTTCTAAGCTATGGCAGAAAATGAGCAAACGGAGCCGTTCGAGTCTATGATTCAAAAGGTATTTTAACATTGCAAATAATACATGTTTTCTAATATAATAGGCATTTGCGTTCTCTCGCAAGGATAAAATTGGGAACGTTCTCCACAAGTCATGCGATCTACTCAGCACATTGCTGACAAGCGATGTTGACCCTGAGGTTGAAATGATTTTATAAAAATAAAGCTATCTTACATGTATTTCCAGGAAATTGATTTTTGTCGGACTTCCCTTATGAAAGAACGCGAGCTCGTTGAAGACTTCACGTTTCAAAGGTTCACATCCCACTTTTCACTGACAACTTTAAAGTTCTTATTTGTCCAGAAAAACACCTTTGCGAAGCAAGATATTCGAATTAGCCGAAACTCTGGAGAAAACTTCGGGTTGGGCGGCGCGTAGGAAAGGAAAGGAAACGCGAAAGGTCCAAAGAGCATACCGACAGACACGAGTGGAACCTCCCAAGAGCCAAGTGAATTTTTAAGAGATTTTCTTCAAGCTGATGGCTAGATTCGATCCAAAAAATGTTTCAATATATAAATGAATAATGTCAGGAGCACACTGAAGAATCGGGAGAAGATTCGGACGTGATAATCGATGAATCTGACGACTTTGATCTAAGTGATATTCAAGTGTTGGAGGAGACGGATGCTGAAAATGTCTTGAATAATGTTCCACTAATGGAGGCAATGAACGACGAAGAGGTGAGAATGAAATATCTGAGTAAATAACATAAGCTAAAAAATGCATGAACAGACTGAAGCGTTCGTCGAAGACGTGGACGGCATTTTCAATGAACCTGATCTCCTTAGTGGAGGTGATGTTCAAGCGTTTGAGGACAAGGAAGGAGATGATGATTCAAACAACGATAACATATTGGAGGTGAACGGCGAAGGGGTGAGCAATGTGTCTATCAAATATTCATGCAATAATATTTTTACAGTTGATTATCGACCCAACGTTTGTAATCATTGAGCAGTCACTCAGCAATAATGATCAACTACTTCACCATTCTGAATCGAACGAATCTGCGTTATTCACCGTGGATGAAGAATTTGGGATGGAGTTAATAGTGAAAGAAAAAGAAAAGAATGGCACGGACGGATGGAATGACATTTCGTTCAACGAATTGGTAGGAATGGAAAGTGTCGCCATGGATCCGGAAGAAGTAAGATACTGAAGATTAACGTAGTTAAATTTCCCTTTGCATAATAAATTATCGATAAAGGCTGAAATCATGAACGCTTGCTTTAATGAAATTTCATTTACGAACAAGGTCGCCAATCAAATGGAGGCGTACCCGAAATTGGGATGCGTTAGAGGTAGATCATATTCTCGTTTTTTGAAATAAATAAATAAACAAGTTTAGATGATCAACGAGAACTGAATACATTTGAATATTCTCTTGAAAGTAATTTCGTAGATCAAATTGAGGCGCCCACGAAAATGGAATGTGAACGAGGTAAGTTAAATTAATTTTCTTCTTAAAAATTTTACGTTCTATGATTAAAAAAAAAGCTAATTGTAAGGAGGGAATAAAAGTGAGATTTTTCCATTTCAGCAAAAAGAAGTAGAAAGTTCATGAAAACTAACACAAAGAGTCTTTCATCCAAAAGTCGAGTTATCAAGACTCGCAACAAAAAAGGTTTTATCGCATTTATTCGAGATTAATTTAATGAATTTATAATGTGCTTTAATTTTTTCTTAGATGGAGCAATAATTCGATTCCATGAATGCGATATCTGTGGCAAGAAACTTAAACGAACAACACAACTAAAAGTACACAAGAAATATGTTCACGGTAATGATTGTGCTGCGAAGAAAATATTAATGTTCACACTTTCCAGAAGAAGCAAAATATAGACCCTTCGGATGCGAATTGTGTGGCAAACGATTTAAACAAAATCAACATCTCGATGTTCACAAGAAATCAATTCACGGTGGGACTACACTCATTTTAGAAAAAAAAGATTCTTTTAGAAAAAGCACACCGAATCCATAAATGTGATATTTGTGGAAATAAATTCAAGCAGCTGGGGCATCTTAAGACTCATAAGCAAATCGTTCACGGTAAAGAAATATTTGTGTACAATAATGATGAATAAGTTTCAGAGGAATCGGCAATTAGGCGCTATCCCTGCGATATTTGTGGGCTCAAGTTCAAGCAAATAGGAATTCTAAAAACCCACAAGAAAATAATTCACGGTAAAATGTTTAGTCTCTAAAATATTTCTGATATAAAACATTTCAGGCGTGAACGACGCGTACCTATTCAAATCCAAATGGGATAGCAATGATCGAAGTAATCAGCATGATGTTGATTCAACAATTCATAAGGAGCTAAGTACGTTTTCAGCACGCTAAGATATAATGTTGCTTTTCGATACACACTTTTGCTTTTCAGAGATCGATATCAACCGCCCGAACGTGTGCGATATTTGTGGATGTGGATTTGGCATGCCAGGGACACTAAAAATTCACAAAAATAAGATGCACGGTAAACGAAGTTTCCTAAGTTCATTACCCATTTTTCTTCCAGGATCGCAGTCCAATACCTCCAAATCGATGAAACGGGCAAGGCGAACGGTTCATAGAGAGCCTAACAAAAACCAAGTCGCAGATACCGAAAGCAAAGACTCGCACACACCGTTCAGTTCCAGTTCGGTTAAAAGAAGAATAAAAAACTGATGAAAATTTATCACCGAGTGTAAAATAATATTTTTTTTGTACTTGAGACCTTCTGATATGAATACAAGTCAATCACCCGATGAAATGTGCTTAACATCACGAAATATTTCAAAATAACATAGTTTCACTGTAAATCAATAAATTGCTTATGTTTTTTTTGAACAACTCTCAAGATTCAGCCACGATTTCGAATATTCTTTATTCACCGGTGCATTGATATACTCTGTTGCCTTTCTTCCGGATTTTTGTTGTACAACACATCAAAATGGGAAGGTGAATTTTTTTCGAAACTGAGCTACAACCTTCATTTTTCTTTCGCAACAATCGAGCACTCGCGTAAGGAGAGACGATTGCCGCACCTCGTTCAGTATTGTTCCCACACAACGATAACAGTGATTGGAGTAGACTCTCCAATTTTTGTATCATCTATCGCTATTTGTACCTAGCGACACTGTGAAATGGGTAGATTCTTAGCAACCTCTGATAAGAGATTTGACGCCCATAAATTCCTGCTTTATGCTACTACTATTAGATAAAAGCTCCATAAATCATTCTTTTATCGCGTTTCGCTTGCTTGGCAATAGTGGCAATATCTGATCGTTCGCTTTTTAGAAAATGCTAGTTTTTTATCAACGGACGATTCAATTGCAATACTTTTGTATTCACAAAACTCGTTTTGAGTCTCTAATTTGAGTTTCGAAAGGATCTACCGACTATCTATGGCCCAATTGTACACTATCGGCATCGATCTGGGCACGAGCAAAGCGAGCGTTGGCGTGTTCAGGAACGGCAGTGTGGAGATCATTCCAAATGAGCATGGTGCGCGGAATTTCAATGTTTCCCACTCCCGATAGTGTAAACGCAGAAACGCATAAACGAAGCGTGTTTGGTGAAAGGGCTTATTGCCAGAATTTATTTATTATTGTGTTGATAAAATGGTATAAAAAATGCAGGAAGCCTGACGACTCCCACATGCGTTTGCTTTATCGATCGCGGAATGCTCATCGGCGAGGAAGCAGTGAAGCGGGCTAAAGAGAACTATCGAAACACCGTCATCGGTTAGAGTCTATATTTCAGAGTTTCCTTGTGCAACTGTAATAAGATTGTAAACGATTTCGAAATTCTTAATAATTTGAAACTTTATTTATTATTCGAGATTCGAAACGCATGATTGGCCGAAGATTCGACGGCCTCACACTGTCCCGAGCGAAGAAGTACTGGCCGTTCCAGGTTGGCCATTTTTTATTATTATTATTTTAAATATTATTATTCGAGCATATATTATGATATTATATTGTTATTAGAGCTCCTGTAATAAGAGTCGCTAATAATGATCAAAGCGTATGGAAACGAGTGTTTGTAGATCAAACATACCAACTCGGAGGAAGTTGCAATTGAAATCGATATCGATGGAGAGAAAAGAACATTTGCGCCTGAACAAATCTCCTCGATGATTCTCCTGAAAATGAAGGTCAGAAAATATTTTCTTATTTTTTTACGAGATGAATGTAATCGCATGATACTGATATGGCTAAGAGCATATTCAATATTTTCTCGAAACATCAGCCTGTTAAAATTGGGAATTGTTGCTGATTGACCACAATTTGACTTACCCGTGACACATTATAGTAACATGCAGCTGTCTGTGTTAATTTGGATTTTTTTTATCGTTGGTAATTTTTTTGTTCATTCTAGCTGCTTTTGAAAACTGATTCTGGCAGAACTTACCAATCCCTGCCCACTACGAGGTTCCGAATTTGTTTCCGTCGATGTTTACTATTCCCAATTTAAGAAACTCGCTGAAGCACACCTTGGCTCGACTGTCAGAGATGCGATTATCTCCGTACCCGAAATGTTCAGCACAGCGCAGCGACAGGCAACCATGGTATCGCCTATTTTTGCACTTTATTTCATGACCATACTTTATTTATTGAAAAAAATACGATCAGGACGCAGGCGCAATTGCTGGTCTGAATGTGGTGAAAGTGGTGGGCGACTGCAGGCTCACAGCTGTCGCACATGCGCTCAACACGAGAGGCGTCAACAGGTTAGAAAATGTTTTTCTCATAACAAAGGAACTTGTTTTGTAAAAAACTGGTGCTTGCAAATATTATGTTCTGTTTTCACATATCATTTTATTTAATTTTTTTTATTTCAGGAACATCCTCATCTTTGATCTCGGAGCCGGAATGCTATCAGTATCGATCGTTTCGATTGCGGAATGCATCGAGGTAAGTTTTGCATGATGAGAATTACGAAACAGAGAAAAACAATCGATTTTAGAAGAGGTGATGTTTATCTTTCTAGTAACTGCTCATAATTGAATCCCAGTTTTCGAAATTTTTTAGAATTAAACGTAAATGCTTGTACTTAATTACATGGTCACAGAAACAAGCAAACGAATCTTTGAATAATTTCAATTGAAAGGTTCGATCTGTAGCTGGCAACCGAGACGTTGGTGGTGCCCGCTTCACTGATCGATTGGTCGATCATTTCATGGCCGAGTTTCAAACATCTCACAAATTGGTAAAAAATTGTCCAAATTTTTTCTTTATGATACAGAGGGGATATTTATTTTCCACAATTTGACAGTTGTAAAATGTTGGCTCTGCGGTAATATACGGTCGTATATTTTCATGGGTGCTGCATAAAGCCAAAATGCTACATTCATTCACATAAAATAATTGCAGGATATCTCTTCCGACAATTGTGCTCTTTGGCGTCTACGATGTGCATGCGAAGAATTAAAAATTGACCTCTCCACGCGGCATCGAGTAATATTCACTCATAAAATATATACAATACACATAAACTCACAAATTCATATTAAATAGCATCATTATCTAGTGGTATTATTATAAAGATAGTTCATTTTAGAACGCACAAGACGTTAACGTGAATATATGGATTCATTTTCAGGCGTCACTCAAAATCGTCTCACTATATGACGGAATGGATTTCTACTCGGCCATCACTCGTCCTCAGTTTGAGAAGCTCTGCAGAGACCTCTTTGAGTCAACATTCGACCCGATAAAGCGAGCACTGAAGTATGAATAAAATTATCTCTTACTTTCCTTTTCCCCGTCTGCCCCGACAGAAAGATGGTCGGATGAATCATTTCTAATTTGCAGAGACTCGAAAATGGGGAAGTCGTCAATCAACGAGATCATTCTCGTTGGCGGTTCTTCTCAAATTCCCAAGATCCAGAAGACTGTAGCCGACTACTTCAACGGAAAAGTCGTCAACACCATCGATTCTACCAACACAGTTGCTATAGGAGCTGCAATACAGGTGGCTCACATACTCCAATTTGAATGCATGCTCCGTGCAAGTTGAAAAGATCCTTTGCCATCATCAAAGTCTAATATGTTCTCAAATTCGAGTCTTAATATTCGCAGGCAGCCATATGCTCCTCTGACCGCAGGTTGGAAGTCTTTCTGCTGCTCGATGTCGCTCCCTACTACCTCGGCGTTGAGAGTAGAGGCGAGTAAAAGAAAACCCATTCATTGACAAAAATACATTCACAACAAATCGGTACACCGTTGTGAACGTATTATAAATTCCTGCGAGATAAAAAGGCGCTGTTTTTGGACTATTTTTTAATATTGTTTGCCGCAAACTTTTTTCCCTATAACACCTGAAACAGGACTGAAATTTAACCCAGGAATAGCAAAGGATAATTTCATTACGAAACTGTGCTTCAAATATTTTACATTTTGGACATTTTGGTTTCTATATTTTGCTACATTTTACATTTTTACATTTTACATTATTACAACTACATTTTGGTTTCGCAACAATAAAGGTGAGACAAAAGCCGCACCTCGTTCACTATTTTTCATACTTAAAGGAGGCGTATCATGAACTTTTGAAATTCAAATGTTGCGACTCTTACAACGATATGCCGAGCCTTGCAAGATTTTGGAAAATTGCCAAGGTTCTAATGGCAAATCGCCAAGGAGTAGATCAGTTTTTGTCGATGGGAAGAACCTGCGGGAACAAAGAAAAATCCCTTCCTAGTCAATCAATAATGGGCGAGACAACGATGACCTTTCGATCTATCCTTCGTGATCTACCTTCCCTTCCTCCCCATTAGCGCTGCGTAAAATATTTGAATTTTCGCGGGGTTTTCCCTGTCCTTTCCTGATACTTTGGTCGGGGATATCTCGTCCCAGAGTGGACGTACAACTTTCAAACTTCGGCTTTCTAATATCGCTCTGGATTCCAATCGAATCATGATCTCAAAAGCATGAACTAATTTTTCATGATACGCCTCCTTTAAAAGAGACAATACTCTCTCCAATTTTTGAATCCTCTATCGCCATTTTGTACCTGGAAACAAGAGATTCTTTCTCTTGTTGGGGAGATTTTTCGTCACAACTGATAAGAGCTTTGATGCCTTAGATACACGCGCCCTGCTTTATGCTACTGCTATCAGCAAACAGCTCCATAAATCATGTTTTATCGCGTTTCGCTTGCTCAGCAATTGCCACCTATAGGGTTCGATAAACGAGAATCGAGCAAGAATGAGAATAATCATTCGTTCTCCTTTCTACTCAAATGAGAGGTCTCTTCTCGACTGAGAGTTTTCGGTGAAAACCACTCTCGACTGAGAACTTTTGCGAGAATGGTTCTCATTCGTGCTCGTCCCTTTTCTCCCTTGCTGTGGTCGGTGAAGGAAGGAATGAGAGGGCACGTCTCTCTCGCTCTCCTTTGTCATTTTGCACCGACCGTTCTCACCGAGAACTCGAGTGAAAAATGATTCTCGACTAAGAACGGACGAACAATTCTCGACTGAGAATTCTCAATCGAGAACGAATTCTCAGTGAGAAAGGAAGGCTATTTCGCGGGAACTGTTCTCGTTTAACGAACCCTAGTCAACTATTATTTGTTGTTTTATTTTCGCAATAGAGATCGGTCTGGTTTGAACTCTTTTATCATTTTCATGCTGCTCTGATTTTACAGATGAAAAGAAGATTCTGAATATGAACAAAGTTGCTGAAAAAGAAGTTGATGTTACCGATACTCGAAATGATGATATGAAAAACAACAACTGCAATGTCAACGGAACGTCATTCAATTCAAAGTACCATTTCTCATTTAATGATCATATCATGGATAATAGAGAAAATATATTTAACTACAGACACTTCAGATTTTTCACAGAATTTCGGACAGAAAAAATCATTGGAAGGGGAACATTTGGTTGCATCTTCGAAGCAGTTAATCTTTTTGACGAAGCGACATACGCAATAAAAATGATATCAGTGAAATCGAGGTATTTGCTTTTCCTTTTCATAAGTATCACCATTGAAATAAAAACCAAATTAATAATAATCATAATAATAACAATTTAAGAGACCAGATCAACGAAAGAAAATTCGGTGAGGTCCGAAGGTTGGCGAAGTTGTATCACACGGGCATCGTCAGATATCATAGCAGTTGGATAGAAAAACCGCCTAAAGGATGGAAGGTGAATTTTTTTTTTAGAAATTTTCTTTCATAATATTATTTTATAGCATCCAACATCTGGAAGAGTGAAATATTATGGCAACAGTTTTGAACAGGTTGGTTTTACTGTAGTATCGTACATCGCCCACATTACCGAACAGACGAACATTTTTTACTTTTTTTACTTTTTTTAAAGTCAGCGAATTCGCATCGAATATTCCTAATTTTTGTTTCATATTTTTTGTCCACCCACAATTCCGCGTAACTTTTAAAATTGAACGGTGAAATATTTATTTAAATGGGTGAAAAATTGGAGTCGAAAGTAGTGAAAAGTGGGGCAGCTGGCTCCAAGTAAAGCCTAAACGCCGGCTCTACCGTAATCACCCTTCCGTCATCACTTTTCGCTCTTGCGGCTCCAATTTTTCACCCATTTAAATAAATATTTCACCGTTCAATTTTAAAAGTCACGCGGAATTGTGGGTGGACAAAAAATACGAAACAAACATTAGGAATATTCGATGCGAATTCGCTGACTTAAAAAGTAAAAAAAGTAAAAAATGTTCGTATGTTCGGTAATGTGGGCGATGTACGATAGTTCTTCATTTGCTTTTGTTGAGATTTTTATACATTCCACGCGTAGCTGGTCTTTGATGATTAAAATGCGGAAATACAATGTGTTGATTTTTCAGAATTTTGTAGATGGGAACTTCACGTTTATATTTATTCAAATGGAGGTAATCAACATTTTTTTCAATTATTTCAATATTTTTAGCGTTGCAAAGAATCGTTGGCAGAATGGCTGAACAGACATATGGAACAACGAAATCAAAATAAGATGAGATCTTGGTTTAAACAGATTGTTTCCGCTGTTGAATACATTCATAGCAAACATATTATACATCGTGACCTCAAGGTTATTAAAAATGAACTATGTCTTTTTAGAAACCGAACTTCTTTTCAGCCAACGAATATTCTTGTTACATTAGAGGACACTGTGAAAATATGTGATCTGGGAATTTCGACGGAATGTGCTACAGAGAACACAGATTCCTCTTTGCAATTTCGCACATGTATCGGGACCGAATTGTACAAAGCTCCGGAACAGGTATATCATAGCTTATATCATAGTACTAAATTTTTGTATACATTATATCTCTCTTACCGATTCCTCGAATACCCCTATCTAGTATCGTAAACACCCAGCGTCAGCGCAAAAATACCTTCACCTATTTCAGAAGTCCTTATATGACAAGCGGGTCGATATTTTTTCGCTAGGACTGATACTTATCGAAATGTGCATTCCCTTGTCGATGGATCAGAAACATGAGGTATCTACATATGTGTTCGTGTACCATGAAAGTATTTTTCGAATCCAGATATTCACTAACATTCGCTGTGGGAAGCCACTCTCTATTCTTCAAGATTTTGGACCTGCGGTTAGTGAAAATTCTGAATAAATCGATAATTGCTGATCAACAGATGGATCTCGCAACACAGCTCTCAAACCTTGATAGAGATAAGCGGCCAAGTTTCGAAGAGATTCGAAATCATCCCTATAATATTCTCGTCCCTTCTAATCCTCCGACAGAATCTTCGGCTCACGCTTCTCTTATCCTTATCTCGATTGTAATGATCATGTATCGATTTCTTGCCATAGGTCTAGCTTATATTGACGGCTTGTTATGTTGTATCTATGAAGGGTTATGTAGTGTTTATGAAGACATTCGTAATCATCCATACTTTCAAAAATCTTCGTTCAGTTTCCAGAACTTTCCATATCTTTATTTTTTCCTAAGTTGTTTTCATGTGTACGTCCTGTTGATTATTATTCCGAGAGAAATTGAGAATAAAAATGGATAGAAACAACAGGTAAAAATGTAGCAAGAAACGACAATAGATATAATATTAAAGGGTAACCTTCAATAAGATATTTAGAAAAATTAAGTTCATACA
Organism: Pristionchus exspectatus; assembly: GCA_911812115.1. Taxonomy (NCBI): domain Eukaryota; kingdom Metazoa; phylum Nematoda; class Chromadorea; order Rhabditida; family Neodiplogasteridae; genus Pristionchus; species Pristionchus exspectatus. The sequence continues at coordinate 17,918,276 of OU461584.1, read as the reverse complement.
TATATGTAACAGAAGGCATATATATATGCCTTCTGTTAAATTTTGGCTCCGAGTTTCTGAGCTCGCGGAGGTGTTTCCTTGTTTTGCAAGGCAACTACTCTGCTACTATGGGTACTATTTTTATTTCTAACATGTTTATATCAATAATTGGATTTATGATTTGTATGAAACCGCTATAAATCCTGCAATGAACAACACCAACAGTTGCTTTTCTTGGGACTGTTATTGCGACCGTCATGGGAAAAAAATCGTAGGCGATAAAATTGTTTATGCTGAGACTTTCTTCCCGCTCGTGTTCGATTGGCTCGATTTCTGTATTGTAGTGGCGCTTGAATTTCCAAGTGAGCGAGAAATGGCTCTGCAATGGGTTATTGGAAATAATTCGAGATGAGCTCAATTAATTAATAATTAAAAAATCAATCCAAAATCACATTCGATAAGGCCGAACGAAATAGAGGCATGTTAGAGGATGCAGAGAGACCACAAGCTCGAAGCACTAAATATTTTCATTTGAACATGTCCATTTTTGCTTGACAAACTTACTTTTAGTAGAAAATGCCCTGCAGCGTCCGACTTGATTTCGTAATACTGGGTTACCCAGAAGAATGCGACACCCAACACATCAATAACTGGCAAGCACGATTGAATCAGTAATCCCTAAATGTCAGTTTGAATGGAAAAACAATAATAAAAACAACGACACCTTGATAATCTCGACATGGGCTTCTTTAGTCTTGCTGCTCATTGAGCTCGCAGCTGCTCTTAGAGCGGCGCGGATTTGCAAAAATACGACAAGAATGGTCACATAAGCAGCCGGAAACGGCATAACGATCATGAAAATGCTGGACCATGTTCGGAAACCCTCTTTGTCCCGGTAAACTGAGAATTTGTACAAGTGCCTGATTGGCCCGAGCTCTGAAAATACCGAAATATGTCCACTCCGGAAAGATGGTTCTGTTCAGGCTTAGTAGCTCAGGCACTAATTCCTCGCCATGAACAAAGTCAGAGCTCGCAAAGTAGAACTGAATTGTCAGATTTAGAATGCATAGTTTAGAATGAGTAATATAATAGTCAAGTAATGGTCAACGATTAAGATTCAGTTTTCCCGAGGGACGCCGTTTTCTTTACTCTTCTCTCTTTCTCTAGCTAGAATCATTTCCACTTAAGAAGGCCAATCAATGCGCCGAAATTTCGTATTGTACTCCATCAAGTAACTAACGACATTGGCGACGTTGGGTAGGAGACAAATAGCGAGGGCAGTAAGCGTAGCTCGCTTGCTCGGTACTCCCTTGCGAATAGCGTATAGTCTGCGAAAACAAATTCATTCTCGAGTTTAACAAATCAGAATAGCTCCTCAAAATCACACCGAAAGCAGAAGCAAATAGTGATGTTATATGCGAAGAATGCATGACCGCAAATGGCAACAGCAAATAAATGAATAGTCAGCGCGAACGATCCAAAATAATTGCATATTCCAGTAAGCGCATAAATTTCCAGAATCTCGACTCTGAAATGAAGAATTAGCATGGGGAGTAGAGGGAATGATACTTGGCAAAAGTCAAACAACTCGAAACTGCTACGAGAAAATCAACTACGGCAGACGTACCGAGAACGGCGCCGTAAGTTCTGAATACATTTGTAATATAAATAATTGTCATAATTATCAAACTTCATTTCCTTGGGAGATTTTGTTGCACTGACGTAGAGAAGAGTCGAGTTACTGAGCATTCCAAAAGTGCAAATAATGTAGTGAATAAGAGTTAGGAGAATCGGTGTTGTCATCCTCAAAATGCAAATGAAGTTGCCCCATTTTATTCGTATTACAATGACATGAATAGATCTTAGTATCATAAAATACATTGAGAAAAACAGTAGCAGTAGTACGAGACCAAGATCAGTGATTGAGAAGATAAATTCTCTACCACGGTCGCACAATACGGAGAGCTGATGACAAAAACACAAACGAAAGCTGAGTGCGATTTTTCGTACTCATTAATCATCAATGTTTTTTGTATTCGGCAATTCACATGATCAGAAATATTTGTATCCGGAAGACAGGGTTCTGACGGTTCATGTGACTGATTTAAATACAACAGAAATCAAATACAAGAATATGAGCAGACTAAGTCATATTTGTCGATCACATTTCAGTATTTGTGCTTAAACCTTTTTGTTTTTGTGGCATGTGATCGTTGTCTAGAATTATACAACGGTTTCTGTTGTAAATCTAAATATATATTGCATTTTCAAATCGAACCGAGGAACAAAAGGCGAGTTTTTACGTCGATGAGCCTTTCTTGCTCCTAACGGACAAATTTTGGCTGGATTTATGTATCGCACTCGACCCTCCCAGGAATCGAGAAATCGCCCTGAAATTATCCAACAATTAGCAATAGCTAATGCATTTCAACTCACATTCGATAAGGTCGAACGAAGTAGAGACACGTTAGAGGATGTAGCGATACAACGATTTCGAAGCACTTGACATATTTTCCCTGTTAGCAATATCATGAGGGGGACAATTACCTTTAGCAACAGATGCCCCGCTGCTTCCGACTTTATCTCGTTGTATTGCGAGACCCAAAAGAATGCCACTCCGATAACGTCAATAATCGGTAAGCAAGACTGCATGATGAGTCCCTGAGTATCATTACTAATTATTTTAATGCTTTTAATTATAATTCCCTCGAACCTTGAGAATTTCAACGTGTGCCTTTTTTGTCTTCGAGCTCATGGAACCTGCGGCTTCGGCAAGGGCAGCCTTTATCTTGCGATATACAATCAATATGATGACATAGGCAACAGGAAACGGCGTAACGATAACATTACAGCTCAAGTACGTGCGAACTGCCTTGAGATCTCGAAATACTAAAAAAAGTGTCAAAATAAATTATGCCAAAAAATATATATACCGAAGTAATCCCACTCCGGAACAATTGTCCTGTTGAAGCTGATAAGTTGAGGAATGATCTCCTCAGAGTGAATGAAGTCAGAGTTGGCGAAATAAAACTGTAATTATTCGATGACTGGCAAAAAATCGATTTCTGGTTAGATTCAATGACTGTTCGATGACTGACAAAAATGATGCAAACAATATAAATAAAGTTTCATATATGTTTGGCAATTTTGAAATGCAGATACCGCTGCAACATTTTCGAGTTGCAGAGCACAAACGTACCACATCGGCTACATTCGGTAGTAGGATAAAGAAAATAGCCGTGAACGTAGCGCGTTTACTCGGAACGCCCTTTTTTATTGCGTAGAGTCTGAACAATTGACGTAAAAAATATTCGCGGATTCTCACCACCCGACAAAACAAAGATTTCACACACCGACTCTAATTCATACAGATACCGACACTGAAACTTACCGATAGCAAAAGCAGAAAGTGATATTATACGCAAAGTAAGCGTGACCACCAAGCGCTACAGCGAACAAATGAATGGATAGAAGAAATGATCCGAAATAGTTGGAAAGACCGGTCAGAGCGTAGATTTCCAAGATTTCGACTCTGCAATACTCGTTTGCTCAAGCAAAAAAAATGAGGAGATACAAACTTGGCGAACGTCAAACCGCTCGAAAGTGCAACCGAAAAGTCAACCACAGCTGAAGTTGCGAGAACGGAACCGTAAGTTCTTAAGGGAATAATATTATTGGAGATAAATTCAAAGATTTATGCTACCGCTAAGTCGAAGATGGAAACCAACTTCATTTCTTTTGGAGTTTTCGTTAGAGCAATTATGAAGAGGATTGCGTTCGAGAACATTCCAAACGAGCAAATGATATAGTGCGCGATAGTCATTTCGATTGGAGTGTGCATCTCTAAAGAAACGTGTTTCACTTATCAGATCGCTACAACATTTAGAAAATACAAACGACTACACGAAATATTTGCGCATAGGCTACGTACACTGAGTCCAACTTGATGTGACTAACAAATAACAACAACAAGAAGATTTCAACTCTGCTTAGGCTTAATACTCAAAACGCGGTCCGCAAAATAACGTCGAAATTTAGTGGGCTTGTGGCAGATGCTCAATTTATCTCTGCCACATGGTGGATTACACTTCAAGGGGTGCCAGCAATTGTTCGCAAATCGATCATGCTTCAGGAATAACGCTCAAGACTACACAAACATCGACAGGTGAAATCTGCAATATCAACTGCATAAATATGTATATATTGGATTCCAAGGAATAGGCGATATTAATCTGCAATGGCCTGATAATAAATATTACGAAACTTTAATAAAAAATGGCTCAACCTCTTCAGCTTTCAAGTTTGATCGAATCTTGTGACCCCTTTTTTCAGTTCAGTTTGCGCGCATTTAAATTTAAAGGCAACCAAGCGGAACAGGAGGAATAAGGTAACAGGAGGTATATGGAATAAGGTTCGTAGACAGAACATATACTACGAAAAAAGTGATCGTTCCCGAGGGACTGTCATTTTCCTATCATCAGTCATGAAGTCAGTTATTAAGCACGAAGAAAGTGTGGAGACCTTTTTACGCCCACTTTCTTGAATCTACTGATGATTACATTAAGAATCTTTCGGGACATTCGGAAAGTATGGCCAATCAAATAATACAACGTTTCATTTTTGGACAGGTGAAAAGAGATGAAGACATAGGATTCAATTAAAAAAGGCAAATAGAATTGAGATATTTGGCAAAATATCATGCATGAAAATAACTGAAAAGCCTTCACAAATCCGAGAAACTGTACATTTGTTGATAAACAGACTTTTTATTGCGTTCGATTATGCAACTGTTTTTTCTTAGTCCCGTCAACTACTCAATGTTCTTGGTGCAGCAGTTCTGTTACCGAGTATCATACGCGAAAACGGAATTTATCACTGTTGGAGATCAAGCAAATTCAATCAGAAAGCTAACAACACATACGTCGACTCGTTAGTGGTGACACAAAATGCGACTAACCTCAGGCTGATTCAACAAATTCTCTAGAATTTCACTTCGTGAATAATATCCTCTGTGGCTATTCTTGCCAGGCTTCCGGATGAGATCTTGAGCTCGTGCAAAATTTCGTGCGTCGGTCGCCCTGAATAAAAATAATGAACTATTTTTACAATGTATATTTTTTATAATTTTTACAATAATGAACTATTTTCACAAGTGAATCGTCGAGGACTTCATTTCTAAAGATTGAGGGACATACGCTGGCTGATTGTAGGGAACGAAGGGATACTGCTCGCACTCACCCTTTGTCTCCGGCAGCTGCACAATCAGATTTATGAATACAATTTTTAATCATTTTTGCCGCCATATTTGACCGCTGACAAGACCATTGCGATACCTTTAGTCTCCGGCAACTGCCATGCTAAGTATCCCAAGCAGATGAGTGATGGCGCACAGTAGAGGATGAGGAAGGTCGAGGCGCCAATGCTGGGATTTTCTCTTTTTTTTCTCAGAAAAAAGCGGTCACCGACTGATATTCCATAGGAACAGGGAAAACGCGGCTAGCCTCCTTCGGAAGGAGGCTAGCCGCGAAATATATCGCGAAAAATGATTAAAAATGCTAACCTTGAAGTGTACATCGGTAGCAGAGCAAATGTAATCGCCACGAGGATGATCTGTATTATATTTAATTTTCAATTTACTTATTTTGGAGAAAAATCTGAATAAAGGAAATGATGGCTTACCGTGTTGATCGTGTAACAGATCGACTGGATGAGACTTCGGTATCGCTGGGGCGCCAGTTCGGAGGAGATGAACCATGCAATGGCGCCGATTCCTGTTCTGAGCAAACACAAAAATACTGATTTTGGGTTACTTTTAATGTTTTGGGTTACTTTTCAGACGTGACGTTTTTTTCGTACTGAGTATGTCGACAGTGGGTCCTACAAATAATATATACTCACCCGTATGCAATGGCAAAGCACATCAGAGAGACGATGCCCAGATACTTCCAGCCATCGGCCTAAAAAAGATTTACTGTTCGAAACAGACTGTGGCTCTGTGCATCCAATTGTTCTCTGTGATCATTAAAATATTACACGAAACATTATGAAACGTTTAGCTTGAAAGAAAAATTACAATTTTCTGGAGATAGAACGAGACAGTGAAGGCGGTCCAGCAGATGATGCTTGCAAGTGAGCATGGCAGGAGAAGCGTGCGACGACCGATTCTGGAAAGAACTTTTCTGAGTTAAACTTTTTCTGGAAGGCGTCTTTGCATGTGAGAAAGAAACTGTGTCAGACTATTTAAAAATCGCTGTATTTTTGAAATAGTGAACAAGAGGGGTAATCATGAATAATCACTTACCGATCGATTAGTTGTGATCCAATCAGAGTGCCGATAAAGTAAATTGCGGCCATAATCGTAGAGGACCATGTGGCGATAACACTGAAATTTAACCAGTAGAGTTCAAAATTCGGGTAATCGTCTCTCCATTTCGCCCACTCACTGGTCACTATGACAGGTTAGAGAGCATGTGGAATGGAGAGACGATCACCCGTATTACGAACTCTCTCTGTTTCAAAACCTATGAAAAATCATTGAATATTTTTGACGATGAGTACGATCTGCGCGGCCTGTGTGATATACGTTCGTCAAACATAGCTGATCACACATCGCATCGTTTTATTTAAAAATAACCAACTCGGAGCAATTGAGGTCCATCATGAACTGTGTCGAGTTGTAGATTGCGCCCCAGAAGGAGACGGTGATCTTTAACTTTTTTTATTCTTATTTTTGTATATGAAAAAATACAATCGCAATGAAGGTCATAAAATTTGATTTTGAACCTGCATAGCGGAAGAGCTGAGAATGACGATTTTTCGAAGATGAGGTTCCTGAAATTCTAGATTTTTGAAACGTTGAAGAAGTATGTTTCACCATTCCTTCATTCTTTTCGCTATGCTATTTGTTCCAATATTGCCTGGGGACAATTTTCAAAAAAAAAATACCTTAGCAATAACGAGAAAGTCCCTGAATGAGTGCGCGGCGTGCGAATCCTCGTCGGCTTCCTGTAGACAAATGTTAACTTTTCAAATCGTTTTCTCTAACTCTCTTATTATTCCACACTCTTTCGTTTTTCTCCAAGCAAGAAGATTCTTACGTGCAGCAACTCCTCTACTACACTATCCACGTCCACATCTTTGCCGTGGTGGAAGCGAATCGCGGCCTCGGCTGATGTCCTGAAAAAGAATTGACAAATTCTGAAAGCGCCTTTCCTCAATTTCGAATTGTTATCTCACATGTGTCGCCTTGTTGAGTACTTTCTAAATGAGAGAGACGCGTGTTTTGAACACTATCACGCAGTTACACGCGATGATCGAACAGCCAGCGCTAAGGAAATAAATAAGGGCGAAACTCACCGATCGTTTTTCCTGATCAGCAAGAACTTTGGCGTCTCTGGCACGAGGACAACGATCAGGATGGAGACCGCGCCTAACAATGATAAATTTTTCACAATCCCCTTTTTAATTTTTTTGCCGCCCTATCAGAACGCTCTTCCGAGAACGTGATGGCGAGAGTTTTTTTTCTAGAGATGATAATGCTCACATGGAATAATGTTCACAGCAAGCAACCACGGTAAATTTTTCCCGAGCAGGGCGTCAGTGCCGAGCATCATGCCTGCAATACGTGAAAGTGTGCGGATCTACGATATCATTTTTCATGTTCAGTTGTGTTTCAAGGCTTCAATAAGTTTCATTATTCTACTTGAAAACGAATATCCAGATTCTTAAAAAAAAATTAATTTGAGTGCCCCTATATTCACAAGATAAAAGCCGCAGCCTCTTCATCGCCCACATTGTGTGTAAAATAAAGAGAAGACTTTATCAACTTTGACTCTACTACGCCAGTATGCTTCACGAGTGTTATAAATAGATGAAAGTGTACAAACTATAGTCGACAGAAGAAGCGCTTTAAAAAATATAAAATAAGTAACGCACCAACAATGCACATGGCTGCGAAGACGACCTCGCTGCAGTAGCTGGCCGATCCTCGCTGCGCGGTCGGAGGACTTTCCTGAAATGATAGCTAAATACTACCTCTTCATTCACAAAATTCAACTTGGGCATAGCTGCAATTCATTATTGATTGGTTAGAAGAAAAAAATGCATCCATTGACTAACCTGTAGGTACAGGATAACCGCTTGAAAAGCTACCGCAGTTGCGACCGAAGCGATGGCGCGGCCTGAATTTGTCAAATATAGATTTCAGGTTGGTAATCGCCTGACTACTCATTGTCAAAATTAAAAATATTTTGAGATTTAAAAAAAAAACTTTAGGTGAACTTTAATATTTTTTTTATAAATACGTTTCACCGCCCGTATATTCCTATATGGTGTAGGGAATTGCCAATATGCCGATGAGTTCGATGGTTAAAAAATAAATATTTCGAAAATAGCTGACCGATGATAAGTAGCACCGGCAGTTCCTGCCACACTCCCAGAAACTGAACGATTGCAGCGAGGAAATTTGTGGAGTTTGCGATCAAGAGGCCTTCTGGAAAAGACAAACTCAACACCAAGCGTTCAAAATACGGAAATATGCCTCCACCGAAGAGAGAGGATCCGAAATTATAGGGCGAATATCAGATTTTCGGGTGCTATTACTCACTTTTCCTGCCTAATCGATCATTGAGCACGGGCGACAACCAAATGCCGAGGAAGAAACCGATGAACCTGAAACATAATTTAGACAGGTAGTTATTATTTTTATTGATTAGTTTACAAACCATATATTCTGGACAAGATCCCAAACGTGTACGTAGGACTCCTCGGTGAGTGAGCCGGAGAATGAAGTGTTGAGGTAGTTCTAGAATGTGAGCGGCATATCTGTTCAAGATTTTTGTTCTCACAAAGCTTACAAAGTTAATTCAATTTTCTGGCTCAATCTCACGTTTTTCTTGTCATCGTTGGGTATCTCTCACTCATTCCCTATCGAATAATTTCTCGGTACTTGCGGTCACACTGATATCGCCGAGCAAACAAGAAACTGATCGCAAGAGTTTGTTTCACTCAGAGCATTGTGAGTTTCATTGGTCAGATTGTCGCATTTCTTGTTATTCATTGCCTCTTAGTGTATTCTATTCATCTCGATTGCTGTAATCAGCACGCAAACAAACCCCGCAGAAAAGATTTGTGTTTTCCGACATTGAGAAATAATGTGTTTTCCTTCAATAAATCATTCAAGATCAATCCTTCAAAATGAAATTTTCCCATCATCATCACGGCAAAATCGAATAACTAAACAATTGCTCGAGGTCATCGTGTACTACAATAATTCCGTGTTCGGGGTGTTGAAACAATATGCGTGAACTATTTTCGAAGATTCACGTAGCTTCTGAAAATCTACAGTATGCATCGTTATTCTAAATTTGTTCTCTTGTCTTCTTTGTTTTTTTTTGTACAAGGCATACGCACAATCGTATCCATAAATAATTGTTGTAAATATAAAGTTCACATGAAACATAACCGACCATCTCGTATATTTTTTAGATTACAGATTGACACTTTCGAGGTTCGTAGATTCATTAATTACAAAATCCAATTAGTACTTTATTTGAAAAATCAGAAATGAAAAATAATGCAACGAAATAATACCTTGAACTGCAGGACGGGCGTGTTGAGGTACGTGCTCGAGTATGCGTATTGCCAGTTGGCAGAGAAGGAGACCGCGCAGCAAATGGCGAGTAGTCGAACTATGGAGGTCATGAGGATCTCTGTAACAGATCAGATAAATCATGATGATGATGATAGGAAAAGCTAATGCGTCTGCTCATAGAATACCGAGAATGCACAACAAATGGCCTGTAATAAAAAAAGTGGACCCCATCTGCAAGGTACATATAAACGTTAATAGAAATGAATATAACATGATTCCAAAAATATTTATACGCAAAGATGCTATAATTGTGGGCGACGGAGGTACAGAACGATCGTGGTCGAAAGAATAGTGTTGAGCAATAAATAGTATGCGGTCAGGCAGCGTAGTGAATTGGAAGTATCAAATAACACGATCGAAAAAATCGAAAAAAACCTGTATGAATAAATAATTTACAGAGGGAAAACAACATACATGGAAACGTAAACTTTTCTGTATGACTAGTCGAAACGAGAAGGAAAAAAAGAAGAGACGATTATGATTCATCTGTTTTTGACAGTTTTCTTTTCTCTGCCCAACAATAGGCGGTTAAATGGCTGTTGGAGCCTAGGGAAAACATTTCGAAATGCAAACGGACAGCGAAAACCCGGAACAGAACGAATGTTCTGATAACAGTGCCTGATTGGCTCGAGAGTGCGTGAAATGAAACGACGATCCGTAGGCCAACCTAAACACTAAGAATTGCAAAGATCCTGCGGGTTCTCATCTCTTCTTCATTTCTGAGAGGACATTGATAAAGGGCGTATAATCCACACTAAAGCGTATCGAAATGACCTGATATTAATCGAACGATAACTATGGCGATTGCATTGCAAGAGATGATAGTCTTTGACCAAAGAAAACATGCTCTTCATTCCGCAAAATCAATCACTTCTCAAACAGAGAGAACGTAAAATGAAGAGATAACAATCTCAATTTTGAACTAAACCGCTTATGATCTAGATAACTACACTGCAGTCAACCCGACTGAACCGTATCTATGTACTGAGATCAAATGATATGGGAAATCTCGCGTGATCGGATCTTCATTAAACACACACACTCGCCTCTTTTGTTTGAGGGTAACGGGGGAATAACAAGATACTTAACTTTTCAGAATATTACTAACAATGCTGACTGATCAAGTGAATACGAAGGTCATGATCTCGGATGCAAAGTGAATATCGGAAGAATCCCATGCAAGAGCCATACGCTATGAATCAATTGATACGACGATTGGACAATTGGACGAAAGCGATAGCGAAATCTCACCACGTGTTGCACTGATCAAAATGAAGAGTAACCATTGCTTGATCAGCGATTCTCGAGATCAAACATCAGCAGGCAATATTTGCTCAGAGTACGAAGGGAGATGCAATTCGACCACGTGTCATCACTACAAAAATGTAGTATTTGCACTTGAAGAATCGAAAGCGGTCGCTCGAAAAAAAATGTCCGGAATTTACTTCTGATGAATCGTGGAATACAATAGATAATCACATCACATATGAATCATTTCGATGGCCTTTGCATCACTTTCAAAGGTCGCTATCCGGTTTGGTGATTGATCATCTACCTATCGTTCCCGCTCTATTTTACTCGACAAACAGGCTAGATATTCAGTTGGAGATTCGGTAATAATCTCTTCGTTTCGCTAGCTCTCTCCCCGACCAGTGTGAGCGGAGTGTAAAATGTAGTAACGATTACATGGATTCCCAGATGTACTAGATAGTGCAGGACGCTAAGAGAGGTTATTGTTCAATTGCAATAACGAGCGCACAAATTGGCCGGTACTCGGCTGGGGTTGAAAGAGAGAGACATGAATGGGAAATAGCGGTCGGAAGAACCGTTCTCGTCACACTATGCGCGAGCGCTAGTGTGATAATCTCTCTTACTCCGCTTTCTCTCCGCAATTTCCTCGCTCTCGAATGGGTTAATCCGAGCAATTGTGTCTCCCTCTCATTTGCGAATGTTCCCTAGTCGATTGTTCTGTAAGAGTGATCGAGTGTGAAACAAACCGATGGTGAACTGTGGCCGTAATGCATTCAATCTCGTCCCTATGTTTCATTTCGCTATTGCGCTTCGATAGAAAACAAATTCTATCTACGTGCAATAGCGACCTTCATCCAACCGAAATAGTAACATCTGCGCGGATAAATATTAATATTTATATCGTGCGATTATTTTCCATTCCACGCGTAGCTGACCTTTGACGAACTGAGTGGAGGGAGGAGGGAGGAAGAGGCCGGGAGGAGGCTACCTGCTCTCATCACCCCTTACCTCTTCCTTTCCTCTCTCTCCCAGACAATCAACACGCTAACCAACACATTGAGTTTGCTGAGCATTTGAAACGCGCGATATTATCATTATCAGTAGCGAGTTTCTTGTCTCGAATTCGGCATATTCTGCCCATATTGATGTCATTATTCTTCGTTATTAATCACTGCAGAGACTTTATTGAGCGAATCTGGCAAAGAAACCAAGTGAAGAGACAAGTGCGGTGTTCGCTTGAAGGTTCTGCAATGCACATGGTAAAAGGTGAACAAACGCCTGGTAGGAAAGGACAGGTATCCTGTGTAAACGACCAGACTTTAAAATCACAAGAAACAATGTTAATGAATCATTTAGAATCCTCTTGCCTTGATCTCTTGTGTGACGTCGGGCTGGTGTGGGCCTAAAAATATATTTTTTTAAATAAGATTATGCCTTAGATATTTCATTGAATGCAAAAACCTTCTGAATACCCATTGCTTAATTAAAGTTCGAAGTTAAAGCCTCTTCATATTATGATCCTTGTCCAGAGAGGCGAGAGAGCAGGCAAAACGATAAGTCTTATTTGCACCCATATTTCGGGTTCAAGTTCTACGAATCGCGTCGACGTGTTGACGAAAATGAAAGAAACGACCTCTCATTTGGACTCTGGAGCATCTCACTCATTTTTGTTTAAACGTCGGCACGGATAGTATAGTATATTATTCATCTCACCAGTCATCATCGAGTTGCTTCTCTCCTCGATTTTAGTAAGATCCTTGGTCAGCATGAGGATGGGGACCTCGAATTTTATTGTTTAAAATTTTTTTTAATATCCTAATCATTGCGTAGTGTTGAATTTCGGCAAAATCTGAAAAAAAAGAGAAAATTCAAGGATCAGAGTACCCTTTCCTCTCCTCTTCTCTCCACAATACAAATCTGCCCGTTTGGCGTTGGTCCGGCCCAGAATTCGAGGTTCTTATTTCTGTCCGGATTGGCGAAGAGTGCCTTGAGCCACGCCTTGAACTTGCTGTCGAGGTCTTTGCCGCCCTGTAATTCGCGCAGTGATTGCAAAGGAAGAAAACTGGTAAATTACGTTGGACAGTTGTGTTTCACAATCAGTCAATGCAGATATTTAAGAGCTCCAAATTAGGGCTAATGAAAGGGATGCAAAGAGAGGCTCTCCGCTATGTATCTAATTCAGTTTTCCATTCACTCTGAAACTCTATGCCGCCTGTTCATTTCGCAAAGTCTCTAACTTCTCGTCCGGTCGAGAGTCTGTGTGAAATTTTGCCTGTATTATTTCTAATTGGTCGAATTTCTACCTTATTGGACGCTGCCATGAACTGATCGTAGTTGGTGATGTCCTCCTTCTTCTGTAAATTTACACGTTTATTTTAGATTTAAACTTTACTTCGTTTTCACAAAGTAATACTATTGTCTACACTTTTCTCGCTTACCACAAGATGCTTATTGAGTAGCTTGTCATCCACAGTCAGCTCCAGAATGATTCCTTCCGCCGTTTTAATAGGGCAGTTGCCCGTGCACAGGATGTCACCTGAATCGAGAAGCAACTGTTTTATAAAGGCAAACAAAGTGGGTGTATTCGAAAAAGTTAAAAAAATCTAAGAAAAAGCAAAAACGAATCATGCTAAAATATTGGAATTGCTCACCGTTTAGCTTATCGTCAAAGTACTTCATGATCACACTCCTGTAAAATCTTTAATCAATGCGAGAAAAGCGATAACTGGAGCCGAAAATACGGAGCAGTTGGGCAAATTAACGAACAAAAACAGGTAGAATGGGCTGGGCCGAAAATGAGATGTGTAAAAAACAGGGTCGGGCTGAGCGCGTTGAAATCGAAAACATGCAAAGTTCAGGCGCGCTCCCCCCTCACTTCTTTTTAATCACTGAAGCAGGGTTGTTTTTCTTGACCACCCCCACTCCACGCCATACCCGCACCACTGAATGAAGTGGAACAGAGTGATTAGCATTGAGTGCTCGAGTAAAGATGTCGTCTCTCCATTCTGCGTTGTCTCTCGCCGGTTAGAGAGACGAGATAGTGTGCGAAATTGAGAGACGGCGACTTCCGTGGGCACTTTACTGAAGGCGGTCCGGAACGAGCACTTACTCGTTCTAGGCAATCAACTTGTTGGAGAGGAACGAGTTATTATCAAGGGGGTTATCAAAGCACTTTGGTTGTTGAGCATCAATCAAGGCGAGTAGAGTTGAAAATACAGAGTTGACGTCGTTCATCAAATCATAGAGGCGAGACTGCGTGTGAAAGAAAGATACCATTAAAAGGTGTATCCACATCAAGCGATTTTTCGTCGTAAGACAACGCTAGGTGGGAAACGCTGATAAGGCCAGCTATTAGATAACATTACCCGTTTAATAATCTAGAAATGTAATTAAAATTAGTTATGCAAACTCATATTTTCTCGAAATGTAATATTTCGCTGACATCGACGAAAACGACTGAAAAATAATAATTTTAATAACAAAAACAGCTATACCTGGATCTACGAAATCGTTGATGAGTTTGATGGGTTTGAATCAATGGCGAGCACGTCCCCTGGAAGACTACATCAATTACTCAACCAAGTCTACGGCTCAAATGTCGGTGAGGTAGGGAATAAATAGCGTTTATAGAGCAGTGCCCTTTTGGTCACAGAAACCTAAAAAATTTAAAATTATATTTGACCATATCGCCTCGAGCTTTGCAGGCTTTTGTAAATATAAGTGAGACAATTGAGAACACTTGATCTCACCCGTAAGTTTATTCTTGAAGGTTTTCATTGCTTAGGAATCCCGATGCTCTCTGAAATTCAAACCAAATTTCAGTTTGCAGAAAAAACTCGAGTAGGAAGAATAAACAAGGAAAAGAAATGTGAACCGGTAAACAGTTTTATCTCGCGTATAATACCATCTTTTATACCCACTTCTTCCCATCTACTCAAGGCCGTTGACAGTGATCACCGGTACAGACGACTCTCTTTACACTGCATGATCTAACTATGTCAGAGTAACGATAGACAGTATGGAGCTATTATTTCTGGCAAAGGATGGCCTGTGTCTCTCATTTAGTAAATTCTCTCGTTTTTCTCGCTGCCGATAGTTACGGTAACATGAGGAAACGAGTACTATCGGCATATTGGCAGACTCGTAAACAAGTAGTAAACAAGTACGGGCAAGTAAACGTATCTTGGTGTTGGGCGTGACGACCAATCTCTTCAATTTACTAGGTTTTATTAGTGCTAGGAGATAATTATAGCCCAGACAAGGAGTCTCCAAGAATTTCGGTGCAATTGCATAGCAAATATGATGACAATTGTGTTTTATCAAATACATTTATCGCGAATAAATCAGGCAATACAAATCACATGTCCTCGACGATAGTCACCTCTTTGAGCACCATGAGCACCTTAAATTTCAATTATTTAATCAATCAAATAATTAATATTTAATTAATTAGTTTAAAATAAATAAACCTGCTTATCGCCTCTCTTCTCGACGAAGCACAGTAGACCGTCCGGGCTTTTGCCGCACCAGAACTCCAGGTTCTGAATAAACGACGTCAAAATGCAAATAATGTTCATGTAAAAATCTCGCCACTTCTGCGAGCGTGCATGTGGATTCGGAACGGTGAATAATTTTCTCTAACAAATCTCTCTAGAAGTAATAAGAAGGTGACTATGCTATTTCTGAATAATACCGTACCTTCGCCCTCTCCTCGTCCTCGAACAGTCCGAGCACCCACGTCATGAACTTGCCAGCGAACGCCATCGATTCAGGGTTGAAGGCTTCCTGTGAAGAGGGTTCTTCATATTTATGCTGGGTACTTGGACATTCGGTGTGTTTGGAGAACGACTAATTGTCATACTGTTTTGTGTTCATAGCCTTATTCCTGGGAATGGAGAAGGAAAACAAGAGATTGAGATCTTCGTGTACAGCTCTGTATATTTTCATCAGAAAGCGCAAATTTAGAAATGATGTGTTAAAAATAATAAGTATTCACCTTATTCAACTTGTTGTTCACCATTTCGAACTGTCTCACACCGTACGCTGTCATGAACTCATCGTAGCTATCGACCGCCGGCTGCTTCTCAAATATTTTAAATATTTAAATTAATTAACCTAATTGATTTTAATTAATTTAATACCCACCACGAGATGATCCTCCATTTTGAAGTCTACCGTGCACTCATAGATTAAGTCGTCGACGAGATTGGCAGGGAGGTTAGTTTTGAAGAGAATATCTCCTAAAAATCAGCAAATTTGCTAAATTTCACAATATTCAATTCACACATTTTCCTATGATTACAATCAAAAGTTAACAGTTAAAAATTCTGCGTCTAGAAGTTATCTCACCATTCAATCCATCCTTGTAGCACTTCATCCCGTAAATAGACTGTTTGAGCGCTGTTGTGAACGAAAATAGAGAAATGCTCAAATTAATTTGAAAATTAATAGAAAATCCGAGGAAAAGTGAACAAAGCAAGCAAGCAAAGGGCAAAACAAGGATCCACCCTCACTTACCGGCTTTTATGCCCACTTTCCCTCTTGGTCAAGTGGGAGTAATCAAGCAATCACCTAGCTCTCCCGCTTTCTTGTGCTCTCTCGTCGGTCAGACGGTTCGAGAGAGTGGGGAGGGACAGGCAACTTGCGCAGTAATCAAACGAGTTATGAATGGGTTATCAAAACAGCACTTGGCGATGCAGCAAAACAATAGTTAGGAAGGGGGCAGAAAAGAAGTAGGGAGGGACTAAACACAAACAAAAAATGCAGATATTTTTATTCGATTTGAATAAAATTGTACAATGTTTGATAGGAAAGAGTTGTCCTGATGAAAAAGCTATCTATTGCTCCTCAGTGACAGTTGCTGCCTTGAGAAGGATGAGCGTGGGCACCTCAAAGAACATAATTGTGATATTTTTACTTTTTTACGATAATTTTTTTTAGAAAATATATAGCCAAATACCTGTTCCTCTCCTCTGAACTCCACCAGACAGATCTGTCCCCTTTCTCCCTCGACAAAATTGGGCGAGGCGTAGAACTGAATCTTGGATGAGCGATCGGCGTCGTCGAAGAGAGAGGCCGCCCAGGACTGAAAACATGACATTACAATTTCGTCGGTTAAAAACCGGTTTCAACTGTTTTCTCATCTGGAAAGCACACAATTCATTAAAGAATCCACCAACAGAATGCTTATAATCGAAAAAAAGCTAGCTCTTTTATAATTGTATTTTTTCCCTAGTCGTTTACCATGGCCTGGTTGCTGAATGCCTCCTCATCTCCTCCAAAATCCGCACTCTTCGTCACTTGCTCGACGATGTTCTTACCGTACGTGTTGACGAACTCGTCCAGGGAGGAGATCTGCTTGCCTGTGGGCTGAGGTATGGGGGTATTAAAGAAGGAGAGGCACGAATCGCGCCGATATGCAAAGTGAGGCGGAGCGCTCTCCTCATTTTGCATGCTCTCTAGCTCGTTGCCTGCGCTTCAGGGTGACTTGGCAATCAGCCAATCGAGTATATCTCGGTTTAGGCGAAAGTTGAAAACATGGGAGTTTCGAAAGCGTTATGGGATGTTCATGCCACATCGTCTGACATCGAGAACTCAGTTAGCCAGATATTCGTGCCACCCCTTCTTTAAAGGGGGATAGGCATCAATATTTTCGTACATAAACTGGCAACGTGGAATAATAGAGAATGGCTACCCAATCGGAGATCAGGTTATCCGAAGTTCTAGAAATGCCTCTGAAGCTCACTACAGAATTTTAAAGTTCATTGACGTTTCAGGCAAGATTTGGGGTACTGTATTCTCGTATTGATTTTATTAGATTGGCAGTAGAAAAGAGCGGCAATAGTGAGGATTGCGCTCGGCGGGAGTCGAACCAACGGGTGTTGGATAGCTAGGCAAAAGCACAACCACTAGGCTACGAGCCATGGTGATCTCTTTGCCCAGAGTCACAATCATACGTGCGCATAGCTTGGGCAGTTTACAGTATGATTGCAACGTTTCAGGCTCTTCGTGGTGGGACCCACCAACTTTGATTGATGCCTATCCCCCTTTAAGCTTTTCGAGGTGATGAATTTTTTTTTGGCGTGATAGGCTCCACTAGCAAGCACTATCGTTTGCCAAGGAACAAGAATGAGAAAAGAATGAGAAGAGAAAAAACTCACCGCAAGCTTGTGCCTGAGAACGAAATCGATGCCGACCTCATCGAAGCCATCACCTATAGTTGTTCAATTATTATTTAATTTTTATATAAATTAAAGTTTTTTGTACCGTTGAAGTCATCCTCAGGAACGATGGAGTCGCCGCTGCGAATTGACACACGTCCCTGAAAATTTTCATAAATTTTCTTACGAATAGTTTATTAGTTGAGTCGCAAAGTAGAATTTCAGGCTTTAAAATATACTCACAGAGAATTCGTAGACGAAATCGTCAACCGTAGTCACAGGGCACTCATCCGTGCAGAGCACATCACCAACAATTAATTATCAAATATTTTAGGAAAACTAAAAAATTTATTAAAGATGATAAATTTATACTACAAAAAATATGCTCGAGCCGAACTCACCAGTGAATGAATCCTTGTAGACCAACATTTGTTTCGGCTTCTGAAATACAGTGATTTGTAAGATGAGTCATTCTCTCTACACTCGAGCGGGCGAGAGAGCGTGTGAAATAAAGAGACAGTGGTTCATATTTCTCAAGAGTTTGTAACAAGAGAACCAAGTGAAAGTGAAATCGAACAGATGTGTTATCTCCCCATCTCGCCCTCTTATATCACCGCTATCTCGGCTCGTTCAAGGTCACCAAATCAGATCGAATTACTGCATCTCTCCATTTAGCGTACTATTTGCGCTGATCGAACAGTGATACAAAACTCGAGCAGCGCTCTCGTCTCTCCATTTTGCATTATCTTTCAGCTACGAGAGAAGCGAGAAAGTAATACAAGCTTAGAGACACAGTCGTTTATTCCATTTCTTGACATATCAAAACTCTCTTGATGTCCGAGAAACGAGAGAACATGAGGAATTACGATGCAGTGAATTGTAAATCGTGCTGTAAACAACAGCGAAAGTGGCCGTAATCTGGACTTTGTACGAGAGTTTTCGAACGTTTCAAAGATATCGCAAACAACATTAGCATTTTATTTCCATAAAAAGAAAGGATTGTTCCTCGGCATGGAGGCCAATATTTTCCCATGATGACATTTCATAATTTACAGAAATATTTTCATCATTTTTTTTCATACAGCGTCAATCAATTTATCCATTTCGAGTCGGATAAAATTTTAGAATTTTAAATTATTCTTCGTCTATTGGCAATTTCTCTAGCACCATCGTGTCGCGTTCGCAGCAGAAGCTCGTGTAGTCCCTGAAATTAATCAATTAATACTATTTAATTAATCAAATAATAATTTAATTAAATTACGGTGGCAGTCCCGACACTTCACTTCGCTCAACAGCCAGTTCAATGCGCCCCGCCGGACAGCCGTTGCTGAAACCGCCCTCGCAATGCTGTAAAAGCGAGAAATTGTGCGATTTATTGACAAACACGAAGAAACTACTGGATCGTTGTAGCAGAAACACGCGAAAAAATAAATCACCTTGGGTTTGGCGCCGTTTTCCAGTCGGAGTATCTCGTTCTTGCAGCACAGTGTTTTCTCACCCCAATAGCATTTGTTGCTGGAAAAAGTGATTATGAAAAATGCAAAGAAGAGATGGAGTATTGCCTTCAAAGTGATTTAGCAATTAGCAAAATTTAGCAAAACTTACTCGCCGAAGTCCGCAAACTTGTTGTTGGTGGCATCGGACGCGTGGGCCAGCTCGCTCGTTCCCTCGGGGCACGTGAACGGTGTGAACCCGTAGCACGCGGGCGGTGTTCCGAGCCAGTGACACTGGAGAAAGATCAGAGATCACAGTTCAAAGATCAAGGATCGATTCATGACTTCCTCTTCAATGTTTTCCTACCAGTGACAATGCTTGGAGATCAAAGATTAAAGATCGATTCATGATTTCGTCACCTAATTTATGCCAAAGAAGTGCCAGAAACAGTGAGGGGAGGTAAATTTACGATTTAATTAGTTGTAGATAATTGAAGGAAAATATAAAAATCCGGGTATATTTCTACTGACCGGCTTTTCTGCGTGCACAAGAGCGGCTAGGAGGGAGGAAAGGAAGATAAGAATAAACAAGGAACGAGGAGCCATTTCCCTCTCTGACTATGAAGAAGAGAGCATCAGAGAGTGATTTTGATGCGCAATAATTTCACATGAAGCTTGCAAAGTATTCAAATTTGCAAATAAGAGTGTGTATTCTTTCCAGGACAAGAATCCAGATTGGTGTTTTTTTAAAGAACAAAATTAATTTGCATGATTCTTTATGTAGTGTTCGTCGTGGGTACTAATTTGTTAGGGCTTTTTCTTGCGAATTTGGCTGCTTCAGTTTTTTTCCATAACACACACTCTTTCGCCACTTGAGCACTTGTATGTGTGAAATTAATAGACCACGGCTCACATATCGAGCTCTTACCTGCATGGTTCAGATGGAGCTGCGCCTTTCTAGCTTATCTCGCAAACGATACTCGTTTTTAGAGTTCGAAATACGGATCGCTGCCGCTTAATTTCACAAACTCTTTCGCGGTTCATTGTCAGACCGGTGAGAGACCACGTGAAATGAGGATACTTCTGTATGTCAGCAATAATAGCTACTTCGCTACCTTTGCTAGTGCATAATCTGATCTTTAAACTCTGGTTTGGAGAAAAATAATCGATCAAAGCCTCTTCGATTTTTGCATGGTAACGAACGCTGTTTTAGTTTTCCTTCTTTCACTTCTTTTCTTCTTCTCAAAAACAACCGGCTTGTTGCTCATCCTATTCATGCTTATTCTCAAAACGCCGAGCTCTTCTGACTAATGATTTCTCCGCTATTCGGACACATGCTAACGCATCATTTCTGCCAAAATGCATGTTGCGGCAGCGTTGCAAATATTTGCGACAGTCATTGTGCTGTTGTGCTTTCCCGTGCATGTTCGGTACGATCTTTTCCGCATTTTAAACTGAACATTTTCTTAGTTAACCATATTCTTTTCAAGGTTTCTCCAGATGCTGATTGCCGATAAAGAATTAGAAAGTTCCTTCCGCGTGTTCCAAAAACAAATCAGTGAGCGGGATTTTCATACGTTCTCATCTCGTGATTACCCAAATTTCAGCGGTTCTCAATATTCTCTACACGGTGGTGGAAATAACGGTGCATAAACCAGCTTGGTTCGGATTCGGATTGGATTTCTACAAGGTCCGAAACTATTATAAATGTATACATTTCAAAAATCTTCAATATACTTTAGGCAATACCTTTACTTCCCTACATCGATTCATGTAAGGTTAGTTTTTTGTTGTTGTTTTTTTTTAATTGTGCACACAGGCCTACGTCTATCCCACCGCTCTGTGCGTGTTTCATTCACTGGTTGGGATAAATCAATTGACGGCTGTGATGTGCCCATTCAGGCATAAGGAGGTGCCTATATATCCCAGAAATCGAAACAATTCATCATTTGAGTTATGGAGAACGAAAGTTCTCCTTGCCATCTGTGTTCTCGCTTGGTTGCTCAGCCTACTCTCCTCTGTACCCGTGATACTATGCCAACCGCAACTATATGTCCAAGTCAATATTGATAACGTATCTTTACTTTCGCTTTTCAGGAACTCAACGCTAACAACAGCATCATAACTAATCGAAGAATGATTTATTTCGCGATTAGCGAGAGAACAAGAAAGAGTTTGCTTTCAGTTACTTGAGAAAATAATTTTGGAAAAATATCTATCTATTCTTGACAGATGACATTTTTGGCCGGTGCGATTATAATGCAAGTTGTCACAATCGGCGCATATTCGGCACTGTTCATCATTGTCCGTCGAGCTTCGGTTGCGCCGATCGGAAAGCAACCTCAACGGGTTCCGGAGAGCGTGCGGAGGTCGTGCCTGGTCGCAGGCATAATTGAAATCGGTCGGTATATCGAGAGATTAATTACCATTTGCGCGTGAAAATCCGGTAAAATTGATAAAAATACATTACATTTTTTTTATGTTTGACAATATCATTGAGGTTCAGGTTTCGTGCTCGTGTGTGCGCTTCTCTTACTGAATTCATTCATTTTTGCCAATAGGCCTGAAAACTATACAGAGTGGGAAGTTCAGCGTTCGTCGCTCTTTTCGTGAGTACTTTTTTTGGTTTATTTTTGACGTGAGTTTTTTTATAATCTTTTATGCCATAAACGAGTAATCGTTTTCTCATTCCGCACAACCCTGTATTGAAGAGACGACTACCCGAATTTCAACCCCTATTTTCAATTTCAGGCTCGTATTCGCGATAAACAATTCGATTACGCCCCTGGCAATGTTCATTTTGCATCCCAAGGTGAGTACATTATAACCGAGAGCATTGCTGCAATATTGCCGGGTTGAACGTGATCTTGATGTCGCTTTTTTACACAGAATAGGGGAAAATGTTATTTTTTCTGTTATTTTTTCCAGATTCGGAGGATATTCTTGGGTAGATCGATCGTGGCGCAGAGTGCTTATTGATGTCTCGCGATATGATCCTGTTGTGTTCGTATTTATAATGTGCATTTATCGATGTCATAAGCATAACAACATTACAACATTATAAAATATTCCTCCTTTCTAAACCGGGTGCAATTGCAAAATTTGAAAATTTTGAGCGTGAGAGTGATACCGAGTATAAATATTAAACATATCGGAGCGTTCTTTCATTCCACTCCTTTAGTGTGAAACATGGATCGAAGTGAGTTTATCAAATATTTATTATTGTAATATGTTTATTTAGTCAAATTAAACTATGTAATTAAAAAATTAAGCACCCATCCATTTCCTCCTCACTTCTCTTCTCTTTACAATGACGTTTGCTTCGGTGAGTCAGTTTGAAAAGAGGGAGAAAGAGCGAGGAACGGAGAATTATTAGCAGGGGGAGTGAGCATCAAAAATGGAGAGCTTTCTACCGTACGTCTACGCGTAGTAGATAACATAATCTCATTATCCGACAGACCTGTGAGTGGCTCGGTACGGCGCCTGTTTGCATGCCGGATAAATGCCCGGCTGGCAAAGTCGAGGTACGTCGCTTTACAATAATAATAATAAAAATAATATTTATCCGCACAGGTTGTGGGGGGGGCTGGGAAAGGACGAGTAGAGGAACGGGTCGGTTGGGATTTTTGGACTCATCTTTCTTCTTCGGATTCATTTCTTGTCGCTTGCCGCTGTGACACTTCACAATTGGGGGCAAGCTTCGCATGACGTCGGACCGCCTTTCCTCTCGTCTTCCCTTAGACTAGTCGCTACCGAGATCCCGGATCCCGGATGGACAGTTCTCCTTAGAATCATGGCCGTCTTGAAATGTCTCCGTCCTTCGATTCGAGATCCGTGGCTTGATACCTACGAAGACTTGCCAGGGACCGGGGAGGGATTCTTGAGGCGACAATTGATGGTAGACTAGAGAGGGGAAAGTCACCTCTCCATCAGAGCGAAATGGAGAGGGACGGTTCACGATGACTGACCGAGACTTACATGATTTCTTTATCATACGTGACCGAGGGAGAGTATACAATTAGAGTTTCTTAGATATTTTTTTGTTAATTTATCTTTTTTATGTAATTTTTTACAGATCGTTCGCGCCGGAAACATTGTCTTCAAATTTCTCAATTTCGAAAAGTTAGTAAATTAAAAAAAACATGATTTTCGTTAATTACTGTCACATAATTTCGCTTAAAAAAGGAAATAATATCAATTGGGTATAAATCTAGACTATGTTAGATTTTTTTGCTAATTTATCCTTTTTTTTTATGTATTTTCCCCAATTTTTTCATTGAACAATTCAGTGCGTGCTCGATTGGAGAGAAGCTGCTCTGCTGCGATCCGAACGTTGTTCGCGCGGACAGGAACAAGGTTATATTTTATTTTTCATTTTTTTAATTAAAGGGCATATTTTAAGCATTGCATCGTGGAGTCGGATCCTCATAAGGAATGCCCGGCGGGAAAGATCCTGGTCCTCGAGCGGCGGGGTACTCATATCACTTGGGGCGAGAAGCTCTGCTGCGATGAAGGCACTTTCGTCTTCGAATGAACTCTGATTTCGATAAATAATTATTTCAAAAGCTTATAGTTCGTTGTCACATGGAACAAGTTCGTTGCCTTTTCGAGCGTGGGAAATCAATCGATTTAAATGTACCTAGCAAAGCTTCCTTTCATACCTTCTCTTTCCTCTCATAATGATTCTTATTTATTCCAATTTTTTTCGATAGAATGCCAATATACCTGGAAAAACATGTTCTACTGTGCTAATAGCACGCTCGTCTTCAAATCAAATCTTTTCTTAACATCACACTCATCTTCTAAAGTTGGATGAATAGTCGTTCAAAGTATCGAATTGTTTATCAACGGTTTCGAGTAAGCAAATTCCAGTGTGTAAATAGGCGCCGAAGAGAAGCCAAAA
Organism: Pristionchus exspectatus; assembly: GCA_911812115.1. NCBI lineage: Eukaryota > Metazoa > Nematoda > Chromadorea > Rhabditida > Neodiplogasteridae > Pristionchus > Pristionchus exspectatus. Next base: position 17,893,898 of record OU461584.1, on the reverse strand, counting down.
AGCTTCCTTTCTCGTTGAAAAACAACAACAAAAACTATATAGACTATGATCCACATAATCTGAATCGCATTTGAGGCGAGGGAGTGCAAGAAATGTTGAGAGTGCCCACTCACAATCCTTCACGTAAGCGTTTTCACTGATACGGGCGATTAGTCACTTCTCCTTCATTGACGTTTCCCTTTTACGTTTGCGTTTGAATCGTATTGATTTGCATTTCCTTTTTAGAAATGTCTAACGATATTCTCACATTGACAACAAATGAAGTATGGCCGGCTTCGGTTACAGACTTATTCATCTCCCAAGTTGACGATGGTTTGAAATACTAAGTTCATATTCGATGATGAATCACGAATTTTAGGTACGATATTCTACTACAGTTCGAGAAACGCAAGGCTACTTGTGAAGTTCAAGTGAGTCTGGTTTAGGTCCGTTTGTTATCATAATATAGCTTGTTACTTTGTATTTTTTATGAAAAGCATTATTGGCATTTCAGAAAACGTGAAATTGAAGCAAAACTCGCTAGCGGATTCGGAATTCGGGAAATTTCCTCATTCTTCCCACATGGAAATGCTTTGTATTTCGAGGCGAATCGAAAAGCAAACTTACTAGAATCAATGGCTTCAACTCTTCTCAATTCAGATCTTTCGAGCCTATTTCGTGCATCCCGATGCGATTGCAATATCATTCGTGCGAAATTTGCTTGAGGTACATATAATAAAAATTTAAAAAAAACTCCAAAGCAAATTTTAGTCAGAAAAACCGCGTCGCAACGGTTTGTGCTACAGGGACAAATTTGTGCATAGAATTTGCGATGACCCAGCGAGAGGCGGTATTCTTGTAGATGTGTCGGAACAGGAATCGCGGAAGCTGCGACTGGAGGGACTGCATAGGTGGGAATTTGCATTTTATTTTCGCACTACAATTCGCATTTTATTAATAATCATCAACTGATCGTCCTTCAGAGGCAACACCCTCTACAACCAGTTCAGCTACGAAACTTTGTACCCGTCAGCGCGGAAAATTGGAGAAAACGCGATAGCTATTGTGGTGAGTAATTCTGCACTCGATTTTCTTGTAAAAATAAAAATTTTACCCATATTTTGATCAGCTTCCCTCTAAAATATCATGTTTCAGTGCAATGGTACTCTCTACTCCCATCGTGATTCCTCTCCATTCATATACATTTCTTGTGGTTCAAATCTGTTTACACTCGACACTGCCAAAATGGCGTTCCTTCCGAATTTGGCGTTAAGGTGAGGTTTATTTTCCAGTTTCACGTGAACGTATGAACGTAGGATGAACGTAGTCGATAAACATTTTTCTGCAAAACAGCACAAGTTCTTTATTTAGGGCTGTCGGGATGAAGAAATAGTCACTTCAGTTTAGTCCACTTTCTCCAGTCTATCTAGCTGTACACATTTGTGACTGAGGTGTTATCATAATATAATCTCGATAATACACTTATGTCTCCCAATTTCCAGACCAAACATCCTCATTCACTCCATCGTCGGCGTGTACAATGGAGTGATCACAGTTACTGGAAAGCGAGGAGATCAGAGGGAGCTGATGAGTGCACAGTTGCCGGAGGGATATGTGCGTTTTTTCTGCTAAAGCATTCAAAAAAAAGGTTGCAATAGGGAATGATACGACATATTTGAATTATAATGATCTATAAAATCGAGAAATTTTCAGGAACTTGATTAAAAAAACACGAAAAATATTAGCAAATCAAATTCAGTTCGAGTGGTCGCAAGCTTACCATGGCGAGCTGGAGGCATCGCTGCAGAAGGAAAATAGGGAACTAAAGAAGGAAATTGAAGAAAAGGATGAACAATTGAAGATTTTGCAGGCAACAATGGACAAGGTGTCTAGAAAAATATAGAACAACATTATCTCTAACATTTCAGTTTCGTCAGCACACTGATCAGCTCAAAGAGCAAATTAATGAGATGAGCGTCATGCTTGCGAAGGTTGCATTGATAAATTAATTTTTATTAAAAATTATTGTTCAGAACACATCAATTCGCCTGGATTGAACTACACATATCAAGGATGATTTAGAATTGTTAATTTGATAAAGTATTTTCAAATTACGTCTCATGCAAAGAAATGACGGAAAGTGAAGAAATAATTCTTCATGATTCTTTGGGGGTTATCAAGCGGGTGAGGCCGTGTAAATGAGGGGTGGAAGCGCTACACAACTGCTTGCAAACATTGATAAGCGAGGCGACAATAGCGTTTGAAGGTTGCATTTCACAATTCTCTCGAGGTCACATTCACATTTATTCTTACTTTTTTCAATGATATTAATTTTGATTCAGTGATGCCTGCAGAAAATGGTAGCTCCTCCATTGAATTCATTCCCGCGTCTGCAGTTCGTGAACTCAAGCAGGAATTTGAGGCAATTATTGACGATCAGGCGAAACGAATTCGCAAAATGCAAACGAGTCTTGACAAGGTAGTCTTTGTGTTTTTGTTGTTGTTTTTTTTATAGAGAATTAGAGAAAGTGTGCGGAAACAATCTAAGACCTTCCAGTTTCGAGAAGATAACGAGGGGCTAAAAGAGCGAATGGCGAAGATTGATGCGATTCTTGCGAAGGTATGAATTTTCACTATTTCACTGGCCGATTCAGTACCTACTTCGGAAATCAAACACAGATTCCGGTCACCATTACTTGCCATTACTCCATTACTCGTATTTTTAGGCGCGCGTTTTCGAAGAACCGCAGTCGCCAAAGGTTATCAAGAAAGCCCAACCAACTATGGGCAAGCAAGTCCAACCGACGGTTGCCAAACCGGCTGAGTCGGCATTTGTCCAGCGTTCACAGCCGGCAATTGTCAAGCAACCTCAACAGTCAATATTGAAGACGAGCCCGGTGCTCCAGAGTGCGCTCAAGAAGAATTCAGCGCCGCTTCCAAAGGCGAAGACAGCAGTAGAGGAAGAATGGTAAGTGATAAAGAAAAAACAAATGAAAAAAATCAAAAATAAAATCGTTTTGCAGGGATGACTGTTAATGTTCGCTTACTTTGGTTAACTTGTGAATCCGGCTCATTATAAATATCAACAAAATTTGTTTCATACACACTCAAGAGAATGCACACGACATCATTAACTGCTTTATGAATCACTGATAACACACTGAGAATGCTCGGCCGATCGTTTGATCAGTCTCTATCGATCCTCTTCTTACGTATTTTTTCATTTCTTCTTTTGATTCCGTGCTAAAGAAAAAAATCCATTAAGTTATTTGCTGAATAATTTTTAGAAATGGCGGACGACGATATTATGCTTGTATTCGAGAAGAAGGAAGAAAGTTCTCAACCAAACTACAATAACCATGGCGAAGCCTATCAAGTAGAAGATTGTCAGTAGAAGGGAAATAAAATTTAGGGATCTTTGACACAGATCTCCACGCCGCCGGCGTCTAGTTTTTTCTGACCATGTATATGATGAACCATGGACCCGAAGTGGCGCGCGTGCATCACTGAGGGATCATGACCGCCATGCATGGTCAAAAAGGGGTTGCCGGTATGATCATAGAGTAAATAACCTGAATCTTACTCGTATCCTCTTGTTACTCTATTAGACGTGAAAATTGATGAAGACACGCATTATTCTCACTGACAGCCATATCAAAAACGTTATGGACAATTATGGACAGTGCGGCTCAAAGATGTGAGTATTTTCGATTTCTAACTATCTCACATATCACGCGTTTCGAGTAAAGCAAGTTGACAAATTGAAAAAAAACGCAACCAAAAATTGTATTTTTGATACTTTGTAATTTCATTTTAGATCGAAACGCCTAGAACATCAACTGAGTTGATCATGGATGCTTATCGTGAGACGAGGAAAGAAGCGGGAAATCTGAGAACAGAACTCAAGGATGCAATTGATAGAATTGTTCCCAAATTATCGACGTTAAATTCAGTTCAGAAGATTCGGTCAATCAAAGTTCATAAATATAGTAGTTTATATATTATATAATCTTTCTATTCATTTCAGTTCCAAGAAGAGATGATGAAACGTATGGACAAAAAGAACGAAACGTTGACGAAGGTATTTTTATATACATATTCTGTATGCTTTAGTCTCGATGGCAAGCCTTCTACTTAAAAAAATATTTGATTTCCTTTCATTTTATCAATAGTTGGAATCGTGAATAAATCAAATTGCAAATAATTCAATTTTTTGCACAATTTTCCCACGAAACATTACAATAAAAACAATTCTCCGTTTATCACCACTCGAATCGTTCTTTCATTACTCTCCTCTCTTCTTATAGTTTAGTTTTCTGTCGATTTATGTTCTTGGACTTAATATTGTTCTTAATATTGTAGAAATTTGCTATTTAACTCTGCAAATTTGCTCTACATTGTTTCCATTCATCAAATGGCGATGTAAGTGATCAGAAAGATAAGGTTGGTATTGTCTAGTGGTGTACATTCTTCACATTTCTTTCTTTTTATCCGCTGTAGAACGTCAATGACTCATCGGCACCTGCTTCAACTAAAGAAGTAGTAGAAGAACCGTGGTCAGCTGTTAATCGCTAATTTTGAGTCATTCCATTAGAACGATCGTGGAGATCTATGAGACTGTTAGACGACGAGAGATGGGTCGGTTTGAAAATAAAGTGGTGGAGTGGTCATTAAATCAAGCGGGAGCTTTCGAATCGTCTCCTCTTGACACATTTGCGTAATCAGTATTCAATGTGCTAGGGTGCGTATTTGTCTAATCACCTTTATCATCTCCGCATCTATCGATTAGGATTATTCATCAACCTGCGGTGCATTGTGATGATTCATTATCGCTTCTGTTCTTTTTCCATACATCTTCAATACTTCCTTCACTACTTATTCCCCGAGCGTATTATATCACAATTCAATTCATTCATTTATATTCTTTTTATATTACGAGAGGGGTTTAGAGGACACGAGAGTATTTCAGGATGCGTCTCTGTCTTTTCTTTTTTCTTTTGACATCCCCTAATACTTTCCCATTATTGACTGCGTCGTGCATGTTTTCGCGAGTCCTCCGGAAGGTCGTCCTCATTATTCTAAACTATGAGGATGCGTCTCTGTCTCCTCTTCTTCTCCTTTCTAACGATCGTCTCTGCCGACTTCCTCACGGAGGGCTTCGAGTTCATCAATGCGGAGGAAATCGTTCGGGTAACTATATTTAATTAGTATTTATATTTAATTAATAAATATATAGTAAAGCGCAGATGTCACAAAACTGCATACAAGTCCAACAAGATAGCTATTGTTATTAATTACATGATTATGTCAATGTTAATTCTTCCAGATCCTCAACAAAGTCGCTGGCTCCGGAGAACATCGCGATGCCATGCTGTGAGTTGTTTTCAATATTATCATGACGCGATGTAACTTAGTAAAAAAATGCTCAATGAAGAACATTTTTTGTGATGTATCGGTGACAAATCGGCACGGCGCTCTTAACGTTTTGCATGAGTTAACGTCCGCCTTACGATAGCGTTTTGGAAACTGAGAAACTGTCGAATTGTCAACACAGTCGTTCGGTGTCCACGACTGAATGGTCCGAAATAGCCAACGAATTACGAAATAGCATTTCTTTCGGAAATAATTTAAATCCTTTTCCATCTAATTGACCTTAATTGACCTTAATGAACGAAACCTTAATGAATTTAACTTAATTGACCTTAATGAACTTTAATTGATCGTTAACCTTAATTTGTCAGGTGCTCGATCTCATTCTGTCACGGTCAAGATCGTCGTGGATGCTCGAAAACCTGCTATCAGGCCGCGCACAAATTCAACTCCACAATCGTGGAGAAGCACCGTGAAAGCTTGAGCACGAGAGAGCCAGATGCGGATATGGAAGGATGCGTGAAGGAGTGCTTTCTTACATCAATCATTTTTTCCTGCGAAAAACTCGTAAAGATTTTTAGTGAAGTGCAAGCTGTTACACTAGAATAGCCTTATTATATCCAGTGTATAATAGGGCTCTATATTTGATTTCTCCGATCCATTCAGATGCAACATCGACTGTGGTAAGAACGACTGCTCAAAGGAGTGCACTCTCTGGTGTTCCGTTCACTTTGAGTATGAGAACAGGAAGGAGTACGAGGCAGAGTTCAACGAGCTGATGAGAAGATGGAGAAGTCTTCATCCAGAGTAATCTGGACCCTTTGCCCCGATAAATTATTTTATTTGATAGAACTAATGTTGATTATTTAATTTTCGGAATATTTCGAAGAAATACTGTACTGTCGTTCTTGGAAAGCTGGAGAAGTGGAAGGAGTGAGTCAGTTGAATGAGCTAATTTCATCAAACTAAAAAAATCAATATTCGGAAGACGGTCGGGATTTAGTGAGATAAGAGATAGTCGTCGAGCATGAAACGAAGGATTACTGGAGATTATAATGACGTCGTCTCTAAGACAGCGGCTGAAGGACTTCTCAAAATACTGAATACACCGTCTGAAATTATAAATTAATATTGTTGATATTGAGTGAATTGAGAATGTGAAAACAAATTTATTAAAAATTTCGCATTTATCATATCGAGAACATTCAAAATTTGTATATTCAAAATTTCGAATTAATCGAGTTTCTGGATGAAATAATTTCGACGGTGTCGCTTTTCTTTCTCAAATGTAGAAAAGTGAGCAAATGCACTCTGAAATAATAATATTTATACCAATTAAAAATGGAAAGGGCGCTTACCTGTACTCCGTAATTGTCCAAATAAGCACACAACCATCCAACCAGGGATGGGCACCGCACAGGATTGAAGTAAGATTCGTGACAGACAGGGAGATGCCGAAAAACGGTGAAGATACGGCAATAAGGGGAGGTGAATAGGCGGTTACTAAGGGAAGGATGGTCTGAAATAATTAGTCAAATCAAATTTATCAGAATTATTCGGCGCAAACCTGGTACATCAACGCAAGCATCAGCTGTTTCTGCAGAGAAACGGTTTTCTTGCAAAGCGAGGCGGATGTTGTCATCATACGGCTACAGTTTTCGTTATTACAGTTAATGAATTATAATTGTCAGTTACCGTATCTTGTACGCCGCAATTATCATAAACCCGTAGGCACTGCCCATAGTTACAGACATGATGATGAACCCGCAAATCGGCTTCCATCGAGGCCCAGAGAAGGTTCCGTTGGTCTGAAAATAATTAATAAATTAAAGTCATTACTTAAAAAAAATGTTATTGCTCACCCAAAAGACTGCCGTTGTATACTGATCGACGGGAAGCCTCGAAGCGATTGTATGGTTTTTCAGAATAGGTTCAACGTAATCGAGAACGAATTGGTCGGCATCGTACAAATACTGGATAACACAGAACCTGAAATAAGTAACACATAAATCTTTTTAAAAAAGATGAGCTGACTAACCACACAGCTCCTACAGCCGCCACGCACATCATTTGCGCTTGAAAGCACCAAAAGTTCTTGAAATACTGGATGTAGTACGATCTGTAAATTAATTGTTCTAGTCGTGAATAGTGTCAGTATCTCACCCTCTAACGGCAAGTAGACGATAGAGAAAATGGAATACGAGAACAATGAATGAGTGACAATGGACGGCTGCGAACCAACTCACTGCTAGTTTTCCTGAGAATATGTGTACAGTTGTATGACAAAATCAAGAAAAAATTAAAATATTTACCAGTAACGTAGCCATGAGCTCCCATTAGGAAAGCGTTGTCCCATCCTTCTGGTATCTAAAATCATAATTTAGGAGATTTTTTACGTTAAAGTTCTTACAGGCATCACCAAAAAGTGCACGATTCCATAGTAAATGTCAAAAGTAGCAAATGTGAGCAGGAGGTAGCGATACGCTCCCATCTCCTTGCGGCTGTACTTGAGTATCAGAGTGATCAGAGTAGCGTTTACGATCAGCGAAATAACTGCATAAATATTATTTTAATGAATAATAAAAGTATTCTAAACTCACCAATGGAAACATGATGGTAGATAATGTAGAACGTCTGCAATGTTTTGATTGAGGAAAATTTAATAATAAAAACTTACATTCTTCGTTGGACTGTCGAAAATGGTTGTGTGCGTGAGCATGGGCAATGAGTTTGAGGAAGCAGATACGGCTCTAGTAGTCGAACTGTACCCGATCTTATACACGATTATTTGTACTTTTCGGAGATTTGTTCTCCTTATTCATTTCTTTTGATATCCCACTGACGACCTCTCATCAGACTGAAATAACTCATTAAAATTTCTCACGTTCACATTGCTCTCTTCAATATGGGAAATCTAGTGTGACATCTCCAAGATGAGAAATCGTGTGGCCTGTGATCAACCGTTAGACACCCACACCTCTCTCTCATGAACGGGAATGCACCAAGATTCATGATCATGAAAACACAACTTCATTTTCTAAATTCGTAGTAAAAGCTCAGTGCAAAGGAAATGAGGTAACAGATGGGAAATCTGAGAACCGGGGATCATCGGAACAGAAACTGGCTTTTACCGCAAAATAATTACTCTACTTCCTGAAAAGTCATTGAACTCGATTTTCACGACGATTCGATTCATTTTCCATGAATCGCAATCCCATTATCAAACGTTTATTTGCTATGATCTTGTCCTGCCCGTGTGTAATGTTCTGTCGAATGAGATTGACCCTACTTATCATTCGTATCATTCGTTGTTTGTAGATCTTCCATATTGGATCAAAAATTATTTTTTAATTATTTTAAACAAATTGCTTTTCGTAGGTTTCGCCGGGTCCACTACTCCCTTTCCCGTATATCGAATACTATTGCTCAACTTATTTGCTCAAGACAAACACACAAATTTGCTCACGACAAGGACTTTGAGAATAGTGAATGACGTTGCATCTCCCGCTCGCGACAAGCGCTTCCCATGCTGCAGAAGCTTGCGAAGGTTTGTTGTTGGGAGAGACTCTTGATGCATCTAAAGCAAATCTATGTGAATGCCCTTTTGTAAATTCCAGGACGACATCAGCAATGGATTCTTCGTGACAGCTTCCCTCACCTGGGTGGACCTGCTCATTGCTGATCACGTCTCTGTTCTAATAAAGTGCGTTTTCACTTCATGAAAAGAGCAGTCATGATGAAGAATTCATAGTTAGATTACATGGAGATAAGTAGTCATTCTGGTGGCCTTATTCATAAGTTGTTGTGCGACCCCCACTCAGTATTGCTGATAATTTGCTATTGTAGCACATTCACTCACTTCCTCTACTCACGCTAGATCACGAGTCTTTATAATTATTATTCAAAACATTGACTACACCAAATGAAACTCAATTTACAACAACAGAAGGTGGACGACTATAATACAGGAAATAACATCCAGGATATAATTAGGAAACAGATTTAGAAATAATATCAATTGCTGCGAACACATAGAAAAATCTTCTTTGTTTTGCGGCGAAATTCCCGATTGCATAAGATGACGATGAACCTGGCAATAAAAAAATCATTAATGTGTTTTCAATGATCGAATTCTAGTTTGGACATGATACAGTACTCAATTAATGATTACAAAATTAATGATTTTTTTGCTTTTTTTTCAGAGAAAATTTAATAAAAATGGAAGCATTTAATAAAAATTTTAAGATTAGAATAAATGAGAAACTAACCCATCCATGGCATGCGCTGTGCACCACGTTACAGATGTGAGTAGGAACACTTCCCATTTGTTTCGTGCATGAGGAGAGAGAACGAAATAGGTGATGAGTTCGAGGAAGATCAGAGATCCTTGGAAGAATGCCTGCCAATACGGAATTATTTTTAGAGCTATAATAGCGTTTGAGTTAAACCCTTGTTTTCGCAATCATCAAGGATACAATTTTTTTCTTTTTTTTCCCGATCCACATGTATTTTCATCGCAGCAACCACAGATCCAATTTCACCTGATATACGAGGTTCATTTGAAGGTTGCGGCGAACTGAAGTGGGTGCCGGTTTGGTATTGCCAAGAGAAGATACTGTAGATCCAATCATCTGAAATTTTTTTTTAACATTTTCTAGAAGCAAAATCGTTATCTTTTTTTTTCTAGAAATTTACAAAGTCTTCAATGACAAGGTAGAAGACATACATTATTGGCTCGTAAGTGGCTGATCTTCACTATGGTTACGATGTCTAGTGCGCCAATGATGACCACGTATGTGATGAACTTGAAAAAGTCGAAACTGAAAAAGATAGTTTCAATTAATTATTTATTAATATAAAAACATACGTTCTGACATTCTGACAAAATGCCGTGTCAGAATATGCGAACATCCAGACTCCTTGAGGAAGATAAAAGGAACAATCACCTAATCATTTGTTTTTGCAGAGCTAGGTCGTCCGAAATGACCTACCGATTTTGAACTTGTAAATGAGTGACAATACTGAGAATATCCAAAAACCGCCGATCATCAAACGCGTATTGTGGATGCTGCAATGTGTTCATTACAATTTTGCAGGAGAAATATTGATTACTCCTTTCAATCTTTACCTGAACAATTGTGTGTAAGTCAACGGTGTAAACACAGCGAAAAACCGATTGGCTGAGATGAACACATGGGAGATTAAGCAAATCTGAACCAGAAATACATTTTTGCTAAGCTTGAGCCTTGGTAAACCTCATAGAATATCATGATAATAAATCCCGCTTCGGCTGACCATGAATACAACACATTCGAGTTCCTGTGAATGATGATTAGTGTTCATGACAGTTTCAAATTTCATTACAAGAAGAGACACGGAGCGTAATAGAACACAAAGATGAATTGGTGCCCGCAGTCTGCTATCGCCTAAATGAATGTATTTAAATTACGCGAAAACCGAATGAAGTTGAGTTGTTGTTCTTTCCGTCGCAGACCCACTCAACCCAATGTGAAAAGCGTTTCTTACCTGGGAAATAGTCAAGCTTCCGAAAGGATTGTTTAGGGATGGAATCAATCGAAGAAAGACAACGACTGTCAGATTGGACAGTAAGCCGAATATGGACAGCTGAAGATCACTCATTATGCTACTACTTCGAAACTTAATCACCGGGAAGAGGATAATCCCAGTGTATTGATAACCATGCGAGAAGTCGAAATCGGCCATTCTCTGCAATTTTCGTTAAATACAGTGGGGTATCCTCTAGAAAAGAGCAAAACGGAGAACGCAAAGCAATGAACGCGATTTGGTGCTCCAATTTCTTAGAACGGTGCGAATTGTCCTACTGACGCAGAATAGGTTGAAGCATCAAAGTTCGTTCGGAATATTCAAAAGTTAAATCGAAATAAACTTGATGCATCGTAGTGAATTATAGGAAAACACGCCAGACTTTCAGAGAAATCGTGAGCGTGGGATGAGAAATGCATTAGTGATAATGCCAGTACAGTACTAGGTTTTTTGCGAATGTCAAAATCGCTTGTGAATGCCGAGGTGATATTTCGCATTCACAGTCTGACACCCCATGCATTTCGGCAAATGCACTTGGCGCATGAAAAGTGCGAATTGTGGTGCACTGCAGTGCGAGGGATTCAAACCGAGTGCCCCTGTATTGGAAGATTAGCACTCTACCGACTGAGCTATGCTGGCAACCGCGGGGCTCGCGAAAGAGTTTCGAGGGCATTTTGTTCATGTTGGTGTTTCTCTTAAAGTGTCAGACTGTGTATTAGGCTCTACAGCGGTGGAGAGTGATGATAGACAAGTTGAGATATATTCGAACGTTTGTATCCGTTCCGGTAGGGACAATGCCAACGCAGAATATTTCCGAGATACAATAATTTCCGGATATCTCGTGGTCGGTCATTCAAAATATTTTTGCAGAGAACCGTTCGTTTTTGTATGATTGGTAATTGTGGTTTGTGTAACCATTGTGTTGTGCGCGAATGCAGTTAACATGGTTATGAAACTCTAAATAAGACCTGCCAGGATGAAGAATTCGTAACCATATTTCACGTACTCTATCGTGATTCAGACCGGTGAGAGATTACGAGGAATGAAGAGACTGATTTTTCACCCTGACACCCCTACATCAAAAAAATACGGGCATTCTTAAAGGTTCCAGTGAAAATGTGATACAACACGAGCATCACATGAAAATGATTCAACAAATAGCATGAAATTATACGATCCTTGTGTACCACAATTTCCTCCTTTTGCTGAATACGGGTTTAATTTAATACTCCTTAGGAGTAAACAAAAACGTCTCATCATTCCGACTACAGTAAACCTACCGGAGCGTGATGAATACTCTGAATTTATCATTGGCGTTCTCCAAATCGTAATAAATTATTAGAATGAGTTACTATGAAGGTCAATTGGTGATGTCTAGACGAACAGCGCTACGAAAAAAATTCCCAGGTGCTTCATCGAAATCTTCTAACATAAACTAGATAATAAAATTAACCACTTATTTTTTAACTATAGTTTGTTTGTAATTTAATTGTCATTCTGCAACAATGAGTAAGCAAAATTCGTACCGTAGTTCAAGCTATACCATAAACTTATCGGAGCGTGATATGTATGTTATCAGTATTTATCAATCATGAAAAATAGCGTGAATCAATAAATATCATGAAGAACAACTGACGAACAGCGTTACGAAAATATCATCAGGTGCTCCATCGGCAGAGTAAGATTTTCTTAGCGTAGCGTCGAAATTCGCGATTGCACACGATCACGATAAACCTGTTAATCAATCAACATAATTTGGTTTGGTTTTTGGCATTAGTAATGAGAAATTGCGGAACAATAAATATCTAATCGGGGAAATCATAGCACACCTTATATTTTATTTTTCAAGTCGAAAATTAAACGAAATCTTACCCATCCATCGCATGCGCGGTGCACCAAACGACCGATGTCATCAGGAACAGCTCCCACTTATTCCTCGCGATTCCTTGCAGGATGTAGTAGGTGATGAGTTCGAGAAAGATTCCTGCTCCTTGAAACACCGCCTGAAGGATATACATAAACTGTATTCAAAAATTTGCATGGTGTAAGAAAATAAATATAACAAAAGTGAATTCTTGCCCTAAACGTTAGGACACATCCGTGCAGTAATACGTAACCAACCTGATAAATCAAATTCATCTGCCGATTCCTGCGAACTGGAGGGACAATGGTCTGAGAACTTCTCACTGAAGAAACGGTGGATTGTGATCCGTGCACCTGAAGATAAATGAGACTGACCATCTTTTGACCAAGTAAACAAGCGTACTTGTCGGACTCTCAAGTAATTGATTTTCATGATAGTTATTACGTCGAGCACTCCGATTATGACAACATAAATGATGAACTTGATGAAGTCGAACCTCAACAATCGATGATTTATTAAGGAAAATGTACGGGAAAACCTACAGTCGAACATTCTGACAGAATACCGAGTTGCCATAGGTGAAAATCCAGAGCCCTTGCGGTAGGTAGAATGAGCAATTACCTAAAAGTTCCGTGTAAGTGATCGAGTTCGACCAAAAATAACCTGTTTGGAATTTATACACGATTGACACAACTGCGAATATCCAATAAATGCATATCAGGATACGCGTATTCCTCGTGCTAAATTAAATATATATAAATTACACATTTGTACATATTTCGACAACCTGAATATTTTGTTGTACATAAAAGGTGTGAATACGGCAAAAAATCGATTGGCCGATATGAAAACATGCGACAGCAAATTGATCTTAATTGAACTCGTTATGAATTAAATTAGGAGTGGCTAAACCTCATAAAAAATCATAATAACGAATCCGACATGGGGTGACCACGAATAGAATCCAGAATCACGCCTGGATTTTTATTTTATTTTGTTGTTGTTGTTAAAAAAACAGGCTCACACGAAAAGGCAGGGCGCGTAGTAGAAGGCGAAGAAGAATTGATGCCCACAGTCACCTAATGCCTAAAATCGTAGCCATTTAGAGCCTTGCCTCCATTTATTATGAGATACCTGTGACAGTGTCAAACTACCGAACGGATTGTTCAGTGAGGGAACCACTCTCAAGAACGCTACAACAGTCAGGTTGGAGATCAGTCCGAACAGGGCTATCTGAAAATTTATAAACTTTAGCTTTCTTTAGCTCGTAATATGAGATACCGGGAACAGAATGATGGCCGCATAGTGGTAGTCCTTCGTGAAGTCGAAATCAGACATTGTATAGCCTTCTCGGCTTGAAGATATCGAGACAAGCTCACACTAGTTGCGAACCGGCTGGATGTGCCAAACAAGTAGTACGTATCTTCTTGAATCACTCGCTGGACTGTGTGATCGAAAAGCGCGTGTTCGTGATTGAATGAACCTCGTTACGCGCAATTCATGCTAACGAATTGGTTACCAAACACAGAACTTGCCTCTTCATGTTACTCCATCTCTTGACGGCTAGAGTAACAAAATAATTCAGGAGATGAAGAGACGGATGTTTCATCCTGGCAAACCTACTAACGAACTTAGTGTGCTCACGAAAATAGGTGATCGCACAAATTCATGCACAACAGCTTGCAGAAATGTTTTCGGTATCTAATGAGCATCGCACCGGGATCTCTGAGCCGAGTCATCCTAAAATAGTAAGTATCTCAGAGCAAGGGCCGTATATAGAAATTGAATTCCTTAGATTTCCGTTTAACAAATTAATGCGTTTTTTTTTGCAGCAAAATGTTCGCCCTTGAATCATCTCCTGCATTAGTCCAATTGTAGGTTCTCTCCGATCTCAAACAAGAAAAATCGTATCATCAAATTAGCGATCCTTGATGATTCCGTGCACTTCTGTAAGGATACTGATGATGTGCGCAAACCGGAAGATTTTGGCGAGCTATAGATCAAAGCTGCTAACTTGTTCGTCGATTCTGGTCTAGTAGTGTGTGTCTACTTGCGCCAAAAGGGTAAATCCTGATTTCCGTTATTCAATCTGCGCCCTAATGGGGATACTTCGATATCACATCGTTGAACAAAACACGGAAGTGAAGAAGATTGTCAGAAGAAGGAAATACGAAGATCTAGCCAGTAGTTCGAGATCAATGGCTTATTTCGGTCGAACTGGGAATGTAACCTTGGCTTCGACTCTATCAAAAGTGTTTGAACACTACATTGTGAGTGGAAGCACTAAATGTTGCATGAATAAATAGTTGTCAGAAGAGTTTTGACTCATGATGGTCGTTCTTCGACTCCTCACATGAGATCAATTCCAGGCGTCATCCTAATGTTTGGATCTGGCTCGGGGTATGAAATGGCCCGTTCCTCATCCACTTCAACTCGTCTGCGATCATGCAGCTACTACTGTACTTGCTTTTGAATGCTGTTCTGGTTTCATCCATCGGCCCATTTCAAGACGTCCTTACAAAGGGTAAGCCGAATTCTCCATACGTTAAGGCAATTGTTCTTTAGGCGAGAAGGACTGGAAGATGTTGACTTACCGATAGGCGAGTGTAATATTATCATTTTTCCCAAATCATTTGACTAACTCCGTTTTCGCTTCTCGTTTCAACGTCAAGTTTCTTCCTCGATGTGGGAAGTGTTTTTTTCTCCATGCTTTATTTTTATACTTTTAAAAGAACACACGCAACGAGGAATCATATTTCCTTGGAGCAAAGAAACGTTATCCCTACAGCATTTGCAGGATGAGAATAGCAGATGACGTCACATTGGTGTTTCGATTCCTAGCATGAGAGTATAAAATGGCCCGTTCCTCACACTTGAACAAGCTCCGAATATGCGATCGTCGATCGTCCTCTTCACTATACTTCTTGTTCCACTTGCATCTACTTCTAAGGTCTTCCAGCAAGTCGTGAGCAAAGGTAAAGTAGATGACCGTATTCGTACCGTACCCATAGCGAAGTACATCACAGGTTTTGGTTGCCAATTGGCACTAGTAAAATTGTTCGAAACTGTGGTATTACTTCAGATGCCAAGGCTTGGAAGGTGCAAGCAATTCAAAAACTTTGGGACGAGAGGAAAAAAATGCATCACTCCCCGCTGGAACTTCTAAACGTATTCTTTGCTTATTTAGTTGATTCAATGAATCTTTCTAACGGCATTAAAGAATTTTCCTACTAGACTAGTATTTCATCCAATCATAATTTCAGATTACCGGTACTCCAAAGACGCAGTTCTACATCAAGAACGAAACGGCATCTCCATCTGGCACATTGAAGCATCGCTTTGTGTGGATGCTAATGATGTGGGCAGTTGCCGAGGGCAAGGTGAATCTTCAAATACGTACACTAGACGATGTATATCAGAGAAAATGTAGTACTCAAATCTATAAAAAAAATATTGAACTCTGTGCTCAGGTAACTGGCAACACGACCGTCTACGATTCTACCTCGGGAAACACTGGGGCAAGTGAAGCGTACATGTGCAAGCTCCTGGGACTTACCTTCGTTGCGGTCGTCAGTTAACTCACTCTCACATTTTGTCCCCGTGTAAAAAGAAACAGCTACCTCGATTTGCAGGTCTCCAAAGACCTCGAAGAGGCCAAGATCAAGCAGATTACGCAGTTCGGAGGCGAAATAATGAAGGTCGGAATATTTATTCTATCGAAAATTGAGCAACCATCATCCAACCACGAGAGCTCGTAATACAGAGCGCACCCTGATCTCTCTAAGCACTAAAGTGTGTATGATGAAGAGACGGATACTCGAATTACTTTTGCAAAGACACTATCAGCTTGTGGACTACAATACATGATTGAAGGTCGAGGCTGCGGAACGAAACGACATGGCGGCCAAGATGGCTGAGGAGCGAGGAGGCTTCTTCATCAATCAATTCGGTAACGCCGACGCAGCCGAGGACTTTTATGAAAGTGGGTTTAATTCAAACTAATTTGCTATTCTATTGTTACCATGCCACAAGTATCTTATAGTGTCATATATTTATCCGTTCGTTCAGGTGGAAACTGGCCCTTCGAATCAGCAAACGTCTTTCATGAGATCAATGTGAAACTTCGCGAGCTCAAGCACCCTCAGCCGCACTATTTTGTGCATTCGGCTGGGACTGGTACATAATTCACTCGTGTAGTTACATTCAAGGATGTTTATCAGGAGGAACGATCTCATCTGTTGGAAAGTACATAACAAGGAATTTGATGCGGACGAAGGTACGGTTCTTAAACATCCGAGATTTTTTTCAAATAACGATTTAGGTTGTCCTCGCGGATTCCGAGCATTCTCTTTTTGGCGACTACGTACTGTCTGGATCGTGAGTGCCTCCTGTACTCGTTACATCTGATATTCCTCCTGCACAGGTACACCAACCTATCGTCGAACGACGCCGGTCGACCACCTTGGGTGAAGCCCGGAATCGCCGGAATCGGTTACGGCTACAACTCGGCGCCGATCATCTTCGGACAATCGACCAGGTACTTGCAATAACACCATGTCATAAGGCCTACTATATCATCTACTACTACCGAACTTACCTTCCGTAGTCCCTTCAACTAATATAATTGACCGTATAATCAGTCTCGATCGTTCCGTCATCGACGAGGTCGCCAGAATGCCGGACATGGCTACGGTAGCCGCGATGAGGTCACTACGCGACTTAGGTATTGATGGTGGTGAGTCGTTATCACTCTATTGTTGAGAACTGAGTCATTTCCCATTTCCGATCTCTACGTAAATATACAGGATGCCGCTTCCGTAGCTAGGCAAAGTAATCAGTAAGGTGTGCATTTACAAATGTATTTCAGGGGCGTCAACCGCCCTCAACTTCCTCGTGGCTCTCTACAAGGCAATCAGACACAAGCAAGGCAAAGTGCCATTTGCGTTAGAATATTTACTG
This sequence comes from Pristionchus exspectatus, assembly GCA_911812115.1. Taxonomy (NCBI): domain Eukaryota; kingdom Metazoa; phylum Nematoda; class Chromadorea; order Rhabditida; family Neodiplogasteridae; genus Pristionchus; species Pristionchus exspectatus. Next base: position 17,876,161 of record OU461584.1, on the reverse strand, counting down.
ATGACCATTTGAAGCAATCTACCAATTCAGAACCAAGGAACACCTCAGAATCGTGTTCATTATGGGCGATCCGGGTCACTTCTACACGTCATCCTACTTCAACGATACATGGGTGGAGGAGAACATGAGTGACGTCGGGGGAATGCTAGGTCTCAAATGCTGGAAGAGCAAGATTGATAAGTGAGAAACCTTCTTCAGCTAGAATGAAACAATTAATTCGTTTTACAGGGCGATAAAGAGCGGTTCGGATTTCCTGATCGGTGCCAAAAAAGTGTGCTACTGGAAATTAATAAATTGACATTTCTGTTCATAAGAATTGGAATACAGTTCATAATAAATTATTTATCAGTTTCGCTTCAAGAAGTGTGGTCCCTTTGCTCGATGAGCTATGGCCAAAATTTGCAGAAGACAAGCAATTTTGAAAGAGAGGGAGGCCATTTCCACGGCGCTCCCTCTCTCTCTCTCTTGCGTGGACTCTTTGGTCCCTCTTGCAAGGAAAATGAGAGAGAGAGAGAATGAAGGGATGCTCCTGTCAGCTGCAGAAAGCGTACATGTTCTTTGAAAGTTCTGTGGAAGGGTGCGGAGGGTTCAATTGTTCAGGAAAGAGAAAGAAAGGGCAAAGCGAAGAAGCCGTCCCAGAGAAGCGTGCAATTTAGTAGGGTCCAGGGAGATCATTCCTCTTCATCGTTAAAGCGAATTAGATTCTCCACTTTACTTTGTCTTCTTCTTCTTTTCATCCGTGAAAGAGCAATCAGACAGTGGAGCCGAGAAAATGTCTCCTCTCGTCCCTCGTTGCTGCCATTGGCTAACAAGATTGGAGAGAACATGCGCACGATAAACCAATCCAAAAAGGGTGTTCTTTCCCAAGAGTCCAAGGTTCAGTCCCGGCTCTTATAAAGTTAACATATAGTAGCCTCATCCCTCAAATGACTAATCTGGTTGGAGAGGCTAGAAGCCATCTCTTTCTCTATTCGGGTGGGAGAGAAAGGGGGTCCATCATAGATCACGAATGGGGCAACATCTTGCACATTTTTCTCTTCCGCGCGGGAGAGCGAGAGATACCGTAGAGAAAGGGGAGAGGAGCGGGTGAGGGGAGGGGGGAGAGAGAGGGTGAGAGGAGAGAGAGAAGAGGGCGAGGGCAACGGGAAGAGAGGGGAAGATCAAAGTATCAATGGTGCAACGGAGCAAGGGTAACCAGGCTAGTAAAGTGACTAACTCGAGCTATAACCTGCAGCTTGCAAGGTGCTTTAGCCTGATCATTGAACCTAACTGATATCTTGTTTGTACGTTCTTTGATATTCGCGGGACTCTTTTCGTTTCCACATGGTTTTTCTGTGTTATATGTGTCAAAAGGTGACTCGGACTCTGTCTAAGACCGTCAAATGATAGTCGTTCAGCAGAGAGCAATGGACTAGAATCAGGAAAGCAACCTTATTGGCGGACTCATAACGTGAGTAACGTCACCGCTTTGCAATGGGTGTGCTTCTAACATCACTAAATTTTCGTGTTTATATTCGTTGAATTAATGGTTCTAGTGCTTCAAATGAATCAGAACCGATAAGCTAGGCCGCTTTGCAGAGCAATGGAACTGATTTCGTCAGATGAGCAAACAACGTTTGGGCGGCTTTGCTTAGGATTGATCTCTGCCTCGCTCCATGGGTATTCTGGACTTGAGATGTGTCGCTTCCTGGATCTTTGGAGATGTGTTAAAAAGAGCATTCCACGGCACTGCCCCTCCCGATATTCCAAGTCGCTCTTATTTAGCTTGATCACAGTGCTATAAGACGAATACGAGATCATTGCTCCGGTTTTTAAATTTGTACACTCTACGTTCTTTCGGTGATGAATGACTCGGATTTATAGACCCGTGTGTAATTTCGCCCAGACAGAAACCTCTAAGGTTTCAACTGCACGCATTTACACGCTGGACTAACAACAGCGGGGAAACAATTGCCGATCTAAGGTTCCTCCTTTCCTAGAATAGCCAGATTACCGGGATCAAGAGTGATCACTCCGGAGTGATGTTCCAGAAAGCGATCGAGCGATCGATTCAGACCAGGAAGATCAGCTCATGCACGCGACACATCACTTGCGATCAGTGGTTCCCATACCGATCAGAGGGAGAAGATCAAACCTCCGGAGTGATGTTTCAATTCAGTAGGCGGTAGGGAGAGATATGAAGATCGAATGATCAAACTGTATTCATTGCTGTGATCTCCTCTGACTCCCGGCTCTTTCCTTATCTTCTCTTCAAATCATACTGCGTCAGACCGAGGAAATGGGTGAGACTGCGACGGATCATTGGCCAAGCTAACGATCGCACTCTTCTCTGCTCAGGATTTTGCATTTGCGCGATGTTTCAATCGAGAGAAGTAGTTAAGGAAGATGAGAAAATAAACAAAGTGCGAACAGCTCTCACATTTCGCAACACTCTCTGAAGCATTGAAGAGATGTCTAGTTGTCTGAAACGGGGATTTTCTCTCTGATACATATCTTGGCAGATTTTGGAATCTCCTTAGTGAGAGATTGAGAGATCAAGGGGGTCTCCTTAGAATCTCCTTAGTGAGAAATCTCCTTAGAGAGAGATTGAGAGGATCACTCGGCCGTGTCATGAGTACTTCCAGCGGTCACAGGGAGCATGGGTCTAGCGCGTAGTCAGATGCCTAGGGAAGAGTGGGTAGAGCATATGGCCAAATAAACAAATGTCAGCACAAACGATTGGATAACATTCTCTCGGCCCTTTGTGGCTCAGAATGCTCTCTCAATAATTTATCGAGCGCTAAGCGTGAATCAGCCTTTGGAAAGTCCGAGTGGTCGTTGTAAATTGCATTTTAGCTTTCTCGTGGTTCATGCTCGCTTTTGGTCTTTTTTCGCAGTATTTATCAAAGAGACTCTTCCAAATAAAACATGATCTTTAGTGAACCTTATAGACTGTCCTTGACCGCTCCCTGACCACTCCTTGTGCGCTCTTGTTCGTGATGTGACAAGAGCGTACCCAGATGTGTCCATGGAAGAGGTTGCTTCACGTTGTTACCTTCAGGCCCGTCCACGATGATCTTGAGGCTACCATCTAGATCACTGATCTGTCCCTGATCATTTCACTATTGAACGCGATATCCTTTCGATGCGTCGAGAGCGTAGTCAGATGTGTCTAGAGAATGTCCTAGCGTTCCCTTCCCTTCCCCATAGTTCATGCAGAGCATGCAAAGAGAGAGGAAAAGGAGGGCGAGACGAGGGAATGGACCGTGGAGATCAAAAAGCCAACAATAGAACTAGAGGAAGGAGCGCGCTTCGCCGAAATTGTCCGTCATGCCTCGCGTTGGCTCATTGGTGTACCGCGTTCTTTTGTTTCGGCGCTCTTCTTCATATTATTCCGCTGGTTGCCGTGGAAAAAATGGCAAATATATCAAAAGTGCAAAGAGCAAAGAGCTTCTATCTTGCGGCACATAGATGGACATTCGTTTATTCTCGCTGGCTCAGTAATGTAGGTGACGCGCTTTGCCGCTCATCGATGGACATCTATGAAAAAGATCAAACATCTAAACAGAGGAACTTCTCGCCGAAATGGCCCCTCTTACCACTGCAATGGAAGGGTGTTCGTAACCAGATCTACTGTTTCTGCTCTAATTTTTTTCTTTTCGTACCGAACTCTTCGCCGAAACGCTCCCTTGCTGGCTCGCTAGCTCATTGGTGTGACGCCTGTTTATAATCTGTTTCGGCGCTCTCTACCATACTATAGGCGGAATGGCCAATGGCCAATGTCATTCAACCGCTATCATCTTTCGTGAGAAAGCTCGCAATATCAAGAATCTGTTTTTCCTTGACAGTGTTATTTATATCGCTGCTCTGTTTCCCCGCTCGTCTCTGGTGCATGGTTGTTTATACGGCTACTTCGCTTCTCTCATTTCCTCGCTTCGAGCTTGTTTTGAGCACATGACTTACCTGTCAAGAACCTGAAGCTGAGCTACTTAGCATCACAAAACGGATACTTTCATTAATTAAAAATCATATTCTGTTCAACATAGCTGCTCTTGAGGTGAAGCACTGGGACTAAAGATCGGTTGAGAACCATTCCATTTTTTAGCACTTCGCTTAGTTCTCAATAAAAAAATATCTATAAAAAACCCATTTCTTTTTCCGCCTCTAGTCCTCAGTAGTCCAAATTGATAGGAAGTCAAAACCACTTACAGTTCATAGTAATTGCATCTGTCTATTTTTACGCGCAGGAAGGTACTTTACAATTACAGTTCCGCCTTATTCAGTTCCCAGTATTTTGCATCGCACGTCGCGCCTCGGACTCCCTGTGATCGTGCACTTGCCGGTATTTGGTGTTTGATCGCCAGAGTGCTCTAGGAAGTGCCCTTTATTCCCATTGTGCACGTATGTGGAACTCCACTCTATTCCCCTTTTTGAGCACGTGAAATCTCACGAGCCTTTCCTGGATTTGGATTCACTTTCGTCAGGTTGTATGCTCAGAAGTTTGCAAAGTACCGCAACTCAATTTCTTCCTGTAATCTTCGTGACTCAAGCAGGTCGTCTCTGTGCGCGTCATTGTTGTTTCGGTTCGAGATTATGCCCCCTAGTTCACGAACGAAAAAAATCCAGCAGTGATCCGATGTCTTGGGAAGGGCAGGGGAGGGTGACGAAACGTCTCTTCATTCCTCTCGCTCTTTAGTCGCTCGGACCGGCGAAAGAGCTGTCCTGACTCTGGTGTCCCGAATCAAGTTGGAATCAAGCACGTTTTGGCTCAATCAAGTTGCCATCAAGCTTGATTCCAACTTGTGGGAACCCCAACTCTCTCTATTCCCCATGCTATCTCGTTTTCTCTCTTTCTCTGGATCTCTCGCCCTGCCCCACGAGTTGGAATCAACTTGATTCCAACGTGTGGGAAGCACTGTAGGCGAGAGAGTTAGAGAAAGAGAGAAAGCGAGAGAGTGTGGAAAATTGAGAGATTTGCCCCACAAGTTGGAATCAAGCTTGATGGCAACTTGATTGAGCCAAAACGTGCTTGATTCCAACTTGATTCGGGACACCAGAGGAACTTGCGCAACGGCTTCTTCTTCTCCGTCCTGTGTGCACGTACGCGGAGTCTTTAAAAGCCAGCTACACTAGAAACTAAGCGCACGTCGAGTGTGGGCCCGCATCTAGATCTTCCGGTCTGATTGGTCCCTATGATCTGCTCTTCCTTCGTGAATTTGGTGCCGATCTTCAAAGAGAGCTGATCACTTCCAAGATCCCGAATGAAGACGATGTGTCGAGCTGGAACAAACGGCCTACATCGTTTTCTTGTCCTGCTCTTCTTCAAATGTTAACTCGGCTATAAAATTTACTTATTGGTGCCTGCTTGATAAGAGTATTACTCAGATTTCCTGATCCAAATGTTTATATTATCCCATTTTTCGCGATTGGTGCTGATGTTCAACGACCCACTTCTTCATCCTCAAAATCACGCGACCGTCTATGACGTTGCACGAAACGGCTAGTCTATCTAGCGCGTCCTCTGGTGTTTGCTCGCAAAATTTGATCAAATTCCCTCGACTCCTTCCTGCATGATGCTTTGATCTAGCTACTTCATTGCGACAGATAAGAATTTCTCTGCTGTGGCACATTGCAAACATCACGTACGCACTTTCCTCTCCCTCTACTTGGATTTCCCTCCTGGGGGGAGGGCAATAAGTGACCGCAGAGGGAGAGAGAGAGAGCTCTCCTAATTTTATCGCTCTTTCGCCTTTCTGACTTTTCAAGAAGTGAGCAGTGTCTATTTCTGCATCTAGCAATGTCATCTACCCCTTCCTTCCTCCCGCTAGCCGCTTCCCGAATGACTCTGACGACGAGGGATGGCACGGCTTTTTTAATTGCGCGCGCTTTTCTACCGGTCAGCGCGGCAAGAGAGTGAGCTGCCGCACCCCTTCTCCAATTTACTTAATTGGACTGAGAATAGCAAGTATAGTCAGTCGGTGCTCATGACGTGCCTTCTCTTTCGCCCTCGGGCTCGTTTGTAATCTAATCCTGCACAGTTTCGATTACTCAAGCTTTCAAGCCTTCTTTTGCACACCAGTCTGAATCCTTGTACGAGCGTGTATTCTTGCATTCGCATTAATTTGCCGGCTCTAGTTTACATCGATCATCAACCTTTACTTTTGTAGGTCGGCCAACAATGATTGCTCCCGCATCCGCCATTGCTGCTTTCAAGGCGCAGCAAGAGGCCAAGGACATGGGCGAAGGTGCACTTTTCATCAATTATTCAGAAGCGATCCTACCTGTTTCTCAATGGCTATCCATCTCTAATATTAGTCGGGAAACACGGCAGTGCTTCAACACAGCCTTATTAGTGCCGATTCATTTGTTGGTAGTCCTTTTTCAGCCGAATTCAAAATAGTGTTCTGCCAAGTCGGATTTTCCGAAAAGCACAACGAACCTTCGCGGATTATCGCTTCATTATTTATCTTCGCTATTTCAGGCACGTCAAAAACACCGCCAACTACGCCAACAGCGGCGACAGCAATACAGACCAGAGGTGATCAGAATTATCATTATCATGCCAGATATTATCACCCCGAAAAAATATCATCAGTCGATCTATGAATTCTTTGAATATTTTTTAGCTCCTTCTCAGTCTCGGTTCGTTGTCTATTTCTGGAAATTTTGATGTACTACAATCCACGAAAAACGACCCTTTGCTCATGCTAATATTTCCAGTCCCTGCTTCCTCCTTTTCTCTGCCCTGGCCAGCCCATCAGCCTGCTGCAAACATACCATTCTTCAACAGCGAGATGTACAAGGTATTGATGAATGAGGTGATCATTAACAAATATCAAAACAAAACACAAACGTTAGCCTTGGTTACGGAGGTGCCACAGCCACTAATTGAATGTCGAAATAAATGATTCTTTTCGCAGACTGTCGATCTAAACGTTAAAGCGTCAAGTCAGGACGACGGTCTCGACCTACCGCTCAATGATATTACGACACTACGGTACGAATTATCTGCATTGGAATAAAACCGATCCGATCGGTTGGAGCAATATTTTAAACGAACATGCAATTGTTTTATGGAAAACTAAAAAGCATTAACCAAACGATTGGAACAGTTTATTTCGCCTGATTTTCACCGGTCAAATTCACTGCTGACATCATTCTAGGTTCTTCTTCAACCTTGGTGTGCAGCAGTCTCGGGCCGTGCTACAGTCCCAATTGGAAGAACAACTTCGCAGCAGCGGCCTGCATCTACAACTGCTACAACCTCCACTTCCTGCTACTACTACTGCTGCAGCGTCTACCAACAATAACACTAGCTTCGCTACGTTTTGCCCAACAACGCTTTCGAATACCGGATTGTGGTAGTTCCACTCACTCACGTACCTTTGAGAAGCCATTTCTCACTAGTCGATTCCTAGGAGTTTCTATCATCTTTTCCATTCCGATATAATAGTAGTTTTTGTTTGCGGGTTTCTACGTTTCACTTACTTCTCAACGGTCAGGGATAATGCACATTGAACATTTGAGCTTTTACGAGTTGATAATGTATGCAAATAAATGATGTCGTCTAATCTTGTAGCAATGTTCACGCTACAGTATGATCGTAAATGTGATAACAACATTTGTCACTTGGAATAACACTGCGAGTAAGATGTGAACTCGATTTGAGATGAATGCCCATGCTTCTGCCAGTTCTTTGTCTTGTTGCTCTGCCTGAGACAATTTGTAATGGAGTACAGAATCAGTTTGAAACTTACTTCCAACCAATTATTCACCATAGTTATCATCTTTTCCATCTCAGCAACAAGAGCGCACCTGAAAACGAAAGTTCTTATAGATCTCTTTCGAATGGATTGTGTTTTGATGTGATATCTCTGGTCCGACCACACACCGCGAACGAGAAAGTATATGATAGTGATTAAGTGACCTGAATATCGCTCTATGATTATATCGAGAAAGTAGAATAACGAGATCGAGAGCTCAAGTGATCTGTGATTAGTGATTGCTTAGTACGATCTTATTATCTCACGTATTCTTAAACGGGATGCTGATAGAATGTGTGAAAAGAAGAGACCTTGCTAAGCTATCTCAATCTATGCGACACCCACTCATTCTTGCGGGGAGAGTGGGTTTTGCAGATATTGAGCTGAGCGAAAGGTGAAGGTTGTTGTGGTATTTGCAGCGCTACCGTCCTTTTTTTCGAGAAAAAAATGCATGAAGCACTTGAACAATCCATCAAAAGTATCAAGACCAACACCCACTCATTCTTGCGGGGGAATGTTGGGTGCACCCGTGAGGTCAAGGCTGGTGTTACTTTGCTTGCGGTATTCGCCCAATCGAGCCGTCTAGCTCGACAAGGGAAATGAGCACGCTCGTAACAACCACGTGGGAGGAAGCCACTTGCGACTACGGGCGCTGCAAACAAAATTACAATTGGTTATTCATCAGGAGTACATGGCTAGGGGTCTTCGACATGAATATGATAGCCATCTCAACAAAATGTGAGAGAAAAATTGATAGTGTCATGAGGTTATTTTCCGTTCCACTCGTAGTTGACCTTTGACTACCGTTCGAGGGGCGGAGTTAGGAAGAGGCGTTTTGTTTTGATATTTGTTAATGATCACCTCATTCATCAATACCTTGTACATCTCGCTGTTGAAGAATGGTATGTTTGCAGCAGGCTGATGGGCTGGCCAGGGTAGAGAAAAGGCGAGGCGAAATATATATGAGTAGTCGAATACTTACAAAGTGAACAGAGTAACAAAGTCCCAAGACCATTAATCCGAATTTCGGACCAAAGGATCATGTTTGTGACGTTTGTAAAATTCGCGCGGGCTAGTCATTTGAAGCTGGATTCATGTAATATCGGTATTGCGCGAAGGCTAGGCAATTTATTCATACAAATTTTTGATATTGACATTTTACAAACTAGTACAAAACTGTCGACAAAACAAATCAGCGTGCTCATTGACATTTAATAATCTTGACAAACTCCTTCCGAATAAAAGTAATGGTCAGTGAGTATGTGAACCATTTCGAGCTCTCGATCCACCCGCAAACTGAGCCGATCAGGTCGGCTATTGCCCAGTGTTGGTACCTGAATGTTTTTCGTTATGCTTTGTTTATATTTCGTTAAGGTGTGTTACGGTTATGGTCATTTTTGTTTCTTGTGTGTTTCCATGATCAAATGTTCAAATTTCGAAAAAAGAATTCATGTATGTACAGATGTCGCGCGTACATGATCTATCCAGAAAAATCATGTAACGTCAGTATGCTCAATAACATACATCGGACGAGCGTTGAATGCGATTGTGGGAAGAATGACGGACAAAGAGAGAAGAAGGAATGCAGCCGTTAGTTTCTTCTCAACGCGTGCGTGGCGCGTTTGACGCACCTTCGCTTGCGCTTCCTTAATGCGAATTCCGAAATGTAAAAATAGGATCCAAAGAAATGCGTTTTTACTTCCGGGTGTGTTGTCAGAAATCGAACCCGGAAGAAAGATATGAGAAATTTAATACCATGGAATGTCACGGTTTAATTGTCAAGTGACTTTCAAAATATGCTCAATGCATTTACTCCTACCACAGTGATGACGGTGTGGCTGTGGTCAGAAGTGGCCGGATGCTGATGCGAATCTGAACAGTCAAAGTTGGGGGGCTGAAATTAATTTGAGGTTTGTTCAACTACTTCATATTGGAGCCCAAGAAGTATGCGAGCAGCGCACTGATTATGAGAGGGAAACGGGAGGAGCATCATTTATGTGTGTGTGTGTCTGCCTAATTTCAATTCGATAGGTGTTAGTTGCCATCCATTGCCGTTTAGAACGATTCATGTGGCTTAGAATGCGTTGTGTGCACTCCTTGTTTCGCATTTGGATGAAGTGAAGCTGGTGGCCCCTATTCATAGGACTCACGCTGAGCAGCGGCAAACATTGATGATGATCGCATCTTCCAGACTTTGTAGAGAATCAAAACATCGCATAGAAACATGATTATAACGCAGATTCCCTGAAATTTTCGCATAAGAGCTTATAAAAAATGTGAAAATATTACTTGTAACACGAGGTTTAGCTGCGTGTATAGCGCAGTTCCCGGCTTTGCGAAGTCAAACGACCAATATGCCCCGTTAACGTAATAGCTAAACAGTAAATTAAATTATTTTTTAAAAACTAAAATACATGAATCCGCAACACTCCGTGAGTAGAGGCGCTGTTAGCAACACTGCTAGCAGCAGAAATAACACCGCTGAAAAGTAACTCTATAATATTTATCTTTTTACATTGTTTTTCGCATTGCATTGTTTTTATTTTTTTTAAATTTTATTATTAAATTAAATTTAATTGTTGCAACTTACTCATTCCGTAGGCATGGGTTATTCGTAGATTGCGAAATTTAACGGGTCGAAAAACGCTTAGAAAGTGAAGAAGAGACAACATTGGGATAGCGAGTAACTGAGCGAACCAGCGAGTGACAATGATATACATAACTAGCGTATTCCACGAAGTATCGAAAATTGGAATAGTCATTAATGGACACTAAGATCAAGCTAAGTAAAAAATCTTTTTTGAAAATTTCGGGTAAAATATCCCACCGAACAGCTCCTGATTAGCGATATCGTCCGGAATATCATGTATTTGGCTGACAACAATGTTGATAATATCCAGAAGCATGAGGACACGAATAATGAAGAACAAGGGGGTTGAACGAAGAATTATAACGCGATGAAGCTGAAGTATCCATCGTACTTAACAGGCCCTATACACAAAATAAAATAAATTAAAGAAATATCATACAATGCGATTGACCTCAATGGTTACAACTACAAGAAAACAATTTGAAATCTATGCAAACCCACCGAATAAACGCACAGACATCCAACCGACATCGATAATAAAGGCCCTGAATTAATTTTTATTGAGCGATAACTGGTAGAAACGACCTTACCGCCATGGTTCACAATAAAAGAAGCCCAGTCAAGCGCGCCTCTTGGAAGCATAATATTATATGGACATATGATCAGAATTCAAGAGCCGGAAAAATTAAGTGATCAATGTCTGGACAACATCACAATTTGTATAGGCGTGAGAGCAGGATACCAAGAGTGCGAAAACATGAGTGCAATGGAATGGTCGAATACTTTATACATCTGATCAGTATATCATCGACTCTAGACCCCGCCCCTTTCTCAAGGAGGTTTGACAAGGAACTAGGAAAGACTTTTTTATAATAGTAACGCGGTTTAAAAGATATATCGAGTGCAATAAAACGTTTACAACCCAGAACAAAGTATTTCACCGACAAGATAATTATGCAGACCACATGAATGATTCGTGAAATAGGTTATCTTTTTTTAAATGACACCTGTAAAACAAGGTTCAGTTGCGTATAAAATGTAGTCCGGGTTTAGCGAAATCAAACGAGCAGAAGGCTCTATTGATATAATAGCTTAACTCGAGGATGTGCCCAACATAAAAACAAACACATACGTGAATTCATATCATGACGTCAGGAATGACGCTGTGAGAAGTACTGATAGATAAATAGTCATAAGTACAGAGCATTTATTCACAGAAAGTTATACTATGTATTTTTCAAGTTTACATTTCAGGGCTACATTGTCAACACAAATAAATTAGCGTGTTCTTTGACATTTGATTATCTTGACAAATTCCTTCCGAATCAAAGTCGTTGTCAGGGAGTAGGTGAACCACTTAGAGTACTCAACCCACAGGCCAACATTTCCGATTAGATCAGATACCGCCCAGTGTTGGTACCTGAAAATAATAGATTTTATGCTCTGAAGTTATTGTGTCCAATTGCACGCTTTATTTACCATTACTGTTATCGTAATAAAAATATAAGCTTACATCGGGCGCAGATTGAATCCGATCGTTGGGAGAATAAATGAGAGCGACAGGAGAAGGAATGAAGCTGTTAGTCTTTTCTCAAATCGCACCTGGCGCGTCTGACGAACGGTTGAGTGCGATTCCTTAATTAAAAAACTTTGTTAACTCATTCAAATCCCAAAATATGAGTTGAACTGCATTTGTACATACTTCCGGGCCACGGAAACAAAAATGTATTGCCTGAGAGCAACCCGACAGCTAGACATGGGAAATATTTAAAACGAAAAGTCACACTCTTTTCCGAAATGAACAACACCGAAGAACAACAACTGTTCAAATAATTAGGAAGGTACTTTCGAAAATACTTACGGTCAGCACAGTAACGGTATGGCTATGATCAGAAATGGCCAAGTGTTGCGTAGGATCTAAACATGGTAAGCATAAGTCTGAAATTATTTTTAGTTTTTTTCAAATACTTGACAGAACTCACGCTGGGCTGCAGAAAGCAGCGAATTTATTCGCATATTCCACACCTTGTAAAGTATAAGAACATCGCAAATTAACATGATTATGATACAGAATCCCTAAGAATTTTCATCATTTTGTTTATAAATAAAATGTATTAAAACCTGTAAAACCAGGTTCATCTGAGTGTACAGCGCAGTCCCGGGTTTCGCGAAGTCGAACGCCCAGAAAGCTCCGTTTACATAATACCTGAAACATAAATACAAATAAATATTAAATTAATTCATCATACGTGAATCCGCAACATTCCGTTAGCAGAGGCGCAGTAAGCAACACTGACAAAGACAGAAAAATTCCGGCTAAATTTGAAAATTTCTCAAGAAAAATTACTGAAAGTAGCTTACTGAGCGCGTAGCCATGAGCCATTCGGAGTTTTCGAAATCTAACGGGTTTGAAGACACTCATAAAGTGAAGAATCGACAAAATTGAAAGTGCAAGTAGCTGAGCGAACCAGCGGATACATGAGACAATGAGAACAAATGTTATCGACACGGCATCTACTAATAATATTATTTCATTTTGAAACAAATAGAAAGAAAGCATTACCGAATAGTTCCCGATTGGCAAAATCGTCCGGAATATCATGTATTTTGCTGACAACGATATTTATGATGTCAAGCAGCATAAGAACACGGATAATGAAGAAAAGTGGCGTTGAACGAAGAATTATGGCCTTTTGTAGCTGAACATCAAAATTAATCTTCAGATGCATTTGCTTGACAATGTCGGCAAAGAAATGCATTTTTCATTAAGTTTAATGAAGCCTGAAATTCAGACACGAAAATTGAAAAACAAAATCACTCACCGAATAAACACACAGACAACCAACGACCATCGAAAATAGCGGCCCTGAAACGGATATTGTTGAGAAAACAGCAAAACTTTGATGGGTCGTACCGCCATGTTTCACAATGGTGCTTAGCCAGCCCAGCGCATCAGTTGAAAGCATAATTCTATATTATTTTAAAAAGGCTTCAAGAGGTGAGTGACCACAAATTCAATAGATCAACGTCTGAGGACTCGTGTTTTATGTGTTTTCCACGGTTTGTATGGGCGCGAGAGCACGTAACCATTTCGATGAGAAAACGTCAAACGAGATAATAAAGATCGGGATGAATACTACGTTGAATAGGAATCAGAAAGACATCATCAAGATTAGAATCATCAAGGTTTGTGATGTTTGTCTTGTTGAAAAGTGTAGTTGAATATGCAAAATAAAACAATTGTGCAAGATTTTATCTCATTTTCACTATACATTCCGTCAACAGCGAAAAAATTCAATTTTAGAATTCGAAATAATGCAAGGATTGTGCTACTGCTCAGGCGCACTCGTAGAATAAACGTTGGGGCATCCGAGCCAGTTACAGATCTGAAGGATCAATTATTTAAAATACCACGAGAAGTTGTTGTTGTGGTTGTTGTTTCCATATAAGTGTATGTCTGTATGTCATATATGTCTTTTATTTGTTTTGATTTCACTCACCTCTTCGTCCGTCCTTCCCGCCAGTCGATCTCTCACGTAGAACATCTCGCCCATGAAGCCGGCCACGCAGACCTGCATCTTGTTTTTATTTAAACTTTAAAATATCGTAAATGAGCCTACATTCTTCGACTTCTTTTTTTTTCACATTATCTAACCAACAACTGCAGACTTGCGCTTAAAATAAAAATTTCACAAGTGGGAAAGTTACTACCGAATTTAATTATAGTCTTCTCCTCAGCAACTCGCCTATTCTCTTTTAATTGTAAGCCTCACCTTCAACATGGGATTGTCCTCGTTCTTGATGAATTTTCCACACAGTTGCTGGAAGACGGCCTCTTCCTCACCCGCGTTTGACAGAAAGAAGTCGATGAATTCCGGACATTGCTCGCAGAACTAAAACAAATCGTTGAGCGTATCATTTTTCAAGGCATTACGAAAAATGTGGAAGACATCAATGGAAAACCAAGAAGTGGAAGATGTACCCACGTCAAATGATTTGTCTGAAGTCTACGCTAGGTTGAATCCAACAAGAAAAGAATAAGTGATTCTAATTACCTCTTCCTTCGTGATCCCTCCGGGAGTCGTCATTTGAGAGTCATCCACTAATTGTACGACGGGCAGTGAAGCGAGCGGAGTGGCGAACAGAAGAACAATTGCTAACCGCGTAATGCTGATCATGGTGGTGGTGAATATGGTTAACTATGTGACCACGGTTGCCTATATAGTCTCTAACGTTGATGGCATTTCTACAACGGTCTCACAATTTTACATGGTCTCTAGCTGATGAAAGGAAGCCCGATCAAGAGGACAACCGCAAATGCACACAGATATTAGTGCGTATCTCGGCACACTTCAGCATATAAACGAATGATTGATAA